>JAKSZT010054138.1:4262316-4423862 GCA_026826555.1 Tolypeutes matacus
GATAGATAGATAGATAGATAGATAGATAGATAGATAGATAGATAGATGCGGACAGGCAGACAGACATAGAGAAATGATAGATAAGATCTAGACTCCTCCAGGACTAATTAATTTTGCCACCACCCAAGTATTGAATCTCTTGCATATACGTATATGTCACATGGTTTCTGCAGTTCATTCAACTGAATTCTTGTTCTGGGACTCGATTTATTAGGATTTTTAGGCTACAAGAATATCTGACTAAAAAGCGACTTAAAACACAGGGGATGTGTTATCTCAGATAAGAATTACATCGTTAGGCTTGTCTTGAGTTCTGTAACATCAGGACTCAAAGCTAGTTTATTTGAAACCATTTTGGCTTGCCCCTCATCTTACAAGGTAGTTGCCACAGTTCAGCATATCACATTGTCAGAGGACCAGTTCAAAGACTGGGAGGAAGGGACTTTCTCCTAGTTCATCCTTCCTCCTTGTGTACACTCTGCTCTTCATCAGGAAGGAAACCTTTCCCAGAAGTCCCCCCAGTAGAATTCCCCTTACATCTTTTTGGACAAATCTGGATTACATGCCCATGCCCCAAACCAATTACTGGCAAGAGGGTCATGAGAATACCATGTGTGGTTTAGACTGGGGAAGCACCCACCTTCCTGAGCACACTGATGCCTATTCTGAACAAAACCAGTGTTCTGTTAGCAAGAAAGGAGAGAGAGCATGGCTGTTGTAGGTGTCTGATAACCAGCAGTGACTTCCAGGGGGATGCAGAGACGGTTACCTGTAATAGGTTTCTATCTGATGTAACCTGATACAAAGATCAGCCTTCCCCTTGACATAAAGCTGAAAAGGAGAGCCCAAGTGACTTGCAACGTAAATTATGGGACACTGCTTTTCTTTCTTTTTTGATGTAGAAATGAAAGTTCCTATACAAAGCCACATAAGCTGTAGCTGAAGTTGGGAAGGGTGGTAATTTGGAATATTAAAGATTCACAGATCTTCACGATTGGAAGGAACATTTTATAGTATCTATCTTTAAATCTTTGAATCCTCCATTCAGTATTAAAGTTTATAATAGAGCATCCATATCAAATAGGTGTTCCATTCTTCTTGAATACCTTCAATGACAAGCATCTCACTACCTCATAAAGAAGTTCAATGCTTCTTTGAACAGTTCTATTAGAAATTTCAACTTTATGCTAACCCCAAATCCGTCTTCCTTTGCCATTCATCCTAGTGCTTGAGTCTAAGGCCACATAGAATGATCTAATCTCTTTTCTTAGTTCTAGACATGCAGAATGTACCCAGTCCTTCTTCTATGTAACAACCCTACTAATATTTGAAGAAAACTACTGTGTACTTTTATGTCTCCTCTTGAAGTTACTTGTCCCCAGATCCCACATGGTTTCAAGTCCTGTCACCATCCTGGTCCCTCTCTGTGGCTTCTGCCCATTTTAAAGGTATCATGCAGCAAAGAATGTAGTCCTCTGGAGTGGTCTGACAAGTGCAGAGTAGAGGGGGCCTCGTATCCTGTGGTAGTTTGAGTCTTTTATGGACCTCAAAAAATTATGTTCTTAAATTTGTGCATTCCTGTGGGTGTGAACCTTTGATTAGGTTACTTCAGTTAAGGGCCACTTGATTAGATTATTACAGTAAGGCCTATCCTAGGGTGAGTCTTAATCCTCTTACTGGAGTGCTTTATAAACTGGAATTGCTGGAGGCCACGGAGACAGAGAAAAACTCCTAGGAGCTGAGAGAGAAAGCAGCAGATGGAGCAGCCAAAATCTGAAAGCAACAGAGCCTGGAGGAGAAGGCAGAGATTGGCAGATGCTGTCACTGTGGCCTGCCATGTGCCTGATTGTCCAAGCTGAAGCTCTGGGACAAAGCATCTTCTGATTTCAATCTCTTGATTTGGACACTTTCACAGTCTTGGATTGTACACTTATAAGTTAATTGTAGCAGTTTGATATTGTTTAAGAATTCCAAAAATAGATATTGGATCATGTTTGTAAACTGATCTTTTCCTCTGGGCATATTAGATTGTATTGGATTCAGAGGTTTCACTTTTAGTTGATTAAATAATGATTAAGGCCTTGATTGGGCTACATCCATAGAATCCACACCACACAGAAGGGAGGTTGGAGTTTTGATACTGGAGCCTGGGAAGTAAACATACACAGAAGCAGACTCATGAAGAAGGAGAGAAGTCTTCATTAAACACAGGCAGAGGCCTCTGGAAGAAAGATGAGCTGTTCACCTGGTAGTCTACAGCTGGCCTTGTGGAGAAAGCACAGCAGCTGAGCCCAGAGAGAAACAAGCCCTGGGAAAAGAGGAACCCAGGAAACCTGAACCATTAGCAGACATTGGCAGCCATCTTGCTCCAACACATGGCAACAGACTTTGGTCTCTTGGTCTGGCAACCAAACCACCAGCTTTATGGCCTGGTAACTGTAAGCTTCTACCCCCAATAAATACCCTTTATAAAAGCCAACAGATTTCTGGTATTTGCATCAGCACCCCTTTGGCTGACTAATACATTAATAAATCCCCATTGCAAAAGCCAACCAATTTCTGGTATATTGCTTCTGACAGCCTTTAACTAAAACATCTCCCTATTCAAAATACTAAATACATATTAAGGCAATACAAGTTTTCACTACCTTTATGATAATATTTAAACTCCAGACACATACTGTGCTATTTTTTTACTATACCTAATTCTTTTGCTTTTCATGTGCCAGTGTTGAGCCCTATCTCTTGTATCCTATAAAAGTACTGTTCCTATTATTCATAGAATTATTAGAGGAGGGGTGGAATTTGAGGAAAGTATGTTACATTTATTCTTCTTAAATTTCATCACATTAGATTAATTTAAAAATCTTATGCTTTCTTTTTCTGTGAATCTAAGTTGTGGTAATTGCTTAGGTTCTATAAGAAAAGGAGTTTTCAGAATTTGCTTAGATTGGTGGTCTCAACCCCAGCTACAAAGATTATCACCTGTATGTTAGTCAGGATTCTCCAGAGAAACAAAATCTACAAGACATATTATAAGAATTGGTTCCTGTGATCATGGGGACTGGCAAGTCCAAATTTCCATAGGGCAGGCCACAGATGGAAATGCCAATGAAGGTGACACTAAATTCCCCAAGAGAAGTTGACTAGCTGAAGGAGTGATAGTAATTCTTTCTTCTGACAGCTGAAATCATCAGTTCTCCTTTAAGGCCTCCACCTGGATGAAGAGACTCTTCTCATTGCTGAGGACAATCTTCATTGTTTATGGTAGTTGACATAAGCTATAGATGCAATCAACTGACTATGGATGCAAATCCACCTACAAAATACCCTCACAGTAACAATCAGGCCAGAGCATGCCTGACCAAACAACTGGTGACCAAAATCTAGCCAAGTTGGCACATGAAATTAACCATCACCTGTGGGAAACCTAAAACAAATCAATACAAACTTCACACACAAAAATCCTGATGTTCAGGCATGACCCTAGACCAGTTTAATCAGAACCTCTGGAGATGAGCCTCAATATCACTATTTTTTTTAAACTCCCCAGATGATTCTTATGAGCAGCCAGGAATGAAAAACACTAGTTTAATGTCAACACAATGCTGGAAGTTTGTAACATTTTAGGAAATGTTCCTCTACTTTTAAAGTATCACCTAGTATCATGGAAACAAGATAGTCATCTCAGGTGCAGATGTCTTTCCTAAATTTGTGTATAGTTTGGAAACCTGTTAGAAACTCCTTAAATTTATTCAAGTGGTATTAGATTCATACAATCCCTCTTCTACCCTAATATAACCAATATTATTATTATATCATGTTTTCTTCCAGTTTCCCATATTTCTAACATTTTTTACAGTTCTAATTATCTCATTATTATGCCAAAATATTTTCAGGTGTTGTTCTCTATTCTTCATAGTTCTATTTTTAAAGGAATGCTTAATACTCCAATGAAAGGATATATCATACTTTCTATTGCAGTTTGGTGTAATTATGAATTCCAAAAATAGATATGGATCGTGTTTGTAAACTGGTCTGCTAATCTGGGCATGATTAAGTTATGATTAGGGCGTTAACTGGGCCATGTCAGTAGGGCATTGATCCCCACCCCTTGGTGGGGTGGGAATCAAATATAAAAGGCAAGGCAAGGGAAGCGGCTGTGGCTCAATCAGTGGGGCTCCCGTTTACCATGTGGGGGGCCCCGAGTTCGGTTCCCGGGGCCTCCTGTTGAGGGCAGGCCCGCCCACACGGCGTGGTTGGCTGACCCAGCGAGCACGGGCAGCAGGGGGGGGATGAATGAATAAATAAATCAAATCTTAAAAAAAAAAAAAGGCAAGGCAAAGGACAGAGGGAGCAGTTCTGATGTTGGAGTTTTGATGCTGGAGCCCAAGGAGGCGAGCAGATGGAGGAGCTTGGTCGTGAGGAAGGAGAGAAGCCCCCAGGATAGAGACAAGCCATTCACCTGATAGTCTACAGCTGGCCTTGTGAAGAGATGCAAAGCCTAGAGAGCCTCATAGTCTATAGCTGACCTTGTGGAGGAAACAGAGGAGCTAAGCCCAGAGAGAAACACAGCCCCAGGAAGAGAGGAACCCAAGAAGCCTGAACCCTGGCAAATGTTGGCAGCTGTCTTGCTCCAACACATGGCAATGGACTCTGGTGAGGGAAGAAACTTATGCTTTATGGCCTGGTAACTGTGGACTTCTACCCCCAAAAAATACCCTTTATAAAGACCAACTGACTTCTGGTATTTTGCATCAGCACCCCTTTGGCTGACTAATACACTTTCTTTATTCATTTCCTTGTCGTTAAACATTTAGGATGATTGTTTTAGGTAATGTTAGATTGGACAATTTCATCAATATAATGTTTGTTATATTTTGAATAATTTCCTGAGCATAAATTGCAAAAGTGGAATTAATTAATCAAAGGGTATGGGTATTTTATTGCATATTTTAAATTGTTTTCCAAAAGTTCTATAAAATTTGCAAACAAATTTTCTACATAGATACTGGTTTTGCCACACTGTTTTCAACATTAGGATTTATCATTTAAGTCTTTACAATGCAATAGGTAAAAGTGACTCTGTATTGTGTTTTTTTAAATTTGCGTTGATTTACAACAAGACTGAATGTGTGCTTACTTGTAAATATTTTCCAAATCTACTGTTTTCCTTTTTATATTGGAGTTAAGGGGTGGGATTGGGGAAAAAAATAATAATAGTAATAATAAATAATACTAAAAGAGTGGCCATAAATAGTCCCATAATTATGTGGTATGATCTGAATATTATTGTCAGTCCAATACTGTGCACCTAAGGCTTTATATTTATATACACAAAACAAAATTAATGAGGACCAAGGGATACTTCAATTTGGGGTAGGAATCAGGAGAAAGGAAGGTGTGGTGGTTTGAAGCTGAATGTACCCCAGGAAAACATGTTTTTAAATGTAATCCATTGCTGTGACTGTGAACCCACTGTAAATAAGACCTTTTGATGAAGTGACTTCAGTTAAGGTGTGGCCCAGCCCAATTAGATTGGGTCTTAATCCTATTGCTTGAGTCCTTCATAAGGAGAATGAAATTCAGACATAGAGTGAGAAAGCCACAGGGAGCAAGAAACTGAAAAAGGAACCCCAAAGAGAAGGAAAAGACCAAGAGCCACTGCCATGTACCTTGCCATGTGACAGAGGACCATCCCCTCCGGTAGCCAGCCCCAGAAAACCATGTCTTCAAGAAAAAAGCATCGCTTTGATGATGCATTGTTTTTTTACATTTTCCTGGCCTGACAACCATGAGCAAATAAATTCCCATTGTTTAAGCCAAACCATTTCATGATATTTTCTTGAGCAGCCTAGGAAACTAAAATAGAAGAGGAGCATAGTATTGTTTTCATTCCCTTATGTTGAAAATACAGGCAAAAATAAATAGAAATAGGACACAATTTTGCACCACACAGAGAAAAGAAACCTGGAAAGAGTCATAGGATCACACTCTTGTCTATTGTATGTGGATCTTTCCAATCTACCTTCCAAACTTTTATGTACATAAATATCACAATAATATATAATTTGCATGTGCTACATTTACACAAATGATATTGTGCTATGCATCTTGCTTTTTCCTTTTCACACAACATGAAGTTGTTGAGATCCAACCTGATCCATTCCATTTGTTTTCCATTTGTTACTGTATAATATTCCATCCTTTGCATATACCTCACTTTATTTATACATTCCTCTACTTGTGAATATTTAGGTTTTTACCATAATACTTTGCTATTACCAACAATGCCTCAATGAGCATACTCTTACGTATCTTTGTGTACTTGTGCAGAGATTTCTCTGGGGTCTTTAGGAGGGGAATTACTGGGTTTTGGGAAATGTACATTTCCATTTTTACTAAACATTTCCAAATGACTTAGGTACCAGTTTACTCTTCTAACAAGCTGTATTAATTAGCCAAAGGGTTGCTGATGCAAATTGCAAGAAATCTGTCGGTTTTTATAAAGGGCATTTATTTGGGCTAAAAGCATATAGTTACAAGGCCCTAAAGAGTCCAACTCAAGGTTACTTCTTCACCAAACTCTGTTGCCATGTGTTGGAGCAAGATGGCGGGCGATATCTGCGAGGTTTCAGCCTTCCTCTCTCTCTTAAGGCTTCATAGGCCCAGCTTCTTCCAATCTCAGCTGTAGGCTGGAGGACTTATTTCTTTCCGGACCTTCTTAGCTGCTCAGGACTCTGGTCTCTTCAGCTGTAAACTGTCAGGTGAATGGCTCCTCTTTTTTCCCTGGGGCCTCTTCCATGACTATGGAGCTTTCTCTCCTTTCTCGCATGTCTGCTTCTATGTTCTCCTTGAGTGTACGTTTATATAACCCATAAGGGGTTGGGGACTCAACCCTGCACACCCTAATGACATGGTCGAATCAAAGTCCTAATCTTAACATAATCAAGTAAACATAAAACCTTTGAATTTAATACAATCAAAGGGTATCATGCCCAGAGGAACAGACCAGTTTACAAACATAATCTATATCTCTTTTTGGAATTCATAAATAATATCAAACTGCCGCAAAAACATACCTGATGATGATTCCACACATTCACTTCATCTTACCCAAGTTTTAAATTCGGGGCTGTCTGATGAGTATAATTTAAGTTTAGATTGCTGTCTTACCTTGCAGTTTCCTAATTGCTAATGAGGTTGATCATCCCTTCATATACTCATTTCTCATTTGTGTTGCCCCTCTGTGAACTATATATTCATAATGTTTACTCATTTTTCTATTCTGCAGGTCCTGTTTTTATCTTGCTTGTTTGCATGAGTTTCTTTTATATTTAGACCAATGGTTCTTAATGGGGACAGCACTCCTCCCTGGGGAACAATTTGGAAATTTGTGGGGGCATGTTTATTGTCTCAATGATTGGAGGGCATTATTGGGCTTTTGTGGGTGAGGGTCAAGAACGTTAGACATCCTACATGAAAAAATATTCCTGTAGCCCTTTCAACTTTCAAACATCTTGTCAGATATTAATGTAGATGAAAAATCTAGCTGAATATAAAAGTTAAGTTCTGTGTTCAGATAATTTTAAGCACATAGTATTCCTTAATTTTGTTTAAGGATGCAACTCCTTTTTACTCAGAATTTTGCCTAGGTTTGCTTATCAGTTTGTAAAAGCAGATTACCAGTGGGTCACAACAGGCATGTCTACATTAGTTTACATTTGTGGCTGTCCCATTCCTAATGATTCCATATAGGTGCAAGCATCTCTCCACTTCATTATAGCTTCTACTGGAATTGGCCTAACATTTATTTTTGAAAACTCATATATGATTATTACAAACTATTTTCCTCTTATTTTGCTGAATATAACAATTAGCACCTTATAATGATTTTTTAAAAAATTATGTGTACTGGTAGGTTATATTTCCTATACATTTAATTTCCAGATAATAAAATATTGTTACAAAACAATAAAAAGGGTGCATTAGATCTGATGAGATAGAGAATCCTGTTCCAGGTGTTAATCTGTTTGTGTTTTTGACATTGCAAATGATCTTTCTCTACTCTGTCCCTCATCATTCTTTGTCTATGGAGTCTTATGATGAGCAAAGCCTTGGATTTTTTTTGGGGGGGGAGCCTCTCTTTCTTTCTTTTGAATATGGATATCCAGTTCTCTCAGGACCAGTTGTTGAATAGGCTGTTCTGCTCCAGCTGGGAGAACTTGACAGTCTTGTCAAAATCATTTGACCATAGATGTGAGGGTCTGTTTCTGAACCATCAATTCAGTTCCATTGGTCTATGTGTCTATCTTTATTCCAGTACCCTGGTGTTTTTACCACTGAAGCTAGGTAATATGATTTAAAGTCCAGAAGTGAGAGTCCTCCAACTCTTCCTTTTTTTTAGCTTTTTTATTTTTAAAGAAGCTTTGGATTACATACATGTTACATTGAAAATATAGGGGATTCCCATATACCTCACTCCTCCTCCCACACTTCCCCATTAACAACATCTTTCATTAGTAGGGTACATTTGTTACAATTGATGAACACATATTGAAGTATTGCTAACCATGGCCAATAGTTTACATTATGGTTTACACTTTGCACCACACAATTTTATAGGTTTTGACAAAATGTATAATGGCTTGTACCCATCAATGCAATGTTATGCAGGACAATACCAATGTCCCAAAAATGTCCCATGTTACACCTATTCTCCCCTCTCTCTCCTCTCAGAACCGCTGGTGACCACTGTGCCTTTATATCAATATTACAATATCTTCCATTACTATAATAATAATGTCTACTTCAGTCCATAGTTTCATTCCCCCTTATGTTTGTTCATTCCTCAATACTGAGGATTTTTGGACAGTGATGCCTACCCTGCTTCCAATTGAGAAGGGGATTAGATCCCATGGGGCAGATGAGTGGAACTGTCTTGCTTGCAATTGTAGATACTCTTCATTTTGTGGGATGGGCATTATCCATCATCATCCTTTTGTTAGCTGTCCTGGGCGAGTCCAATGAACTGGAGATTAGGTGTTGGCTGCAACTCTGCTGAGGTTGAGGGCTCAATTGGCATATGAACAGCTAGAAGAGTTAAGTCTCTGGGACACCTATTTAATGGGTATAGAGCTAATTATTGGTTCAAATAAAAGGGTCATAAGAACCATATGTGGGAAAATTATAACTGAGTCCAACTCCAATACACTGGGGGGTACCAAATTCCTGGGGTTGTCTGCCCTGCCTGTAGTGTTCAGATATTTCTAGAGCCCTCAGGAGCCACCCTGCTTAAGACACTGTTTACTGTGGCAGTCAGAGGGACCCTCCTAAGAAGTGCATAAGCATAACCTCTAGAATGACCTCTTGACTCACTTTGAAATCTCTTAGCCATAAAAAACTCATTTATATTTAATATTTCCTCCTTTTGTTCAAGCTATTTTTCCAAATGCATTGCTAGTTGGCACTTGGTAATAATCCCTTGGTCCCAGGGAGGCTCATCCCTGGGAATTATGTCCCAAACCAGGGGGAAGGTAGTGAGTTTATATGCTGAGTTTGGCTTAGAGGCCACATTTGAGCAACAAGGGGGATTTCAGGAGGTAACTCTTAGGCTAAGTTTCAATTTCACAGGAACAAGGTTCATAAGTACTAGCATCAATGTCAAGGGCCTGGTGTATTGGTCTGTCCTCCTTCACTAGGCACTGCCCATGTAATCTAGGGATTCTTGCCACTCTATTAGAAAATGTAGCAGGACTCCCCAGGTTGGGAATTCAATATTCTTTCACTTATTGTTTGGGTCTCCTTCCACCAAGAAAGCACCCCATAACCAGTTAAGCACATTCATACTCCATAAAGGCATGCCCCAGGTGCACCCCTTCCCTCACATCCCCCCACCACCAACACCCCAACCAGTGACCCTCTCTGCCACAGTTGTGACTCTTCTGTTATCCAAAACCTCCCCCAAAACAAAGCCTAAAAATAAATAAAAATAATTAAAAAGTACAAAATAAAATATATGTAAAAAAATTTTTAATTAAAAAATATATAAATGTTTGCATTGAGTCTTTCATTCCCATAAGATCTGTTATCTTTTATGTACAGTGAAAATTTCTACTGTATGTTCCCCCAGTGTCTTATTTTTTTCACTTTATTTTCAAAGATGCTTTAGGTAACAGAATTCACATAGAAAATATAGGGGATTCCCATATACCCCACACCCTCCTCCTATCACATTTTCCCCTATTAATAACATCTTACATGAGTATGGTACATTTGTTACAATTGCTGAACAAATATTGAAGCATTGCCACTACCCATGGTCAATGATTTACATTACAGTTCACATTCTGTACTGTACACTTTTATAAGTTCTAACAAAATGCATAATGGCCAGTATCTGTCACTGCAAGATAGCGCAGAACAATTCCAATGCCTTAAAAACGATCCATGCTCCATCCATTAGTCCCTCCCTCTCCCATCGGAACCTATGGTAACCACTAGGTTGCAATTTCTGAAGAATAAGGTTCATACTTAGATGCATTAATATTGAGAGCTTGACATATTGGTCCGTCTTCATTTGTTAGGCACTGCCTATGTTCTTAAGAGACTCTTGCTCCTCTATTTGAGAACCTAGTTGGACTCCCTAGGATGGAGTTTAATATTTTCTTGTTTATTGTATGGGTCTTCACCCACTGAGATAACACTCTATGACAAGGTGAACACTTTCATATTCCATAAAAGCATGCCCTAGGTGCTCCATTTCCCTCACTCCCAACTCCCTTCACCAAAATCCCTTCCCTACCATATTTGCTAAAAAAACATTCCCCCCATTGTAGTTTTAACCACAGACCTACAAGTCCCCAGAGTTTACCTGTTCCTTCCTCCAGCCTTCCCCCCAATTTCATGGATAGTCTAACCCTGCTCAACCTCACATTCCAGCACTGTTGCTCCCACTCACATCCTTGAACCACTATCACACCAATCCATTGCCAAACTACCCCCTTCCACTTTATCATAGGTTTTTCCCATATTGAGCATAGGCTCACCACACTCTACTCCCGTTCTTTCTTCTGATAACCTATCTTGCAGACTCTAGCTCTGTGAGTCTACTCAGTTTGATATGTCATATCAGTGAGGTTCCTGAGGAACCACCAAACTGTCCTCCACAATGGCTGCACCATTCTACATTTCCACCAGCAGTGGATGAGGGTTCCCTTTCCTCCACATCCTCTCCAAAACTTTTGTTGTCTATTTTTTAATAGTTTCCAGGCTAATGGATGTAAGATGATATCTCATTGTAGTTTTGATTTGCATTTCCCTAATAGCTAGTGACGCTGAGTATCTTTTCATATGCTTTTTAGCCATTTGTATTTCCTCTTTGGAAAAGGTGTCTATTCAAATCTCTTGCCCATTTTTTAAGTGGGTTGTTTGTCTTTTTATTTTTAAGATATAGGATTTCTTTATATATGCTGGATATTAGGCCCTTATCGGATAAATGGCTCCTATTTTCTCCCATTGAGTAAAGCCTTGGATTTTGAGGATGTGATCAAATATAACTTTTCCTACTATACTTTGTGCTTATTGTATCTTTCTTAAGAAATCCTTCTGAAAACCAGTAATAAAGGGATCTTGTCTTACATTTTCTTCCAATAAAGTTACAACTTTGCCATTAATCAGGAGTTAATTTTTTGTGCAATATGTCAGTTACAGATTTGATTTCATTTTATTCTCTCAATATGGTGAATTGGTTTTCCCAATACCTTTTATTAAATAATCTGTACTTGATTTGTGATGGACTTCTGTATTATATCATGTTCCCAAATAAACGTCTTTGCTTTGTTTTTTATTTTTCCCTTCTTGAAATCCTTATTTTTTTTTATTTTTTTTTATTTTTTTTTTTTACCATTTGTCCATTTCTTTGTTTGGGGCTAGCATTTTTCTTTACTACAGTTTTGCAATATGCTTTAAAACCTGGTAGGCCAAGACTTTTCTTTGGCCTTATTTTGTAGGGATGTGTTTTACCTATTTCTGGATGCTTTTTTAAATATAGGTTTTGGAGTCTTTTGGTCTAATTACTCCCCAAATTACTGCTGGATTTTTTTGTTATAATTGCATTAATCCTATAGATTATTTAGAGTAGAAATCATTTTAGAATAAGGTATATATGTCTATTTGTTTAGGAATTCTTTAAAGTCCTTTGTAAACATTTTCTTCAATAAGTTTTGTGCTTTTTTATTAGATTAATTTTAGAGACTTTATAATGTTCTATACTATGGTAAATTGGGTCTTATTTTTTTGTTATATTTTCTAATTTGTTGTAACTGTGACAGTTTGAAGTTCATTTATGAATTCCAAACAGAAAAAGATTATCTTCTTGGACTAATTCATTCCTGTGGGTTTGACCCTTTTGATTGATTTACACCTGTGAGGCATGTCTCAGGTTGGGCCTCTGTCCTCTTATTAGAGCCTTACATAAAGGGAGACACGGAGAGAGAGAGATCCAGAGAAAGGAAGCTGATATATTTTTTAATTTAAAATTAATAAAATTTTATTGAAGTAAACCATTCATACATGAACATACATAAACAATAAGTGGATAGTAAAACTTGTGAATTTACAAAACAAACATGTATATCATCACACAAGGCTCCCATACATCTTCCCACCACCCCCACCTTGCATTGTTGTGAAACATTTGTTACAAACTGTGAAATGGCATCATCAAAATATTACTACTAACTATAGCCCATATCTTAGCATTTGGTGTACGTTCCTACAACCCACCTGGTTAATGACACCCTGTATTAGCATTCTATACTAGTTATAGCTCATGAGAGAATGTTCTTATATTTGTCCTGTTAACCAGAGTCCATCTTCTATCACTGAATTCCCTGTGTTATGCAGTCCCATGCTTTGTACAATCCATTCAAAGTGTACACTCAGTGGCTCTCATTTTCATCACAGAGTTGTGCTTTCATCACCTCAATTTTAGAAGGCTTTCATTACTCCAAAAGGAAAAAAACCCTATTGTTGTTCCTTAGAAATGACATAATATCTTCTTGCCATTGCTGCAAAATATTGCATTATTACTAATATCATCCATAAGTTACATTAGCTGTCATTTTTCCATGTATCACCATATTCTCAACACTTTGTAAAAGACGAAATTCTTATATTTATACTATTAACCATAATCTTCATCCACCACCAAAATCACTGTTATACATTCGCTAGATTATCCCCCAGTTCCCTTTCAATTGACATTTACATCCACAGACTACCCCTTTCAGCCCCAATCACATTTATAAATCAGCAGTGTTAGCTATGCCCAGTATAATGTGTTACCATCAACTCTATTCACTTCCACACTTTTACAATTAACCTTATTAATAATGCTACATACATTGAGCATCAGCTCCCATTCTCAACCCACATTCTATTTCCTAGTAACATATACTCTAGAGTTTACCTACACGAGTTTACTCATCATACTTACTTCATATTAGAGAGACCATACAATATTTGTCCTTTTGTATTTGGCTGATTTCACTCAACATAATATTCTCAAGATTCCTCCATGTTGTCTTATGCATCCCAATTTCATTTCTTCTTACAGCTGAATAGTATTCCATTATATGTATATACCACATTTTGTTTATCCAGTCATCAGTTGATGGACACTTGGGCTGGTTCCATATTTTAGCTATTTTAGTGATTAATGCTGCTATGAAGATCGGTGTGCAAATGTCAGTTTGCATCCTTGCTTTCAGTTCTAATGAATATATTCCTAGTAACAGGATTGCTGGATCATTTGGCAGTTCTATATTCAGGGAAGCAGCCATTTTCTTATCCTGACATGTGAGAAAGGACTCAAGGATTGCCAGCAGCCAAAGCTTAAGCACGAATCCCGCAAGAGGCTGGGCCCATGGAGCAGCTCAAGGCTGAAGAGACGAGCCATATGTCTGATTGCCCACAGCTGAACTTGGGGAGAAAGCGGAACAGCCAAGACTGAAGGAGGAGGCCCAGAGAGAGACAAGCACTATGCCTGGTTGCCCACAGCTGAGCTCCAGGAGACAGTACATTCTGGAGGGGAAGGCAGAGACAGCAGAGATAGGCAGCCATTTTTGCCACATGGCAGGATGCCAGGATCACCAGTAGCTGACTTTGGTAAGAAACATCCCTGATGGTGCTTTGATTTGGACATTTCACGGCCTTGAAACTGTGAACTTTTACCCTAAGTAAAATCCCCGTTATAAAAGCCAACCCATTTCTGGTACTCTGCCTCGGCAGCCCTATGGCAAACTAAGACACTGATCTAGAAAAATATCATTGATTTTTTTATGTTGACTTGTGTTCAGCAACCTTTCTGAACTCTTCACTTAGTTCTAAAGGTTTGGGGATACTCTTCTGCTTTCTATGTAAATTATCATTCCAGCTGCAAATAACAATAGTCTTGCTGCTTCTTCCTGAGTATTGGTACCTCTTATGTCTTTTACATTTTCTTATTGCATTGACCAGGACCTCTAGTAAAATCCCTTCTGCTATAACAGGGCATATGCATTCCTAACAATCACTGCGCTGTGCAATATGACGCCATAAAAACCACACGACTCATGGGAAAATTGGGTTAAAGGCATAGCACTCAAATCTTCATCAGTGACACAATAAAAACAAATATAGGAACCTAATGAAAATGGTATTCCCGGTTTCACATGTTAAATAAAACATTCCCATAAATATGGCACTTCACCTTGAAAAAGACCTGTAGTTTGTTTGCAGACATGTGCAACTGATAGGTTGTACCTTTTAAGTGGAAGAAAGAGGGTTATCTGAAATTGGATGGAAAATTTAAAAAGCAGATGCGGACGGGTGTAACTCACAACACATTTAGGAACCTAAGGTAGGTGGTAGATGTGTCCACGCTGAGACATGTGTACATGCATTTTATTTCCTACCTGGTTCAATTCAGCTGGGTACAGTTTTCTCTGTTCACATGGTGTTTCTCATGGACAAAATCACACATGAGCAAATGTTAAAATCCTGTTATGCTCGAATTGCTCTCATATTATCAGTCACATTGGAACAAAATTGAGTTTTCAAAACAAACATTATATCAGAACCAATGTAATATATTAAAACAGTGGGAACAAACAGCCTTGTCTAGTTCCCAAACTTACAGGAAATGTTTTCTCCATTAGGAAAAACATTTTCTCTGTATTTTTATTAGATACCCTTTATGAAGTTAAAGAAGATTCATTCTATACATAATTTTGTAAATATTTTTAAAATTAAGAGATCCCCCCTCCCCTTTGGTCTCTTAAAGCAGTAAATTATATTGATAGGTTTTTGGGGGACTAAACCATTCTGACATCCCTGTTGTAAACCATATTTGGTCATAATGAATTATTTTCTCTTATACACTTAAGTTCAGCCAGCTAATATTATGCTATGAATTTTTATATCAATATTCATTGAAATTTTCTTTAGTTCTTGTAAAATACTTACATGGCTTTGTTATCAAGATTCTGGGAGCCCTCTAAAGTGGGTTTCTCTGCAACAATTTGTACTACATAGGAGTTATCTACACTTTGAGAATTGACAAAATTCTGCTATAAAGCCATTTCAGTCTGGCACTCTTTAAAAGGGAAGCTTTTTTAAAATTACCATTTCATTTTCTTAATGTGATTTGTTTAATCAAGTTTTCTAATTTTTGTACCAACTTGAGGATTTTATATTTTTCCATAAATGGATCTAATTTTGTAGAGTTTAAAATTTTATTCTTAAAAAAAAAAAAAAATTCTATTCTTTAGTCAATGTTTCTCCCAGTTTCTTCTGGCCCAAAGGATAGATATGTCCAATTTTCTTTATTCACTTTTTCTGCTGGTGCTTTGAAGGTTTTACATTTTATTTTTATTGCTTTCGAATGTTGGTAGTTTCACAAAAAGATTATTGAAAGCATTATTAATAAGGTTAGTCATAAAGTCTAGACTGTTTGATAAGGTGAAGTATTTAAGATATGGGTTCCCCAAGACTGAAGGAATGGAAGACTCATGGGTTCTGTGAATGGTGGGAATAGATTGCATTTTCTTGTAGGAAGTGGCAGGATTTCCTGCCAACTAGGCTGTAAGTACCTCAATCACTAGCATTTAATCCTTTCTTGGACACTGCCTATGGCCTTATGTCTTTTCTTCTCTGGTCATGAGGTCCTTCTCCAGTAATGAGGTCTACCACCTGTATGAGAGAGGAGTGCAGAAGCTCCTTGTGGTACCTTCCAAATCTAATGTCCTACAATTCTGTGGCTGTTTCAGTTCTATATCCCCCCCCATATCTCCTAAAATAAGCTAACAAACACACTAATGAAGAGCAGGTGCTCAAAAAATTTGTTGATTTAATCATCACAAGTGGCAGGGTAAGCTGGATGTGAAAGAGCCTTAGTGTCTTCTTCGGGCAAATGTCAAGTTCCTCAAGGTAAGCTGGGAACCATAGAAATACATAGGATTTGGCATTGAGAGCAATCCATGCCACTGAGCTGAGATACTCATCAGAGAATGAAATTAATCCTCAGATCTGAAAGTCCTTTCATGATTGAACACTATCCTCCAACTATTGCATTTAGTGCTACAGGTTTTACAATATATTAGTCAGGATAGGTTAAGTTATGCCACAGCAACAAACAACTCCAAAATATGAGAGAAATAAAACGACCAAAATGTGGTTTTTATCCATGCTACATGTCCATCATGTATTGGCTGGAAGGAATCTGCAGTATATCATCCTGACTCAGGGACTCATTATGACTGAGGATCCATCTCTGTGTTTCCATAATTGCTGAGGCAGGAAAAAAAGAATATGATCATATGCTGGTTCTTAAAGTTTTCACCTTGAAGTAACACATACATCTTTCACTCACATTTAATTGGCCAGCAAGTCACTTAATTTTAAGGAGGCAAGGGAATATGATCTTGCCATTTCCAGAAGGAAAACCAGAATAATAATAAATACTAACATGTTTTATGATGAATATGAGATAATATCTGCCTTCAAGGAGTGCTAAGGTTATGACTCAAACCCACAGATAACTACAAAACAAGACAGAACATAATATACACCAAAAGAGAGTTAAGAGAAATTATTGTGGGACTTTAAAGAAGGGAGAGACCCATTCTGGCCATGGTGATCTGAAAGCACACCATTCTCTTCTATAAAGATTCTCCTCTTACTTCCACTGTAGGACCAAACTAATCTTTACAGGAATCATATCTATTATCTAAACATCAGGCTCCAGATACCTCAAACAATATGTAAGCATGCAGATTTTCAGGTGCACAGCATAAAAAAAGTTAGAAATACAAATGAGATGGACTTAGAAGATCCATCAGTCATTGAACTTGATCTCTGACTTGGCTTTGAACATAGAATAAATTTTAGGTTGATGTATGGAATTCAGTTCAGTTGTTATTATTGTGATTATTCTGGAGTTTCCGTCTATTTCAAATTTTCCTCTCAATATGAGGAGTCATATATGAAATGTTTTTCCCCAACCCTGGCAAAATAAAAGTGAATCTCTTAGTAAAAAATTCAGTGGTGGTAGTTAGACCTAAGGCATCAAAATTGATTACATTTTGAAGTTTTCCATTTGCAGTACAATGTTTCACTAAATTACTGCTCAATTCCTTTTAATCATGCTCAGAGAACTTCACAGTAGATTTGAATTAAGACATGTTTTATTTATTCATTTATCAATGATGGGGCTATTAGAACGTCAATTCCCAGACTCATTATATGTGTAGCTTCTTAGATAGTTTTGCTTTCGTACTTGTAACTTTGTAATTCTTTCATTACTCTGTAAACCTTGATGATCCGTAGCTGAGTACCCAGCCAATTCCTGCCCTTCAGTTTGGATTAAGGTCAATTTACTTAGGCCAATGATACATTAGTTCAAATTACCCTGATCAGACATGTGTTGACCTAGATTTCCATACCTCATGGAGTGTGAGCTCTATATGCCCAAGTTCCTCTATGACACCCTCAAACACATGTTTTTCCTGGTACTGTTTGTCTGTGTATATTGTCTTCACAAATAGATGCTGCAAAGAAAACTTCCAGGGAATTTCTGTATCCTTTCTATTTGGCTGTGGCAAAGTTTACATTTATCAAATCTTTAATATCATTTAGGGAGAGGAGTGGGAGATCCAAAGCTTAAGTGAACATTTTTTATAATGGCTGGAGGAAATCATAATTAATCTGTACTGACAACAATTTTACTATTCTCAAATGTTATGGACCCTCTTTATACCTTAGGTTAACTGCTACCCAAAATTGACCTAAGATTAATATTGTTTCACTGTTTCTCTTCATGCTTAAGTGATAACCTCATGTCTCTTATTGAGAAAATATAAACAATCAGGAGAGAATTTCCACATCCTCCCACAGCCAAATCTACTAACCAGACTACCTTGTACCCATACACTCAGCCTCACCCTGTTCTTATCTAAGGCCAACCTTTCACTTTCACAAGATCTCTGAGCACAGATTACTATTATCACAGCTCTCCATTGTATCATTGTATCCTTATGAGAATCATCCATTTCAAACAGAAAAAAAAAGAGTATCTCCCCATTAGTAAAGAAACCCTTCCTAGACTCCATATCCCCACCCCCATAATAGTTATCTATTGCTGTATAAAAAATGCCCCAATACTTAGCAGCTGAAAACAGCATGTTTTCTCATGGTTGATGAGGGTCAGGAATTGAGGTGCAGTATCGTTGGGTGGTTCTAACTCAAGTTCTCTCTGAGGCTGTCAGTGGAGGCTGTAGTCCCAACTCGACTGGAGCTGAAGAATCCATTTCCAGGCCCACTCACATGGTTAATGGCTGGCCTCCATTCCTGGTGTATCAGATTTGGGGCATTAGTTCCCTGCCCTGTCACTTGGGCTTCTCCATAGAGTTGCTCACTCCATGGTCGCTTGCTTTGCCCTGCACAGGTGATCACAGAGGGAGAGAAAGAGAAAGAGAGCCTTTTTGTAAATCAGTCTCATTAGTGGCAGCCCATCACTTCTGCCATTCTCCGTTCATAGGAGTGAATCATTGAATCCATCTGGAACTCAAGGTGAGAGGTCTAGACAGGAGCATGAATAGCAAGAGATGAAGAAGCATTGAGGACTAGTTTAGAGGCTGCCTACTAAACTCCCCTAGCTAATGCCCTACTCCTCTACGTCTTTTTAGAGCTAAACTCCTCAAAAGTGTAGTCTATACTTGCTATCTTCATTGCCTCACCTCCCACACCTCTAAAGTTTTCACCCCCTCCACTGCCTTGAGAAATTCTTCGCCTTGCCAAATCTAATAATCCAGTCTCAATCCTTACTTTAAAGACTTTCTAACATCATTTGATGCAGTTAATCACATCATCCTTGACATAATATCTTCTCTTTGCTCTCAGGACTCCATACTCCCTTGGTTTTCCTGATACCTCACCGGTTTTCCTTATAAATATCCTTTGTTGGTTTTTTTTCCTCTTCTGTTCAATCTCTAAAGTCAGAGTCTGCAAGGATTTATTCCTAGGTCTTCTCTAGATAATATTATCACATGTAAATCTTAACATGTCCAAAACAAACTCTTGATTTCTATCCCCAAACCTGATTTCCCCAGTCTTCCCCATCTCATTGAAATGAACCAAATTGCTCAGGTAAAAATCTTAAGTGTCTTCATGTCATGTCTTGTCTCTTTTTCTACAACCCAGGTTCAATGTTTTAGCAAGTCCTTTATACTCTTCAAATTCAGCCCTTCCCACCACTTGTACCAGTAGCAACTTAGTCTATGCTACCACCATATTTGACCTAAATTAGTGGCTCCAATGTGGGAATCAAGTACATCAGGATCTTCAAAAGATGATGCATTGAGACATACAAAGAACATAATAAAACTTCCATCAATTTTTTTCTCTCATCCTTTATTTTGTATGTTTTATAAGACCCTAATATAGTAGAACAATTTTATGTATATATAATATATATAATATAGAAATAATTAAATAGACCTATATTAGGGTGTTTGAATTAAAATGTTTTACATTTAAGGGAGAGTGAGCAAAAAGTCTGGAGACCATTATCTTAGATTACAATAGCCTTGGAACACAGTTAATGCTTTCACTCTTTATTCCCTACATGAGCTTTTAAAATCATAAATTGCAGCTCACATCATTCCTTTCCTTAATACATTTTAAGGACTTCCATTGCAAAGAGAATTAAAACCCAACTCTTTACCATGGCCTGAAGTCTAAGCATGATTTTGCAGTTTTCTGACTTGCTCACTACACTGGCCTTCTTATTCTTCGAATAAATCAAGCTTTTTTTCCCCACCTGGAGACCGTTGCTGCATTATTATTTTTTTTTAATTGAGAATTCACCTACTGTAAAAGTCATCCTTTTATAGTATACAGTTCAGTGGCATTTAGTATATTCACAAGGTTTTACAACCATCACCATCTAATGTCAGAATATTTTCATCACCTCAGAAAGAAAGCCCATTTCAACTATCAGTCATTCCCCCCTTGCCCCTTCCCTCCAGACCCAGGCAAACACTAATATACTTTCTTTCTCTGTGGATTTGCCTATGATAAATTTCATAAAAATGAATTCAAACAATATGTGACCGTTTGTGTCTGGCTTCTTTCACTTAGCATATTGTTTTCAAGCTTCATCCTTGTTGTAGCATGTATTAGTAGTTCATTCCTTTTTATTGTTGAATAATATTCCATTGTATGGCTATACCACATTTGTTTATCCTCTCATGAATTTATGGACATTTGGGTTATTTCCAATTTTGGATATTTTAAACAATGCTGTTGTGAACATTATGTTTTTGGTGCCATATTTTAGACTTTATCACCTAATCTAAAGTTACAAGGCTTTACATCTCTGCTTTTTTCTAAGTTTTACAGATTTAGCACTTGCATTTAGGTATTTAATCCATTTTGAGTTATTTATTATATCATATGAGATAGTACTCTACCTTCATTCTTTTGCATGTATATATGCAGTTGTCCCAGCACCATTTGTTTAAAAGACTATTCTTCCCCCATTGAATTATCTTGGCATCCTTGTTGAAAATTGATTGACCATAGACATATGGATTTATTTCTGGAGTCCTAATTTTATCCCATTGATCTATATGTTTACTCTTATGCCAGCACCACACAATTTTGAGAACTGCAGCTTTGTAGCAAGTCTTGAAATCAGGAGGTATGAGTGCTACAACTATGTCCTTTTTCAACATTGTGGTAGCTTTTTTGGTCCCTTTGCAATTCCATATGAATTTTGGGATCAACTCGTCTGTTTCTGAAAGAAAAATAGCTGACATGGATTCCTTCAAATCTATAGATTAATTTGTGCAGTATTGCCATCTTAACAATATTACTCTTCTAATCCATGAACATGGTATGTTTTTCCATTTATTACATCTATTTTAAATTCTCTCAATGATGTTTTGTATATTTCAGTGTACAAATCTTGTACTTTTTAAAAATATTTTTTTATTTTTATTTTTAAAAAGATAATTTGATTACATAAATGTTACATTAAAAATGTAGGGAATTCCCATATGCCCCGTGTCCTACACCTCCCACACTTTCCCACATTAACAATATCCTTCATTATTGAGGTACATTTGTTACAATTGATTGCACTTGTTTGGATAAATTTATTCCCAAGTTTTTTATTTTGCTAATGTTATTGTAAATGGAATTGTTTTCTTAATCTCATGTTCAGATTGTTCATTGATAGGTAGGAATGCAATTAATCTTTGTATATTTATCTTGTATCCTGCAATCTTGCTGAAATCATTTATTACCTCTAATAGGTCTTTTAATGGATTCCTTAAGATTTTTCTATATATACAATCATGCCATCTGCATATAGAGATATTTTCACTTCTTCCTTTCCAATATGGATGCCTTTTAATTTTTTTATTGCCTAATTGCCCTGGCTACAACCTCCAGCACACTGCTGAATAGAAGTGGTAAGAGCTGATACCCTTGTCTTGTTCCTGATCTTACGGAGATAGATTTTAGACTTTTACTGTTAAGTTTGATATTTGCTGTTTGTTTTTGGTACATGCTTATTGTCATTTTGAAGATGATTCATTCTATTGTGAGCTTGTTTGGTTCTTTTAATCTTGAAAGTTGTTGGATTTTGTGAAATGTTTTTCTTTATTGAGATGATAATATCTTTTTATACTTTATTCTCTTAATACAGTGTATTATATTGATTGATTATCATATGTTGAAAACTTTGAATTCCTGAAATAAATATCGCACAATCATGGTGTATAACTATTTTTATATATTGCTGGATTTTGTTTGCTTGTATATTTCTGAGGATTTTTGTTTCTGTTTTCAATAGAGGATATTGGTATATCATATTCTTTTCTTGTGATGCCTTAGGTTTTGGTATCAGAGTAATGCTGATCTCATAGAATGAGGTAGAAAATATTCGCTTTCTTCTATTTTTTAGAAGAGTTTGTGAAGGATTGGTGTTACTACTTATTTAGATGTTTAGTAGATTTCCCAGGAAAACCGTATGAACATGGGCTATATTTATAGAAATCGCTTTACTTTTTATAGGTCTATTCAGATTTTCTATTTCTCCATGAGTCAATTTTGGGCATTTCAGTCTTTCTCAGAATTTGTTCATTTTATCTAGGTTTTTTGCATACAATTGTACATAGTATTCCCTTATAATCCTTTTTATTTCTGCAAGGTCAGTGTGATGGTTAGGCTAATGTGTCAACTCGGCCAGGTAATTGTGTCCAGTTGTTTGGTCAAGCAAGCACTGGGCTAATTGTAATACAAGAGCATTTATGGACTTCGGTCACCAGTGAGTTTCCTGAGTGGATGGCTGATTACATCTGCATCAATCAGGGAGATTGCATCAGCAATGGGTGATGCTTTTATCCAATCACTTGAATGCCTTAAAAGGGGGAGTGATTTCAACATTCAGAGAAAATTTCCCAGCTCGTCTTTGGACAGCCAACTTCTCCCAGAAACTCATCAAGGATCTTTCATTGGACTTTCATCGGAGCCCCTGGTTTACAGCCTGCCTGAGGAACCTGGACTTGTGCATCCCCATGGTCGCATGACAGACTCTTATAAAATCTATATTATTGACAGTTGATTCCTGTTGATTCTGTTTTCTGAGAAAACCCTGACTAATACAGCTTGGTACTGGGAATGGTTCTTGAGGAACAGAGTTTTAAACATGGGATGTCTGAGGTGGTTCTGGGACTTTTGTAATTGGCTTTCTACTCCAACTGGACTCAAGGGTACTAATGACTCCCTTTCCAATAATGAAAAAGTTCCCAACAGTCCATGGAGTGAGCTGGCAATAGAGATATGCAAAAACAGCATCACTGGATTCCCCTTCTTCCACATTTATAAGAAGCAAGAATCTGGGTGAGAGTGTTTTCAACACCTTAACAGAATTTTGTGGAGTCAAAAGGTATAATGATGTTGGCTGGATCCTCCTAGATACTCTGGATACAGTTACAAAAGAAAGAGATGACCTAAAGTCTTCAAATTTGAAACTTAAGTGACACATGAATGATGTGAAGTTGCTATGTGTGCCCTGAAAGAAAATCTTTTCTCCTGTAGCCACAGACTTGATATATCTGAGAATCAAACCTAGACTCTCATTGTACTAGTAACAGAATTACAGAGGAAACTAAAATCTCAACCCCTCAGGGTTTCTGCAATTAAAGTAAAGGCATTGATTGGAAAGGAGGAGAATCCTGAGTATTGGGATGGAGACATAAGGGATCATGATAATATTGGTGGGGACATTGGAACTCTAAATTCTGCTGAGATTTTACCAGATAAACCTACAATGGCCTGCCCTGTGGAGACCACACCTTGTCAACCTTGTATCATCCAGCCTCCAGCATGCCCCGGGGAGTCCGGACCTCCTTCCAGCCCTGAGGTGGGTACCAGCCAAACTCTACAATGCACTGCCCAACCTCCAGTCTGCCATGAGTAATCTGCTTTCCAACCCTGCAAAGCCTGAAGAGATTAATCCTGTCTCAAAAGAAGAAAATGCAAAGGAATGCCCTGAGGTCAGTAACTTGCAAGACATTTCTAATCCTTCTCCTTACCCACCCCCACCACTCTTCTTGTCTTCGAGACCTATTACTAAACTAAAATCACAACAAGCACCCAAAGGTGAAATACAAAGTGTGACCCATGAGGAAGTATGCTATACTCTGAAAGAACTGCAGGAGTTTTCCAATTTATATAGACAGAAATCAGGGGAATATGTGTGGGAATGGATACTAAGTGTATGGGATAATGGTGGAAGGAATAAAAAGTTGGATCAGGCTGAATTTATTGATAAGGGCCCACTAAGCAGAATTCTGGATTCAGTGCTGTAGCTCGAGGGGTTAGAAAGGGCTCTAACAGTTTGTTTGGGTGAAACATGGACCAAAAGATGGCCTAGCATGTCTGAGGTTGAGATGCCCGATTTGCCCTGGTATACAGTAGAAGAGGGGATTCAAAGGCTTAGAAAGACTGGAATGCTAAAATGGATTTACCATTTGAGACCTGCCCACCCACCCCAGGAGTGTCCAGAGGACATACCTTTAACCAGGACTGTGAGGAATAAATTTGTAAGACTAACCCCATCTTCTCCGAAAAGCTCTGTGGTTGCCCTTCTTTGGAGTCCAGATATTACTGTAGGGAAGGCTGTAATGGAATTGGAATCCTTAAACATTATGGGAATGATCGGATCTCGGTCTGGTAAAAGTTAAGTATTGGTAGTTAATCGCCAAAGGCAAGGTGGGCATGGCTACCGCAATGAAAGGCAGATTCAAAGCAGCACTCAGAATAGTCTGAGTGGCATGAAGTTATGGCATTGGCTAATAGATCATGGGGTACCTAGAAGTGAAACACGTGGGCAGTCTATTAAATTACTTCTAGATCTGTATAAGCAGAAGAGCTCTAGGTCAAGTGAACAAAACCCTAATCAAATTACAGATGCAGAGAATCACGGCCCCTTAATCAATTTCCAGACTTGAGACAGTTTACAGACCCAGAGCCTCTTGAATGAGGGGAAGGCCGGGTCCCCTTGGGGAAGGATCCTGTTAAACTGCCAAAAATTAATACTGTTAATCTTCCTCCCACCTTTCCCCAGGGAGACCTACAGCCTTTTGCCAGAGTAAGTGCAATGGGGAAAAGGAAATGGTCAGACATTTCAGGGATTGTTAGACACTGGCTCAGAAGTGACATTAATTCCAGGAGACCCAAAACATCACTGTGGTCCACCAGTCAGAGTAGGGGCTTATGGAGGTCAGGTGATTGATGGAGTTTTAGCTCAGGTCCATCTCAAATGAGCCCAGTGGGCCCCCGGGCCCATTCTCTGGTTATTTACCCAGTTCCAGAATGCATAATTGGAATAGACATACTCAGTAACTGGCAGAATCAACACATTGGATCCCTGACTTATGGAGTGAGGGCTATTATGGGTGGAAAGGCCAAGCAGAAGCCACTAGAACTGCCCTTACCTAGCAAAATAGTAAATAAAAGGCAATGCCGGATTCCTGGAAGGTTTGCAGAGATTAGTGCCACCATCAAGGATCTGAAGGATGCAGGGGAGGTGATTCCCACCACATCCCCATTCAACTCTCCTATTTGGCCTGTGCAGAAAACTGATGGATCCTGGAGGATGACAGCAGATTATTGTAAACTTAACCAGGTGGTGACTCCAATTGCAGCTGCTGTCCCGGATGTGGTATCATTGCTTGAGCAAATCAACAATTCCCCTGGTACCTGGTATGCAGCTGTTGATCTAGCAAATGCTTCTTTCTCAATTTCCATTAGTAAGAACCACTAGAAACAGTTTGCTTTCAGCTGGCAAGGCTAGCAGTATACTTTCTCTGTCCTGCCTCAGGGGTATATCAACTCTCCAGCCCTATGTCGTAGTATTGTTTGCAGGGACCTTGATCATCTCTCCCTCCCATGAGACATCACACTGGTCCATTATATTGATGATATCATGTTGATAGGACCTACTGAGCAAGAAGTAGCAAAGACTCTAGATTTATTGTTAAGGCATTTGCATAAGAGAGGATGGGAGATAAATCCCCCCCCCCCCCAAAAAAATACAGGGTCCTTCCACCTCAGTGAAATTTCTAGGTGTCTAGTGGTGTGAGGCATGTCGAAATATCCTTTCTAAAGTAAAGGATAAGCTGTTGCACCTGACCCCTCCTACAGCCAAAAAAGAGGCGCACTGCTTAGTTGGCCTCTTTGGATTTTGGAGACAACACATTAATCGTTTGGGTGTGCTACTCTGGCCCATTTACCGAACGACAAGATTACTAGTTTTGATTGGGGACTGGAACAAGAGGAGGCTCTGCGACAGATCCAGGCTGCTGTGCAAGCTGCCCTACCACTTGGACCATATGATCCAGCAGATCCAGTGGTGCTGGAAGTTTCGGTGGCAAATAGAGATGCTGTCTGGGGCCTTTGGCAGGCCCCTATAGGGGAATCACAATGCAGACCCTTAGGATTTTGGAGCAAAGCCTTGCCATCCTCTGCAGATAACTACTCCCCTTTTGAGAAGCAGCTTTTGGCTTGCTACTGGGCCTTAGTAGAGACTGAATGCTTAACCATGGACCATCAAGTTACCATGAGACCTGAGTTGCCTATCATGAGCTGGGTATTGTCTGACCCACCAAACCATAAAGTTGGGCGTGCACAGCAGCACTCCATAATAAAGTGGAAGTGGTATATACGAGATAGGGCTCGAGCAGGTCCTGAAGGCACAAGTAAGTTACATGAAGAAGTAGCCCAAATGCCCGTGGTCACCACCCCTGCCATGTTACCTTCTCTTTCCCAGCCCACAGCTTTGGCCTCTTGGGGAGTCCCTTACAATCAGTTGACTGAGGATGAGAAAACTCGGGCCTGGTTTACAGATGGTTCTGCATGATATGCAGGTACCACCCGAGAGTGGGCAGCTGCGGCACTGCAGCCCTTTTCTGGGACATCCTTGAAGGATAGCAGTGAGGGCAAATCCTCCCAGTGGGCAGAGCTTCTAGCAGTGCATCTAGTTGTTCATTTTGCTTGGAGGAAGAAATGGCCGGAGGTGCGTTTGTACAGTGATTCATGGGCTGTTGCCAATGGTTTGGCTGGATGGTCAGGGACCTGGAAGGAACATGATTGGAAAATTGGTGACAAGGAGGTCTGGGGAAGAGCAACGTGGATAGATCTTTCTGAGTGGGCAAAAATCATGAACATATTTGTGTCCCACATGAATACTCACCAGAAGGTGACTTCAGCAGAAGAAGATTTTAATAATCAAGTGGATAAGATGACTCACTCTGTGGCTAATACTCAGTCTCTTTCCCCAGCCACTCCTGTCATTGCCCAATGGGCTCATGAACAAAGTGGCCATGGAGGTAGGGATGGAGGTTATGCATGGGCTCAGCAACATGGACTTCCCCTCACCAAGGCTGACTTGGCTACAGCCACTGCTGAATGCCCAATCTGCCAGCAGCAGAGACCCACATTCAGTCCCTGATATGGCACCATTCCTAGAGGTGACCAGCCTGCTACCTGGTGGCAGGTTGACTACATTAGGCCACTTTCACCATAGAAGGGGCAGCGATTTGTTTTAACTGGAATAGACACATACTCTGGATATGGGTTTGCATTTCTGGCATGCAATGCTTCTTCCAAAACTACCATCCGTGGACTTACCAAATGTCTTATCTACCACCATGGCATTCCACACAACATTGCTTCTGATCAAGGAACCCATTTCACAGCACATGATGTGTGGGAATGGGCACATGCCCATGGAATTCACTGATCTTACCATGCTGCCCATCACCCTGAAGGAGCTGGATTAATAGAATGGTAGAATGGCCTTTTGAAGACTCAATTATGGCACCAACTAGTTGTCAATAACTTGCAGGGCTGGGGCAATGTTCTCCAGGAGGCTGTGTATGTTCTAAATCAGCATCCACTCTATGGTGCTGTTTCTCCCATAACCAGGATTCATGGGTCCAGGAATCAAGGGGTGGAAATGGGAGTGGCACCACTGACTATTACCCCTAGTGACCCACTAGGAAAATTTTTGCTTCCTGTCCCTGCAACCTTAAGCTCTGCTGGTCTACAGGTTTTAGTCCAATAAGGAGGAGTGCTACCACCAGGGAACACAACAAAGAGTCCACTAAATTGGAAGTTAAGACTGCCACCTGGCCACTTTGGGCTCCTCTTATCTGTGAATCAACAGGCAAAGAAGGGAATTACTGTACTGGCTGGGGTGATTGATCCTGACCATCAAAGGGAAATAAGACTGCATCTATATAATGGGGGTAAAGAAGAGTTTGCCTGGAATACAGGAGATCCTCTAGGGCATCTCCTAGTACTGCCATGCCCTGTGATTAAAGTCAATGGAAAATTGCAACAAACCAATCCAGGCAGGACTAACAATGGCCCAGAATCTTTGGGAATGAAAGTTTGGGTCACCCCACCAGGCAAAGAACCACGGCCAGCTGAAGTGCTTGCTGAGGGTAACGGGAACATGGAATGGGTAGTGGAGGAAGGTAGTGATAAATGTGAACTTAGACCATGTGACCAGTTACAGAAACGAGGACTGTAATAGTCATGAACCCTTTTCCTTGTTTCGTTATGAGTATGATTGTATATGTACACAAAAGGAATTTCTTTGTTTTCTTTCCCAACCTTTTCTCCTATCATATGAAAAGTTGTATTAATTTCATGTCATAATATTTAAGGATGTCAAGTTTAACAGTGAATGCTACCCAAGGACCTGCACCTTATTCTGTAGTGAATTAATGCATTTCCTGTTGTACGCTGGCGAGTTGAACATTGTTAGGTAGAAATATATATGTATGCTTGTCTTATTGTTTTTACTTAGAGAGTAAATATGGTTTAAGGTGATATGTATGGTTACTGAGTTGACAAGGGGTCGACTGTGATGGTTAGGCTAATGTGTCAACTTGGCCAGGTAATTGTGTCCAGTTGTTGGGTCCCGCAAGCACTGGGCTAATTGTAATACAAGAGCATTTATGGACTTCGGTCACCAGTGAGTTTCCTGAGTGAATGGCTGATTACATCTGCATCAGTCAGGGAGATTGCATCAGCAGTGGGTGACGCTTTTATCCAATCAGTTGAATGCCTTAAAAGGGGGAGTGATTTCAACATTCAGAGAGAATTTCCCAGCTCGTCTTTGGACAACCAACTTTTCCCAGAAACTTATCAAGGATCTTTCATTGGACTTTCATCAGAGGCCCTGGTTTGCAACCTGCCTGAGGAACCTGGACTTGTGCATCACCACGGTCGCGTGAGAGACTCATATAAAATCTCATATTATTGACTGCTATCTCCTGTTAATGCTGTTTCCCGAGAGAACCCTGACTAATACAGTCAGTAATAACATTTCCTCCTTTGTTCCTGATTTTGGTAATTTGAGTCTTCTTTTTCTTTACTTTTGGTGAATTTAGATGAAGATTTCTCAATTTTGTTAAGAATTTTTTGTTGGTTTCATGGATTTTCAATATTGTTTTTCTATTCTCTTTTTACATTTATTTCTATACTAGTTTTTGTTACATTTCCTTCCTGCTGCTTGCTTTTGATTAGTTTGCTTTTTTGTTTGTTTGTTTGCTTTTATGTTTCTAGTTCTTTAATGTGGTAGGTTAGTTCATTTATTTGAGATCCTTCTTTTTTAACATAGGCTTTTAGAGCTATACATTTCTCTCTAAGCACTGCTTTAGCTACATCCCATAAATTTCAGTATGTTTTGTTTTTGTTTTAATTTACCTCAAAATATTTTCTAATTTCCTTTAAGGTGTCTATTCTGAACTATTGGTTATTTAATAAAGTTTTTAATTTTCACATACTTGTGAATTTTCCTCATTTCTTTCTGATACTGCTTTTTAATTTCATTCATTTATGGTTCGAGAACCATATGAATATTTATTGATAATTGTTTTATGGTCTAAATATGTATATCCTGGAGATTGTTCCATATACACTTGAAAAGAATGTGCATTCTAATTGTTGGGTGGAGTGTTATATAGATGTCTAGTAGGTCTAGGTGGTTTATAGTGTTTTATTTATTCTTTTTGTTCACTTCTCCAAACTGATAATCTCATTTGACCTATCTTCGAGTTTGCAGATTCTTTGCCTGCCTGCTAAAATCTGTTTTTGAGCTCCTGTAGCTAATTTTTCATTTAAGTTATTATACATTTCAACTTCAGAATTGCTACCTCATTCTTTCTTATAATTTCTCTCTTTATTGATATTTACTATTTAATGAGACATAGTTTTAATATCCTTGGCTTCTCAAGCAAATACCATGAAAAGGGTTGGGTTAAACAATGGGAATTTATTTGTATAGTTTGAGGCTTGGAAAAAGTCCAAATCAAGGCATCATCCAGGTGATGCTTTCTTCCCAAAGACCATGGTGTTCTGGGGCTGGCTGCCTGTTGGTGGTCTTTGGTCTTTAGTTTGTTACATGGGAGTGCACATGGCAGCCTCTGCTGGCCTCTCCATTCTCTTTCAGGTTCCTTTGAATTTCAGCTTTTTGCTTCTGTGGCTTTTTTTTTTTTTTAAGTTTTATTCTGCTTATAAAGAACTTCAGTAATAGCATTAAGACCCATCCTGATTGAGGTGGGCCACACATCAACTGAAGGAACCACATCAAAAGGTCTTACAATGAATCCATAGCCACAGGAATGGATTAAATTTAAGAACATGATTTTCTGGGCTACATACAGCTTCAAATCTCCACAGATATCATGCTCATCCTTTTAGCTTTCTGGACATTGTTTTCTTTGGATTTTTAAACGTAATCAAAATATTTGACTTAACATCTTTGTCTACTAAGTGCAATATTTGTGCTTCTGTAGGGGACAGTTTTTGTTGATGACATTTCTTCCTGTATATGGGCTATACTTTTTTGTTTCTTTTCATATTTTACAATTCTTTGTTGAAAACAGGACACATTATATAATATAATGCGGCAGTTCTGGAAATCAGATTCCTCTTCCTCCCCAGGGTATGTTATTGCAGCTGTTGTTGTTTTTGTTGTTGTTACTGATGCCTTGATGCTTTTTGTTTAGTGACTTTTCTGAACTAATTCTCTAAAGCCTGCATTCTTTGTTGTGCATGACCACTGAATTCTTTCCTTGGTTACCTTAGTAATCAACTAATGATTGGACAGAGCTTTCCTACAATCAGGGTATTTAAAACTCTTGCCTAATCTTTCAGTTCCTGCTTGTGAAGAGCTTCAAGTTCAGCCTGAGATGAGAATGTAGGACTCTCTCAGTTCTTTCCTGAGCATGCGTACTGCCCTGAATATGTGCACATACTCTACACATGTACATGGCCTTTTAGATTCCCAGGAATATGTCAGTGCTTTATAAAGCCCCCAAGGACATCTCAGTCTTCAGCTTTTCCTTCTAAGCTTTTTGGTTAGCCTATTGTTTGCCTAACTCTTATCCACTGCCTTAAGCAACTATGATTTTAAACAACTGCTACTACTTTTCAATGAATATCCTGAGTAAAAGGTTGTTAGCACTGGGTGAGCTCTGAATCAGGTCAAATAAAGACAAGCCTTTCGAGTAGGTTCTTCCCGGGAACCACCAGACAGATTAAATGATGGCAAATCCCTGGGAATGGGGATTTGACAGAGCTCCAACCTCATTCTGTCATCTCTGGTTGCTGCTAGTCTGCTGGTTTTCAAGTGATGGCAGGGTGTTGGATTTTTAGGTTACTATGGGGGGTGTTGGATGGAAATAGGGCAAGTTAAAAGACCCCAAAACTTGCTGTTCTTACCAAGATTGAGACATTTTTCTTGAATAAATATTCCCTGAATTTCTGCAAACCTTTGGCTAATTTTTCAGGGTTCTAGCAAAGTTGATCCTGACCATTTTTGCTAGTGTTCTTGTTGCTTTTCTGAAAGAGATAGTTTTCAAAAGTCCTTACATCACCATCACCATTGATATCACACGATTGTTGTTATTTTTGACTGACTGTTCCTCTTCTAGATCGTTGTGTGGTTGGATACCTCCCTTCAGTGAGGTCTTTGCTCACATTGTAACTTCTCACAGTGGCCTTTCCGGCCCACTCTTTCTAAAATACCCCCAATCACCTTACTCTGCTATATTTCTCTTCATTGCATTTTCTCTAACTGATGCTATATACTTAATTATCATCTGTCTTCTCCCTGCAAAATGTCAGCTCTGTAAGTATGAGGAGGTTGTTCATTTTATTCACAGTCTCTTACATAGCACTGTCCTTGGCACATGATATGTTCTCAATAATTATTTGTTGAATGAATGAATAAGTGGATGAACCATTTAATTTATTCTTCCCACAAATCTAATGCCTGGCTTACTTTTTAAGAAAATAATATTCATTAATTTGTATAAATATTGAAATATGAAAAAGGTAAAATATGGAATATGTGGAAACATATAAAAGGAAAATAATAATCACTCATAGATAAATGCTGTGATCACTTTTGTATGTAGCATACTAATTTGTTTTACAGAATTGGAATGATTATGCTTTTTTTTTTTACCTAAACACTTTTCTACATATAGATGAGTCATAATTGGTTTGAACATTTTCTTATTGTTTGATATTAGGTTGCTTCCAGATTTTTGTTAAATTGTGATGAATGTCTTTATAGAAAAATCTTTTTCGGTATTTTTTACTATTTCCTAAGGTTAAAATCCTACAACTGAAGTTTCTGAGTCATGAAATGTACAAAACACTGAGTTATTTTTATACATAGTACTAAAATTTCTTCTAGAGATGATTTTATCAACTTAGATCCTCACTGTCAGTGTTGAGGATTTCCTAATCTCTCAAAAATTTCCAAGAATGAATACTTGTATACTTACTTTATCATTTCATAGACAAAAAAAAATAGTGTCTTCTCTTAATGTCCTTTACTTTAATTACTAATGAGGCTGGCATTTTTATCTGTTAATTGGAAAACCTTATTTCACTTTAGTGATTACCCACTCCTTGACTGTTTTTTGTTGTTTAGTGTTCAATTTATCTTAATTAATAAGAAAGCACTCTATCTAGTAAGTAAATAATCCTTTATTAAAAATATAAGCTATTTCTTGGTTTCTTGGTTCTCCTTTATATTTTTTATAAATTTAAATCGTTTTTACTTAGAATACAGCCAAGCATCATCATTTACTTTACATAAATAATAAACATTCTTTATTTTGTTTAGATCTTGGTATTGAATATTTACTTTTTAATGTGAATGGGATTTTTGTCCTTTATATCTTCTAAATAAATATATTGATATATAGAAAATGTATTGGTATCTAATTAAATTTCATTAGATCCATGTTTATTATTCTTAAGCATTTCTTAGTTTATTCTCTTTTGTTTGATTATAATGTCATTTGAAAATAATGGTTCACTAATTCACTCAGTCAATGCATATTTTTTCAATATCTACTCTATGCCAGGCACTGTTCCTCACACTGAAGATATGTTCCTAGGTACAAAATAAGACAGATGATACCTCTGCCCTCATAAGATAAGAAAGATAATGAACAAATAAAATGTTGTATGATATATCAGGTGATATGTGTTACAAAGAAAAATAAAGCAGGAAAAGAAGATATGAGTGAGGATGGCAAGGAGATGTTGCAACTTCAAATATCAGAGTGTCCTATTAGGGAAGGACACTCTGATAAAGTAACATTTGAGGAAAGATTTGAAGGAAATTAGGGAATAAGCCATGCAAAAGCCTAAATCTGGACAAAAGTGTTTCAGATAGAGGGAATAGCATATGCAAAGGCCCTGAAACAGAAATATCTGAACTATTCAAAAAACAGTAAGGAGATCAATGTACCTGGTAGAAAGTGAACAAAGGAGAGAACAGAAGGAGAGGAGATCAGAGAGGCAGTGAGGGTGGCAGGATGTGTATAATCTTGTAGAACTTTGGCTTTTACTCAAAGGACCTCAAATAGCTAAAATAATTTGAAAAACAAAGAGTTAAAGGGTTTAATTCAAGGCTTACTTACACTGTAATCAAGACAGTGTGGTATTGGCATTAGGATAGACAAATTGATCAATGGAGCAAAATAGAGCCATGCATATATGGTTAATTGATGTTTTTCAAAGGTGCAAAAGCAATTCAGCAGAGAAAAGATAGGCTTTTAAACAAATTGTGCTGCAACAATTGGATATCCATATCTAAAAACAATAAACCTTGACATTTTCCTCACACTGTGAACAAAAATTAACTTGAACAGGATCGTAGAGCTAAATATAAGATTTAAAACTATAAAACTTTCAGAAGAAAACACAGGAGAAAATCATTCTGACTTTGGGTTGTGCAAAGATTTCTTAAATTGGACACAAAATGCATGAACTGTAAAAGAGAATTTGATAAATTAGACACTGTCAAAATTTAAAAGTACTGATCTTCAAAATATATGGATAAGAAGATGAAGGGGCAAGCCTCAGACTTCAAGAAAATTTTGTAAACATATGCTAATAAAATATTTGTATCTGTAAAACATAAATAACACTTAAAACTCTGCAATAAGATAAATAACCCAATTAAAAATGGGCAAAAGATTTGATAAGACCCTTCACAAAAGAAGGTATATGAATGGTTAATAAGCACAGCACTATAGTCTTCAGGGGAATGCCAATTAAAACCACACAGAAATATGAATATGGGTAAAATTGCATATATAAGACCGTTTTTCTTTGAAGCTGAACAGATGTAGGTTAATACTACAAAATGTTAATATCAGACAAAAATAACACATTATACTAAGTGAAGGAGACCAGACACAGTACTACATATTGTAAGATTCCATTTATATAAAATGTAAATATAAATCAATATATAAAGATGAAATGAGATTAGTGGTTATGTAAGGCTGAGGAAGGAATGCAAAAGAGTCTTTCTTTTTGGAGTAATGAAATTGTTCTAAAACTATTGAGATGTTGAATGTACAACGTTATGATTATACTAAAAACCATTGATTATATACTTTGGATAGATCATATGGGATGTGAATATATCTCAGTAAAACTGCTTAATAAACAAATAAGTAATTGTGCAAGAATAGCCAGAAATAACAGCTATGTACAGCAGGGGAAACAGAGAGGGATTGAGAGGTGAAGAATTTTCGTGTTTGTCTGTTTTTTGTTTGTTATTATTATTGAAGTAATGAAAATGCTCTAATAAGGATTGAAGTGATGAACACACAACTATATGATTGTACCAAATACCACTGACTGTATACTTTGGATGAATTATATGCTTTATTAATATGAACCAATAAAATTGATTTGTTTCCCCCCTAAAAAACCAGAAAGAGATACTACTATATACCATTAAAATAGCTAAAACTACCAAAAAGATGGAAAGTAATAGGAACTTTTACACACATTGATAGTGGGATTCTAAAATGATATAACCACACTGAAAACACTTTGGCAAGTTCTTGAAAAGTTGAGCATACACTTACCATGACTCAGCAATCCCACACCTATATTTTTACCCAAGAGCAGTAAAACCACGTATCCACAAATAGACTGGTGCACGAATGTTCATAGCAGCTTTGTAATAGCCAAAAGCTAGAAACACTCCAAGTATCCACCAACTGATAAACGGATAAATTATGATATGTCCATGCAATGGAATAATATTCAGCAAAAAAGAGCAATGAACTACTGATACTTGTTACTACATGGATGAACCTCAAAAATATTAGACTGAGAAAAAGGAAGCCAGGCACAAAGGAGTACATGCTGTATTATTCCATCTATATGAAAAAACAATATGTCCTACAGTGAAAGAAAACAAATCATAGGTTGCTTGGCATTGGACTTGGATGTATTGGGAGGTAACTGACTGTGATGCACCATGATGGGACCGTAATGGCCCAAGATCACTCTTTAGGATAATAGATTAAATTCTATATCTAGTCTGTGGTGTTGTTCACATGGGTACATACATTTGTCAAAACTCAACAAATTGTACACTTAAAGGTATATTTTACTGTAGTTTTATTTTTTTAAAAAATGGCATCCACATATATAATTGTATGATTTTTCCTGTCAATTATTGAAGTGAGAAAGATATTATTAAATTTCCTAATACTTAATTTCCTTGCATTTCTGAAGTAAAGCCCACTATGTTGTAATGTTTTATTCATGTACTCTTTTGCTCAATTTTGGTTTTCGGTGGATTTTTCTTTTTCAAAATTTAAAAATCTATATTCAAGAAATTCAGTGATTTCATTTTCCTATTATCTTTGCTAGATACGAATATCATGATCATGATAACATTTTAAAATAAATTTGGAAGGATTTTTAGAACAGCTTAATTTTAAAATACCTTAAAAAAAAAAAAAAACGTTGGTATTATGTTTTGAAAGCGCTCACCTGTATAACTTTCTGTGCCTGAAACCTTTTTTGAAGGTAGCCCTTTGATAATTTTTCGATTTTTTCATTGTAATGGTATGTTCGTTTGTCCACTTTCTTCAGTCAATTTTTTTTACCTTGATTTGTAGTTTATGTCATTTTATTGTGATTTCTGCTTTACTATTGTTTGTGTTTGCTAACCGGATTTTGGCCTTCCTTTTAATGTTAATTTTCTGTTTTTCAAATATCAAATGAACTATCATGACCAAAATAAAACTGTCAATGGAGTAAAGCCCTACTTAGCATCCAAACAACATGCTTCTCCTTCTTTTCTCTCCAGTCCCAAGATTCTGATAAACTCTTTTGTTTAATTTTTGTTTTTTTAAAGTTACTTAGATAACATAAATGTTAAATAAAAAATATAGGGGATTCCCATATACCACACTTCCCACATCTCCCACACTTTCCCACATTAACAACATCCCTCATTAGTGTGGTACATTCATTGCAATTGATGAACACATTTTGGCGTATTGCCACTAAGTGTGGATTATAGTTTACATTGTAGTTTACATTCTCTTCTGCACAATTTTGTAAGGACAAGATATATAATGGCCTATATCTGTCATTACAATGTCATTCAAGACAATTCCCAAGTCCCAAAAAAGCCCCCATATTACACTTGCTTTTCCCTCTAGCTGACCTCAGAACTTCCAGTGGCCACTGCCTCCACATCAATGATATAGATTTTTCCATTGCTAGAATCACGAGTCTATAGAAGAATACCAGTAAGTCTACTTTAGTCCATAGTTTGTTCCCCAGTCCTGAGGATTCTGGGATGGTGATGTCCACTCCACTTCTAATGAGAGGAGGCTTCGATCCCATAGGGCCAATGGATGGGACTTTCTTGCTTGCAGTTGTAGACTCCCTTGGTTCCTTGGTATCGTGGTTGTCCATCATCAGCTCCTTGTTAGTTGTCCTGGGTGAGACCAATGAACTGGAGAGTAGGTGTTGCAACTCTGTTGAGATTCAGGGCCCAGCTGGCACATGGACCACCCAAAGATTTAAGTCTCTTGGATTTACACCTCCCAACTCTAGTACTAGTTGTAGGTTCAGATAGAAGGATAGAAGAGCCATGTATAGGGAAACCACAACTGAGTCCAACTCTGTCACACTGGAGAGGATAAATCCCAAAGTAGGACCCACTGGCAAGGCACCAAACTCCTGAGCTATCTGACCTGACTATAGTGTCTGGATGTCTCCAGTGCCCTCAGGAGCCCCGCTATTTGGGGTAGGATTTACTTTGGCATTCAATGAGATCCTGCTGAGATGTGCATAAGCATAACCTCTGGGATGACCTCCCAACTCATTTTGAAGTCTCTTAGCCATATAAACTCATTTGTCTTTACCTTTTCCCCCTTTTGGTCAAGGCCTTTTTCCAGTTGCATTGCATTGCTATTTGGTGCTTGGTAGTAATCCTTCAGTGCCAGGGAGGCTTATTCCCGGGAGTCATGCCCCATGCTGGTGGGAAGGTAATGTATTTATATGCTGACTTCAGCTCAGAGAGAGGCCACATTTGAGCAACAAGGAGGCTTTCAGAAGGTAACTCTTTTTTTTTAAAGATTTATTTTTATTTATTTATTCCCCCCCCCCTTGCTGCGTGTGCTCGCTGTGTCCATTTGCTGTGCGTTTTTCTGTGTCTACGCTTGTCTCCCTTTGTTGTGTCATCTTGCTGCACCAGCTCACTGTGCTGCACAGGCTGTCAGCTCACTGCACAGTGTGGGCTGGCTTGCCCTCACCAGGAGGTCCCAGGAATTGAACCCAGGGCCTCCCATATGTTAAACGGGAGCCCAACCACTTGAGCCACATCCGCTTCCCTCAGAAGGTAACTCTTAGGCACCCTATAATACTAGGCTAACTTTCAATTTTAAGAGTTAAGGTTCTTAAGTACAGTCATCGATATCAAGGGCTGTCAATGGACCATCCTCCTTCACTAGTCATTGGGCCTGTACTCAGGGAATCTTGCTGTTCCATTAAAGAATGTGGCAAAGTGCCCCAGGATGGGAATTCAATATTCTTTTGGTTATTGTGTGAATCTCCAGCCACTGTGACAATGCTCCATGAACGTATGAACACATTTATATGCCTTAAATATAAGCCCAGGTGAACTTCCTCCCATGTATCCCCCATCACTGTCACCCCACACCAATGATCCTCCCCTGCCACAGGTGTAACCTTTCTGTGATCCAAAACCCCTTCAAAAATGAAGCCAATAAAATAGCCAAATATAATTAATAAGAAAATGAAATTATAATGATAGTTTTCAAAGTAAGGAATAAAATACAAAAAAAATTTTTTAAGGTAGAAATTTAAAAAAATTGGGGATAATAAAAAATGATGAAAAAATATTTTAAAATTTTTTTGACATTTTCCCTTTCATCACTGTAATATCTGTTCTCTTGTATGTACAGTGACATTTTCTTCTGTTTATTCCCCCAGTGTCTTATTTTGTTCAATTTGTCTTCAAAGAAGTTTTAGGAGGACAGTATGGTGGTTCCTCAGACAACTATCTATAGAACTGCCGTATGATCCAGCAACTCCACTGCTGGGTATATACCCAGAAGAACTGAAAGCAAAAACATGAACAGATCCATGCACACCAATGTTAATAGCAGCATTGTTCACTATTGCCAAAAGCTGGAATCAACCCAAATCCCCCTCAACAGATGACTGGATAAACAAATTGTGGTATGTACAAACAATGGAATATTATGCAGCTATAAGAACAAATACAGTATTAACACATGGGATAACATGGATGAATCTTGAGGACCTTATGCTGAGTGAAGCAAGCCAGGCACTGAAGGACAAATATTACATGACCTCACTGATATGAATTAAGCAAATTGACCAGAATCACAGTGCTAGAGTCTGGAAGACAGATTTATAGGAAATAGAAAGGAAGAAGAAGGCTGTGAGTCAACACCCATATGGGCAAAATCTATGATAAGGTGGAAATGTGTAGCGATGTAGTGGAGGGGCATGACAGTGGTGCAGTGATACTATTAGGTCAGGTGGTGCTGGTTTTTTAGGAGGGTAGGGTGGGGAGGATGGGATGGACTGTCTATGAAACTGGGGGGAGGGAGTAGGTGAACACTGAGGATTGGCGGGTATGTGGCTGAAACTCCAATGTTGGGAATGCTCTTTTGGAAAATATGGCAGGGGACATTTACTGGTTTAGGGTGTTGGATGGGGGAGCATGCGGGATAGGGCATACCTGGGGCAGGCTTCTAGGGAGTATATGAGTGTTTATGTTGCCATAGTATGTTTTCTCAGTGGGTGGAGACCCACATAATGTGCAGGAAGGTGTTGGACTCCCATCCTGGGGAGGCCCACTATGTTCTCAAACAGAGGGGCGAGAGTCTCTCTAGAGCAGTGACGGTGCCTAACAGGGGAGAACAGACCAGTGTGTGAAGCCCTCAGTGTTGTTGCAAGTAACTGTGAATCTTGTCCTTCAAGGAGTGAAGCCTGGTGGTTGCCGTAGGTCCCGAGGGGAGGGGGAGGGAAGAGTGCAATAGATGGAACAAGGGGCATTTTGGGAGCAATGGAAGTGTTCTACATAATCTTGCGATGATGAATCCATGCTAAAATTCATCAAACTGTATAGAAGGGTATGGTCCAAATGTAAAGCATAATGTAAGCCACTGGCCATGGTTGGTAGCTCTGTTTCACTATGTGTACATCAGTTGTAGCAAATGTACCATCCACGTATACAGTGTTATTAATAGGGCAAGGGGGAAAAGGCGGAGGATGTTGGCTATATGGGACTCCCCTTCACTTGGTACGTGACTTTTCTGTGACCTGATAAACTCCTCTAGATGTGTTTTGGTGCATTTTCATTTGTTTTTACTTAGATTGCTTTTGTTTTCTTATGACACACACAACAACAGCAACAGCTAAAATAAAGCCACCCCCTGAAACAAAGCAAAAGAGGGCATTTATTTCTCATGTAACTACAAATTAAGGATCAGTGCTTCTTGCTAAACAAATCGCCCTGGCTAGGAGCATTCAAGCTCTAAATGAGCAGATCAAGTCACATTCTCCATCCACACCTTCTGGGAAGAATAAGGTCCAATGTTTTGCAGGTAAATAAATAAAATAATTAATTAATAATCATGGAAATGGCCATACTTTCGTATTTCAGAACAACTAATTTAACTTTCTCCTCTAGTTAGTGATGCCCCAAAAGAAATGGTATCAATCTTCTCTTTTCTGAAAAATGAACAAGTGATTCATGTATAAGTCAGGATTCTTTGGGATGCAAGTGACAAAAACCCAACTCAAGCTAGCATAAGCAAAAAAGGAAATGTATTCATCATTCACAGCACTATTTCTTGAATACCTAATATATTCCAGGGATATATATTTATTGGTTAACATAATTAGAAAGTCTAAGGATCTTAGTTTCGGGTAATGTTTAGAGATACATTAATGTCATTAATATTCTGTTGCTCGCTCTTAATTCTGATTTCCTTTTCATTGGCTTCATCTTAGGCAAGTTCTTTAAACTTGATGGCCAAGGTGTTCTCTAGAATTTCCAGGCTTATATCATCTTCATAGCTAGTGATCCTAGAGAATAAGAACACCTATTTCCATACAATATCAGAAAAAGCACCAAAAAGGACTATGATTTTCCCAACTTGGGACATGCATCCATCCCTGAACAAATTATATTGGATCAGATAATGGAGTACTGGGACGAGGTTTGATCATGTGCTCATTCATGTAATGATATAAGGAATGGTCAGTCCCACTAAAAGCAGATCAAACAGTTTCCCAATAGGAACAAGTGGTTCTGTTACCAGGGAAAGAGGGGAATGGAAAATGTACTATGCACTCAAACACTAAAAAGTGCACTATTACAAGTACACTGCAATTCTTACCCTTCTTTCCCTTTTATTCCCTGGTGTTGTTTCATAGGCTGGTCTTTAAGATGAAGTTCATTGCTATTAAATTACATTTTTGTCTTGTGCATCTTTTCTGAGAATTATTTATTACATATGAGTGGTGTGTTGTAACTCAATGTAAATGGTTTATTGAATGACCTGGGCTCAGTAGGCACTGGAGGAAGCCCTTTGACTATTTCTCACCACTTGTTCTTAAACTTACTCCACCAATTTATTCCTTCCCACTCCTTGGAGAAAATCTTGTGCATGTGCCACAGCAATTCTGGTCATTCTTGGCTTTTAAAAGAAAGTCCACTGCTAATTTTTAGTTAAAAAAAAGATTCCAGTTCTTTGTCATATCAATAAACCCAACCTCATCCAAGTTAAAACATCTCCACTCCCCAGCTTCATGCTAGCAAACCCTGAGAAGAGGAGGTTGTGGGCTTTCTAGTATTTCTTTCTCCATTTCTGTCCTAATTCACTAGATGCTATTGTGCATCCCTTCCATGTTCAGCCACAAAGGTAAAAGAGGAGATGTAAAGAGTGAATAAATGATTTTACCTGACCAGTAGTATGTCGGGCGTTGGAGTCCTCTAGATGTGGCAGATTCCAAATGGCAATTTTGTGAGTTCTAAGAACCTCATAATTGGGGATGTCTCACCTGTAGTTCCTTGGGCATGGGTGATGCCTTCAAGAGCTGGTCACTCATGACTTCCCCCTTAGTGCCTGGTTTCCCCAGGGGTAACTTTGCCCCTCCATGTGGTCCTCTTGAGGATAGCCCCATTCAAGTCTACTTCATCAAGTTCCCCTCTAGAGACTACGTCTAGCCAATGGGAATTCATTTATCTTTTGCCCCACTGAATCATCCCCTTAGATCTTAAACTGAGCCCTAAAAGTGCATCCACTTCTCACACTTCAACGGTGCAGTGCTAGTCATAGCCTTGTATCTTTTGACTTTTCAGGCAGTAGTTAAATACCAGTCCTTGTGTCCCACAGACCCCAGGGGACACATGTCAATTATCCAAACAGTTCTCTTGAAGTGGCCTTCGCTTGGCTTGGGGTGGGGGAAGATTGTTCCCTGTCTACTTCCATGAGTAGGTTGGAGGGAATTATCCACCACACCATTTCTTTGAGTTTTCTACTCTCCAATTGCTTGAACATCTCAATGAATTCTTAGCTTTAGTTTATATTGTTTACAGAGGGATAATGGATTCATATTGGCAGTTCCAACTTGGGGACATACCCTTTGAAAGTCCTACAGAGATGGCTTAGCTCCTCACTTTAGAATGAGGAGATTTCTTGATACCTACTCATCTCAGCCTTTGTGGTATTTTGCATATACCCTTACACAGCAGGAAAAGTCTCCTGAAACAATCAGCTAATGCAATTCCAGTTACTTAGAATTTAACTGGCTTCAGAGGTCACCACCTTTCACAACATGGCTTCACCATTTTGGGGTTATTTTAATTATTTTTACTTTTGGCTAATGAATGTCATTGAAATACATATAATCACAGAGAAGATTTTTGGTCAATTTCTCAGCTACACAAAGGCTCAAAAATATATCTAGAATAGCAAGTTGGCCGGGTAGAAGAATATTTGACTTAAAACATTTTCCTCAAATATATGTCAAATATTTCCCAAAACATGTTTTGTGAATGAAGAATACCAATCATTGTTATGTAAAAAAGGGTTCTATGTCAAATAAGGTTTATAGAGTATAGGTTTTAAAAATTCAACAGTGTTCGATACCACACAAACTTTCACACTTTTGAAATGCACTTAATATGCTTTAGTGCATATCCCCAAAAGGGCTATACCATGGATATGTAGCAGCACTTCATACTGTGATCAAACAAACAAAACTCATTTTTCTGAGGGGGAATTTCTTGGAACTTGTATTCAGTAGAAAAAACTTTGGAAAGTTTGCATGTGACCATGCTCAGAAGTCTGAGGCCAACTGGATTATTTATTTGTTTGTTTTTTATTGTGCGCCCAATTCCTTTATCATGAAAATAAAAGGTTTCATCTTAATATTTTTGTCAAGTATCTTCATTAATTTTTCTTGAAAAATAGAAAGTTCTTGCATTGTATAGATCCAGAATTTTACTTGCTCAGAAGTATTTTCTTTATAGGATCTTGGTTTTTTTCTATTTCTAAATTTGCTGTGGCTCGTTATACAATAGCATGCGTTATCTGTATTTGCCTAACACTTCAACCTAATATTCCTTCTGTTATTATCCTTCCCTTAGTATGACAACCTCTTTAACTTCTTCCTCCACATCCTAGGAGAACCTGCACATCACTGACTAAAGTGTCTGCAGTGTTCATTCTGGTATTTTCGCTTCCAGTAAAGACTTTACTTATTTTGGTGTATTTTGATTTTCCTTACATTTTCCTTGTCTCGTCCAGTTCCCTTTGAATTCTTTCTTTCTCTTAACCAGAAACTTTTCCCTAAGTTTTTTTCCTTCTGCTCTGTGGTGGTTTGGCACTGTGTATTCGCCCAGAAAAACATACTCTTAAACTTAATCCATTCTTGTGCGTGTGAATCCATTGTAAGTAGGACCTTGCAGTGGGTCAATCAGGAGGGGTCTTAAGTCTATTACTGGGGGCCTTTTTAAGCAGAATGAAATTCAGACAGATAGAGAGAGAAAGCCAGAGGGAGCAGCCAGAAGCTGAACGTCAACAGAACCCAGAAGAGAAAGGAGAGGCCAGGTGACAAGCTAAGGACCAAGGATTGCTGGCAGCCAGCCCCAGAATACCAGTCTTTGGGGAGAAAGCAACGCCTTGGTGATGCCTTGATTTGGACTTTCTCTTAGCCTCAAAACCGTAAGCTAATAAATTCCCATCGTTTAAGCTGACCCATTGCATGGTATTTGCTTGAGCAGCCAAAGAAACAAAAACATGGTCTCATATTTACTATCTTATTTTATACTCTCCATTTTAGAGAATATGCATTAAAAGCAGAGGTTATATAAAATGTGTTCTTCTTTCCTCCGGTGAATCATTTTCAAAAATATGCCTTTTCCCTTGAAAGAAGAGATACCTTCCATGATTATTGTTTTCCCATTTGCAGGGTGTGGTAGACACAGTGGATTTGACTCCCCAAAGTCATTTATAATACCCCTTTTCCTTGCCTTCTTTCATTGCAAAGAAAGATATATAAATTATCTTTGCAGACTTCCTTGCAGCTAAGGGGGGACCAGATTTCAAAGTCCCTAGCCAATGAAATATAAGTAAATGTCGCTGGTTTCCTGAAAGCTTTTTATATGGGGCAGAATTAGTTGGCATGCCCTTTTGGCGCTTTGTCTATTCCTGCCTGGAATTCACATGTGAAGCTTGGAGATGCAGTAGCCATTTTGCAAACATGAGGGGGAAAGTCACACACTAAGGCTGGCAGAGCAAGAAAATCGAGTAGGTGCACCAGCCCTAGATTGCCTAGCTCTGACTTCTAAATCACTGAAATAAATAGACTCTCATCTTTTTAGACGCTGTTGACTTTGCTCATACACACAGTCAAATGAAAGCGTATTTTCTTTTCATACATTCAATGACTCACGGGTTGCTATTCAAATCATCCCCTCAGATCTTAAACTAGAGAGCAGGCTGATAAATATTTCCACTATCAAGTGAGTGATGGAGTAGAGAGTAGAGAAAGGGTTGGTGCTTTGGGAAGCCCCTGACAGAGACGTTCATCTCTCTGTCATATTGCTCCTTGTTTGCTAAAGCCATGAGCCATGGGACAGATTGCTCTATTCAGATGTCTCTTTAGTTTAGCCTCTATTATAGCTATTTGATTGCTCTGTTTGGCCCTCTTCCCGGGGCTGTTGACAGGAATGCAGCCATCTGTACAGCTGGCTATCTGCTCATTGTAGCTCTCTGTAAATTATGGAGCCTTCCCAAGTAGCTGCTGGTTGATATTTTGGCTCTTTGCTGGCATAGACAACTCCAGGGGTCTTGTTTCATATCTGCCCTAGGGTCCATCCTTGCCTGAAGTGCTTGCTCTTCCAAATGAGGGGGTGTTGGTTGGATTTTTCCAGGATTACTTCGACATATGGCCACCATTCTGTGGTCTTTTTTTTTTTTTTTTTTTTTAGAAAAGAGTTGGGTCTAGGATTTGTGCCTTTATTCAATATGCTGCCATGTTCATAATACTTAGAAGAAATTTATTGAAGTTTCAAGTATGTGAATAGCACTCTACTTTCCAGAGCTGAAACAGCTTCCCCTACTATTCTTTTAATTGCTTTGCTTATTTAATAGGTCATTATATGGGGAAGGGTAGACACCTTTATTCAAATCATCATTTTATACAGATTTCCTGAAATTTGATTTGAACTTATGAGGAAACAAAAAACACTCAGAAGGAAAATTCACCATCTCAGTTCCAAATGCAATTGTCCTGCTAAATGACACTTGACATTGAATCTAATACACCTTTGGTCCAATCAGTGTGGTATAGTTTGAAGTACACTGGTTTGGAACCTGGAGGCTCACTTATGAGGTATATGAGCAAAGAGAGATGACTTAAAATGTCAATTTCTCCATTTTCTCATCTGTAAAAAATAGAGTTTGGATTAGAATATAGATCTTAACCAAAACTACATTGTGATATGTCTTATATCACTACTGTGAAGCACAGGAATGAAAGAATATAAGAGAGGGCCAGAAGAGGAATTGTTTCAAGGCATGAAATAACAGACAAGAAATGAAGATTACATCTAGCTCTAAGATTCTACCATATCATCACTTTCCGTGTGTGACAGGACATTTCCTGGAATTAGCACATTCTTTTATTCCTTTGAATTTGACACCATATATATGTTTATGGTTTTATAAGGTATTTTTCTTTCCATGCACACATATACACATATACAAAATAGTTGTTAATTAGATGAGTTTTAAAAATATTTTAAGAGGTTTTTGCTTTTCTATAATTTTCAAATTTTCTACAGCCTTACATATATCTTCTGCATGATAAGGGGCATGTATGAAAAATCCACAGCTAACATAATACTCAATGGTGAAAGACTGAAAGCTTTCCCTCTAAGATCAGGAACAAGAAAAGGATGTCCACTGTCATCACTGTTATTCAACATTGTACTGGAAGTTCTAGCTAGAACAATTAGGCAAGAGAAAGAAATAAAAGGTATCCAAATCGGAAAGGAAGAAGGGAAACTTTTCCTATTTGCAGCTAACATGATCTTATATACAGGAAATCTGGAATAATCCACAAGAAAGCTACTAAAAATAATTAATGAATTCCGTAAAGTGGCGGTGTACACAATCTATACACAAAAATCAGAAGTGTTTCTATACACTAGTAATGAAAAATCTGAAGAGGAAATTAAGAAAAAAATCCATTTACAATAGCAACTAAAAGAATCAAATATCTAGGAATAAATATAACCAAGGATGTAAAGGATTTGAACACAGAAAACTACAAAACCTTGCTAAAAGTAATCACAGAAGACATAAATAAACAGAGGGACATTCCATGTTCATGGATTGGAAGACTAAATACTGTTAAGATGTCAATTCTACCTAAAGTGATTTATAGATTCTGCACAATCCCAATAAAACTTCCAACAGCTTTCTTTGCAGAAATGGAAAAGCTAATCATTATATTTATATGGAAGGGTAAGGGAACCTGAATAGCCAAAGCGATATTGAAAAAGAAGAAAAAAGTTGGAGGACTCATACTTACCAATCTTAAAACTCATTATAAAGTCACAGGAATCAAAACAGTATGTACTGGCACAGGGACAGACATAGAGCAATGTAATAGAATTGAGAGTTCAGAAATCAACTTTCATATTTATGACCAAATGATTTTTTTCATTTTAAAAACAATTTCTTGAAATATATCATTCACACATGAACATACATAAATGATAAGGGTGTAGTAAAAGATGTGAACTTGCAAAACAAACAGGCACAACCTCATACAGGGATCCCATACATCATCCCACCACCAATACCTTCTATTGTTGTAAAACATTTGTAAGAAGTTATGAAAGAACATTGTCAAAGTATTACTAATAACTATAGTCTGTATCTCACGTTTGTTATATTTTACCCCAATCCACACTATTATTATAATTGTTCATAAACCATATAATTTATCTAAAGTGTACAATCAATGGCATTTGAAATAATCACTGAGTTGTGCATTCATCACTTCGTTCAATATTAGAGCATTTTCATTACTTCAAAAAAGAGAAAAACAACAAAAAGCAAACCACTATCATACAAATATGTTAGCACTACTAATTACAAATCCTGTGATGGGCTTTCACAATTTCTATTCATTTCTGAACATTTGCAAACAACTTTTTACCAATCAATTCTAATCAAATTAAACCTCAGCTTTCCATTCTCTAACCACACTCTATTCTCTGGTGACTTATATTCTAGCTATTAAGTCCATGAGTTTGCTCACTATATTTAATTCATAATAGCGAAATCGTACAATATTTGTCCTTTTGTGCCTGGCTTGCTTCACTCAACATAATGTCCTCCAGGTTCATCCACATTGTCATATGCTTCACGACTTCATTTTTTCTTACAGCTGAATAATATTCCATTGTCTGTATATACCACAGTGTGTTTATTCATTCGTCAGTTGATGGACACCTGGGTTGTTTCCATCTTTTGGCAATAATGAATAATATGGCTGTGAACATCAGTGTGCAGATGTCTGTTCATGTCACTGCTCTGTTCTTCTGAGTATATACCTAGTAGCAGTATTGCCAGGCCACATGGTAGATATATACTTAACTTCTTTAGGAGTTGCCAAACAGACTTTCACAATGGCTGTACCATTCTACATTCCTACCAACACTGAATAAATGTTCCTATATCTCCACATCCTCTCTAACTCTTATAATTTTCTGTTTTGTTAATAGTGGCCATTCTAATAGGTGTGAAATGATATTTTATTGTAGCTTTGGTTTGGATTTCCTTAATAGTCAGTGACATTGAACATTTTTTCATGTGTTTTTTTCACCATTTGTATTTCTTCTTTAGAAAAATGTCTAGGTCTTTTGCCCATTTTTAAAATTGGGTTATTTGTTTTTTTATTGTTGAGTTGTAGGCTTTCTTTAGATATCATGGATATTAGACCCTTGTCAGATGTATGATTTCCAAATACTTTCTCCCATTGTGTAGGCTCCCTTTTACCCTCTTTACAAAGCCCTTTGAGGTACAGAAGTGTTTAATTTTGAGGAGGTCACATTTATTTACTTTTTCTTTTGTTATTTGTGCTTTGGGTGTAAGTTTTAAGAGAACTGCACATTATCTTCTAGGAGTTTTATGGTCCTAGGTTTTATGTTTAGGTCTTTGATCCATTTTGAGTTGATTCTTGTATAGAGAGTGAGATAGGGGTCCTCTTTCATTTTTTTTTTTTATTATTATGGATATCAAGTTCTCCCAGCACCATTTGTTGAAGAGACTGTTCTGTTTCAGAAAAGTGGACTTGCTAGGCTTATGGAAAATTAGTTGACCATAGAGGTGAGGGTCTATTTCTGAACTCTTAGTTCAATTCCATTGATCAATGTGTCTATATTTATGCCAATATCATGCTGTTTTGGCCACTGTAGCTTTATAGTACATATCAAGGTCAGGAAGCATGAGTCCTCTGACTATGCTCTTCTTTTTTAGGATGTCTTTGGCTATTCGGGACCAGTTTCTCTTCCAAATAAATTTGGTAATTGACTTTACTATTTCTGTAAAGTTGGCTGTTGGAATTTTGATTGGTATTGCATTGAATCTATAAATCAATTTGAGTAGAATTGACATCTTCACTGTGTTTAGTCTTCCAAACCATGAACACAGAATGTCCTTTCTATTAGTCAGCCAAAGGGGTGCTGAGGCAAAATGCCAGAAATCTGTTGGCTTTTATAAAGGGTATTTGTTTGGGGTAGATGCTTACAGTTACCAAGCCATAAAGCATAAGTTACTTCCCTCACCAAACTTTGTTGCCACGTGTTGGAGGAAGATGGTTGCTGACATCTGCAAGGGTTCAGGCTTCCTCTTCCTCTTAAGGATCCATGATCCCAGCTTTTTCCAATATCATCGCAAGGCTGGGAAAAGTCTTGTCTTTCTCCTGGGGCTCATTTCTCTCTGGGCTCAGCTGCTCTGCTTGCTTCACAAGGCCAGCTGTAAACTATCAGGCAAATGGCTCATCTCTCTTCCTGGGGCCTCTGCCTTGTCTAAAGGAGCCTTCTCTCTTTCCTCACATATCTGCTTCACTGTGTGCTTACTTACCAGGACTCCAGCATTAAAATTCCAGCTGTCTCCTCTTCCTTGTCATTTTCTCTGTGAGTTCCCACCCACTAAGGGCACGGAGACTCGACGTCCTACTGATGTAGCCCAATCAAAGCCCTAGTCATAATTTAATCAAGTAAAAGTGAAACCTCTGAATTCAATACAATCCAAGGGCATCACTAGCATAGAGGAACAGACCAGTTTAAAAACATAATCAGTATTTCTTTTTGGAATTCATCAATAATATCAAACCGCCACACCTTTCCATTAGTTTAGGTCTTCTTCGATTTCTTTTAGCAGTGTTTTGTAGTTTTCTGAATACAGATTCTTTACATTCCTGGTTAAATTAATTCCTAGGTATGTGAGTCTTTTTGTTGCTATTGTAAATGGAATTTTTTCTTGATTTTCTACTCAACTTGCTCATTACTAGTGTATAGAAATGCTACTGATTTTTGCATGGTGATCTTGTATCCTGCCACTTTGCTGAACTCATTTGTTACCTCATAGCTTTGTTGTTGACATTTAGGGATTTTCTAAATACAGAATCATGTCACCTGTGAATAGTGAGAGTTTTACTTCCTCTTTTCCAATTTGGATGCCTTTTTATCTTGCTAATTTCTCTAGCAATTCTTAAATTTATTGAGAGCTGTGTGGTGGTCCAACATGTGGTCTATCCTGGAGAAAGATCCACGAGCACTGGAGAAGAATGTATAACTTACTGATTTGTGGTGCACTGTTCTGGGTCTGTCAGGTCCAGCTCTATGTATCATATTGTTCAAGTTCTCTGTTTCCTTGTTGATCTTCTGTCTAGTTGTTCTGTCTATTGATGTGAGTGGTGTGTGGAAGTCTCCAACTATTTTATTGTAAAGACGTCTATTTTGCCTTTCAGTTTTGCCAAAGCTTGCCTCATGTATTTTGCTGCACTTTGGTTAGGTGCATAGATATTTATGAGTGTTACTTTTCTGCATTTAAAGACTGTTTTTTCTGACACCAGTGTAGCTACCCCTGCTCTCTTTTGGTTGCTATTTGCATGAAATGTCTTTTTCCAACCTTAAACTTTCAGTCTATTTGTATCTTTGGGTCTAAGGTGAGTCTCCTGCAGACAGCATATGGATGGTTCACATTTTTCATCCATTCTGTCAGCCTAGGTCTTTTGATTGGGGAGTTTAATCCATTAACATTGAACGTTATTACTGTAAAGGCATTACTTACTTCAGCCATTTTATCCTTTCATATGTCATATCTTATGTTTGTCCATCTTTTTACCTTTTTGGCTACCCGTTCTGATAATCTCACTTCTACACTCTTTCAAGCCTCTCTATCTTGTCTTTTCTTTTCTGGCTGCAGAACTCCCTTTAGTGTTTCCTGCAGAGCTGGATTCTTGTTTATGATCTCTCTTAGTTTCTGTTTATCTGTGAATATTTAAAGCTCATCGTCATATTTGAAGGATAGTTTTGCAGGATAAAGAATTCTTGGCTGACAGTTTTTCTCTTTTAGTACCTTAATAATATCATACCATTGCTTTCTTGCCTCCATAATTTCTGAAGAGAAATATGCACTAAGTTTCATTGGATGCACTTTGTATGTGATGTTTTGCTTTTCCCTTGTTGTTTTCATAATTTTCTCATTATCTTTGGCATTTGGAATTTTGCATGTTATGTGTCTTGGGGTAGGTTTATTTGTATTTATTCTAATTAGAGTGTGCTATGCTTCCTGGACATGTATATTCATGTCTTTCACAGGAGTTGGGAAAATTTCAGCCATTATTTCCTCAAATACTCTTCCTGCCCTCTTTCCCTTCTCATCTTCTTCAGGAACTCCCATAGCATTCATGTTGATGTGCTTCATGTTATCATTCAACCCCCTGAGACCCTGCACAATTTTTCCATTCTTTTCTCTCTTCAATTTCAGATGCTCTTTCCTCCATGTTGCTGATTCTTTCTTCCATGATTTCAAATCTGCTGTTGTGCTCCTATTGTATTTTCAATCTTATTTATTGTGTCTTTCATTACCATAAGCTCTGTTATTTTTCTATCCATGATTTCAAATTTTTCTTTGTGCTCACTCAGTCTCCTTTCTTTAGAAAAAGATTTTATTTATTTATTTATTTCTCCCTACCCCTTGTTGTTTGCACTTGCTTTGTCTGTTTGCCTTCCTTGTTTCTTTAGGAGGCACCAGGAATCGAACCTGGGACCTCTGATGTATGAGGGAGGTGCCTAATTGCTTGAGCCACCTCTGCTCCCTACTTTGCTGTGTCACTCATGCTTTTCTTCTTGTGTCTCTTGTTGTGTCATCTTGTTGCATGAGCTCGCTGCACCTGCCCATTGTGCCAGCTCACTGTCTTCTTTAGGAGGCACCGGGAACTGAACCAGGAACCTCCCATGTGGTAGGCAGGAGCCCAAATGTTGAGCCACATCCACTTCCCTCAATATCTTCTTTTTTCCCTCAGTATCTTTTTAATGTCTTTTATTTCTTTAGCTGAAGTTTTCCTTCAACTCCACGATTTGATTTAGGAGATTTGTATGAACTTCATTGATTAGCTGTCTCAAGTCCTGTGACTCATTTGGAGCTTTGATTTGTTCCTTTGCCTGAGTCATATTTTCCTTTTTATTTGTATGGGTTATAATTTTTTGCTGATATCTAGGTATCTTATTCTGATGCTCTGATATTCAGTTTCTCTCTCTTGCCTAGGGATTTACTCTTAAGTAGCTGTGTACTATCACTGTTCTTTGACTCTTGTTTCAACTTGTGCTAGATATTTAGGATTGCCCCTGTTTAACTGCTCAAACCAGGGTTAAAGGTCCAGTAATGGGATACAGGCCAGTTTCCAAGGGCCTTGGAGATGGTGTCAGTAAAGGCATCTGATTGCTTCTTTTATTTATTATTATTTTTCATTTTTCATGCACTTTTCTGGTCTGATGAGCAAATGATGCACATTAGCAGACCTCTCAGCTCAGTCCCCAGGTGCTAGAGGGGAATGCATTCAGTGTAACTCCAGGGTGGGTGGTGCAGAAGCAATGTCCTCAGGGCTGGGCAAGTCTCACTAACAAACTTTCTCAGAGGCTGTTCTCCACCCTTGGCTGGCCATATCATCCCTGTCTCTACCTCCTTAGAAACCAGCCTGGGCGGTAGGGAGGGTATTTGAGAAGCCAAATTATCTTTAGCTCCCTGCCAGCTCTCAGTGCAAACAATGTCTTGGCCCCACCTGGACTGCTCCAATGCAACAGACCAGATTCACTGGCCAAAATCTGAATTTGCAGTAGGCTATGTCCCTCCCTTTCCCATTTTTGGGGAAGAGGACCCCTGTAACCCCCTCAGTCCACAACCACTACAGACCACAGCCATTGCAGTCTACAGATTGTTATTTGCTCCTTGGTGGGGAGATGAGTGCCCACTGCTGCTTTTGCAGCTCTACCCACTGATTTTTCAGCCAGCTGATTCTCCTTTCCTTCACCCCTCTCTCTTCAGGGTGGTGTCATGCCTGCCCCTGGTTCCTCAGCCTGAGAGCAGCCATCCAAACATTCTCCACCTGTCCTCTAGCTATTTTGGGGGGTGAAGAAGTGATCCTTCTGCTTCTTTACTTTCCCATCTTCCTGGAAGTCTGAATAACTTATTTTCGACAAGAATGCCAAGTCCATTTAATGGGGAAAGTCCATTCAAATGATGCTGGGAAAACTAGATGTTCATATTCAAAAGAATGAAGGTGTTCCATATATGAAACCCAACTCAAAATGCATCAAAAACCTACATATAAGAACCAGAACTATGAAACTCATAGAAGAAAACATAAGGAGGTGTGTTCAAGATCTTTGGTTAGACTTTGCACATAAAGCACACAATCAATAACAGAAAAAATAGATAAATGGGACCTCATCAAAATAAAAAACTTTTGTACATCAAAGGACTTTATCATGAAAAGTAAAAATACAAGGTACATAATGGGTGAAATATTTGGAAACCCCATATCCAATAAGGGTTTAATACCCACAATATATAAAGAAATTCTTCAACATATTAACAAAAAGTCAAATAACCTAATTAAAAATGTGCAAAAGAATTGAATAGACATTTCTTCAAAGAAGATATACAAATGGTCAAAAAGCACATGAAAAGATGCTCAACATCTTTAGCCAATAGGGAAATGCAAATCAAAACCACAATGGCATACCATTTCACACCAATTAGAATGGCTATTATTTAAAAAAACAGAAAAATACAAGTGTTGGAGAGGAGGTGGAGAAATAGGAACACTCACTCATTGTTGGTAGGAATGTAAAATGGTACAGATGCTGTGAAAAACAGTTTGGTGGTTCTTCAGAAAATTAAGTATAGAATTACTATATGATCCAACATCCAACTTCTAGGTATATACCCAAAAGAATTGAAAGCAGGGGCTCGAACAGATATTTGTACACCGATGTTCATAGTGGAATTATTAACAATTGCACAAATATGGAAGCAAACCAAATATCATCAATTGATGAAAGGATAAACAAAATGTGGTATATACATGCGATGGAATATTATTTGGTCTTAAAAACGAAAGAAGTTCTGATGCATACAACAACATGGATGAACCTTGAAGACATCATGTTGAGTGAAATAAACCAGACACAAAAGGACAAGTATTGTATGAACTCATTGATGTGAAATAATTGATAAGAAAATTCATAAAGGCAGAAATTAGAACATAGGTTTCCAGGGTCCAGGGCAGGTGTAAGGAATAGAGAGTTAAGGCTTAGATTTTACAGAGTTTCTATTTGGGGTAATGGAAAAGCTTGGGTAATGGATGGTGGTGATGGTATAACAACATTGTGAATGTAATTAACACCACTGAATTATGCATTTGAATGTGGCTAAAAGGGGAAATTTTAAGATTTATATTTATTACTAGAATAAAAAGTTTTTAAAAAATCACAAGATTATACAACAGAAACATTGAATTCTAATGTAAACCATGGACTATAATTAATAGTGCAATTATAAAAATGTTCAGTCATCATTTGTAACAAATGTATCACACTAAAGCAAGGTGTTAATAATGGGGTGGTGTTTGATATTGTTTATGAATTCCAAAAATAGATATTGGATTATGTTTGTGAACTGGTCTGTGCCTCAGGCATATTAGATTATATTGGATTCAGAAGTTTCACTTTTACTTGACTAAATAATGATTAAGGCTTTGACTGGGCCACATCAGCAGTACATTGCATCCCTGTCCCCTTGGTGGGCAGGGACACACAGAGTAGGCACACCTCAGAGAAGGGAGTTTGGAGTTTTAATGCTGAAGCCCGGGAAGTAAGCACACAGAGGAGCAGAGGGAAGGCTCGATTGGACACAGCAGAGACCCTGGGAAGAGAGATTAGCTGTTTGCTTGAAAGTATACAGCTGGCCTTGTGGAGAAAGCAGAGCAGCTGAATCCGGAGAGAAACAAGCCCCAGGAAGAGAGGAACCCAGGAAGCCTGAACCCTTGGCAGAAGTCGGCAGCCATCTTGCTCCAACACGTGGCAACAGACTTTGGTGAGGGAAGTAACTTATGCTTTATGGCCTGGTAACTGTAAGCTTCTAGCCCAGATAAATGCCCTTTATAAAAGCCAACAGATTTCTGGTATTTTGCATCAGCACCCCTTTGGCTGACTAATACAGATGGCATATGGAAACTCTGTATTTGATGCATGGTGTTTTTATAAACCTATAACTTCTCTAATAAGAAAAAAAAAATACTATGAAAAATAGCTTCAAAAGATGGAAACGCCATGGAATAAATTTAACAACGCACATACAAATACCTATGCTGAAAACAATAAAACATTCCTCAGAGAAATTAAAGGAGAACTAAAAAATATAGAGAGCTATACCATGTTAAGGGTTTGTAAGGCTCAGTATAGCCAAGATGTCAATTTTTCTAAAATTGATCTATAGAATCAAGATAATCCCAATAATTATCTTACCAGTTTTTCTTTTTTGAAATTGACAAGATGATTTTCAATTTTAAATGGAAACGGAAAAGGCCTAGAATTTTCCTAAAGCAATTTGGAAAAAAAGAACAAAGGTGAAGGACTTATTACCCATCTCTGAGATTTACTGAAAAATTACAGTAATTTAGACAGTGTGGTAATGGCATAAGAATCAACAAATTGACCATTATAACAAAATATAGAGTCCAGAAATGGACTCACCCTTTATACTGTCATTTGATTTTTTTTTAAACAAAGGCGATCAAATGTGGAAAGAAAATTGGACATCAGCATATTAAAAAAAAAACTTATCTCTACTAATACCTTACAATATATGCAAAGTTATTTAAAGATGGATCATAGATGTAAACATAAAAGTTAAGGACAGGACATAAAGAGCAATAATCCTAAAAGAAAATAATTTATAAATTAGACTTTACTGAAATTAAAATTTATTCTCATTAAAAGACATCAAGAAAATCAATACTCATTTTTTCCCACTGACGGGAAAAAAAACCATTCACAAAGCGTATATCTGACAAAGGACTAGTATCTAGGATATATAAAGAATCCTGCAAGTCAATAATTAAAAGATAATGCAATATAAATGGAAAAAAACAGGGAAACAGATGCTTCACAAGCGAAGACACATAAATGGTCAATAAGCACAAGAAAAAGTGCTCGTCATCATTACTCATCAGGAAAATGCAGATTAAAAGCACAATGTGATGCCACCACACACACACCAGAATGGGTAAAATTTAAAAGACTGGCTACGCCAAAACTGTCAAAGATTTGGAAGCAATGGGAATGTTTATACGCTGCTCCTTGGAGTGTAAAATGGTACAACTACTTTGGAAAAAGTTCTGCCAGTCTCTTAGAAAAATGAACCATACATCTGTCCTAGGACCTAGAACTTACACAACTAGTGATTTACCTAAGAGAAATGAAAGTATATTTCTGCAAAAGACTTGAGTATGACTGCTCGTATACAAGTTGTTTTCAAAACAGACCAACTTGGGAACAATCCAGGTGTACATCAACTGAAAAATGGATAAGCAAACTGGTATGGTCATATTGTGGAATGTTGCTCAGCAATAAAAAGAAATGGAATTCTGATACACACTACAACATAAATGCGTTTCAAACATTTTCCTGAGTGAAAGAAGCCTTACACAAGGAGCACATATGGTAAGATTACAGTTGGAGGAAATTCTAGAACAGACACAAGTAACCTAGGGTGAAAAAAACCAGACCAGTTGTTGCCTTTGTGGGTGAAAGGGAGAAGGGATTGCCTGGGAAGGAATATAAGGAAACTTTCTTTGCTACAGCTTGAGAGAGCTTTGGGTTACATGGTGTATGCATTTGTCAAATGCATAATAAACTGATACACTTAAGAGACTTGTATATCGAACTGTATATAAATTTTACCCCCTCAAATAAAAAGAACTATAAAAATAATGAACTCTAGTCACTGGTATGCACACTGAAGTACTCACAGGTGAAGTGTACCCCTGTCTGTGATTTACTTTGAAGTGCAAAATAAAATAATTTGATAGATGGATCAGAGATGGATAAATGACTAAAGAAGGGTAAAATATAAAAACGAAATGGTTTGTACAATTCTTTCAATTTTTCAGGGTGTTTGAAAAAACGCACAAAAAAATGTTGGGGAAGATGTGGGGAGGGAGTGAGTATAATCAGCAAATTTCCATTCCTCACCTTGGAGGATGAGGAAGGATGGGGACAAAGCTAAACTAAATTATGACTATAAGTTTAATTATTCTGATGAATTGTGTTGCAAGAGCGCCAAGGATCTGCATGGAAAAAGAATGTGAACGAGGCGTGTGTGTGTGTTTGTGTGTGCGTGGATGTGTATGAGAGAGAAAGAGAGCGAGATGGCGGAGGAGAAAAAGAGACTATCCTAAATGATCTTGGGATCCCCAATATTCTGAAATAAATTTTATTCTAAGGAAAAAATTATTAAAATGTGCATTTTAGATGGAAAGATTTTGTTAGAAGCTTTCCTGTCATCATTTTGCTGGTTTCTTTTTTTCTTTTTCTGTATGATTCTACTGGTAAAACAACTTATATTGCTTGGCAAATTCTTTAGGACAAGGAAGGAGAAGAGACTTAAATAGTAGAGAAGGACGAATTAGTAAGGGAAAGGCACTACAGCCCAAGAAGCAAGGCTATGAATAATATTTTGCTCATAGACCATTTCCTTTGGCTTTTGTTTACTGAAGAGACTCATTTCGTCATTGGGCTTCTATGAAACAAAGAGCAACTTGGTCACAGAGACCCTGGAATAATCCAGAGCTAGGCAGCCCAATCTCTCTCAGGCAATGAATGAGGTGTTGTGGGGCGATCGCTCTTCTCCCAGACATCACTTGCTTGCCAGGGCTCTGTTTCCCACTGTCCAGCCTCACTAGGCTAATTAATATTTTCTGGATACCCGATGCTATTTCATTCATGCCTCTCTACCTTGGCTTACATTGTCTTTTGGCCCGGAGCAAGCACTACCTTGCCGACTGTTGAATTTCTCCTTGGCTTTTTTTTTTTTTTTAATTTTTAAAAATTTTTTATTGTGGGTAAAAATCAAAATTTTCACAATACATACCAATATTTGTAAAATGATATATAAATATATATGCATATATGTGCATTTGCTTATAAAAATGTTATAAAAATCTATTCATCTGTGAAAATTTACCAATTGCATCAATCAGAATTTTTCCTTCACGGTGTTCTCCTGGCACAATGCTGGTTGTATTGTAGCCTTTATCGTACTCTGACTAAGTCTGAGAGCTTTGCATCTATTTATGCCATCAGACTGAGAATTTTCAGAAGGCAGAGCCTGTGTCCTTGATTTCTTTCTCTGCCCATAACATCTAGCACAGTATAATCACCTTATACTTACTGCATGTGACTACAAGTTGTCTTGACTATCTCTTTGCCCAAACCTCCTGAGAGTAGATAGCAAGACATCTTTATTTAGTGCCTTGGCCCACACCACACACGTGTGCACACATGCACCATAGAACAGTACTTTGCATGTCGCAGGCACTCAAGATGTTAGTGAATATAATGGGGAGGTGTTTTTAAAAGTCCCTAAGACCCATGAAACTCAGTCTTGGTTCAAGCTAATACAGTTCCTTTATGTTGAAGGGCCCCCTGTAGTGAAGCCAGCCTTTGAGAAATAGCTCATTCTGGTTTTGCAGTTTTTTGAAGAAGAAAAGAACACCCAGTCTGTAATCATCCATTTTGCACAAGGTTGTCAATGACTGAAAGGTTTACACGTGATGGATTTAACACTGAATCGTATTTCCAATTTGAGTTCCACTTTACTAATCCCAGTCAGGAAAGAAAATTTCCTTGTTGTTAAATCCCAGAATATCTCTTTTTCTGCAAGTTTGACTTGGTCTCAATTTGTCTTTGTGTGAATGTTTAATCCAGGCCTCAGTTATGTGCTGTGTAGCACTGCCAGTTTATAAGGAAATAAATACCCACCATGCCAACAAGCTGAGCGATTGACTCAAAGGAGCCAAGTTTTCACTCAACTATTGCCCTTGTGCATTTCTCTTATTCTAATTGTTAACTTTACCCAGAGTCAAAAACAGATTCTTTTAAGAGGGTACGCAATTATTGGCAGCAGAAAATGTGCAGATATGCTAATATGTTGTGGTGACTTTTCTGGGCAATAGCCCTTAGTGTACAGAAGTGTCATAGCCAGCAGGAAAGCTTAAGAAGGCAGAGAGCCCCAGCTTCTATTCTTATAATTTATATTTTTTATTAGAGAAGTTGTGAGCTAACAAACCAATCATGCATACTGTGCAGAATTCCCATACATTATCCCTTCACCAACACCTTGAATTTTTGTGGAACCCTTGATTATGAAAAAATATCATCAAAATATTACAATTAACTATGGTCCATAGCTTACATTTGCTATAATTTTTTCCATACATCCCCTATTATTAACACCATGTATTAGTATTGTACATTTTTTATGGTTCATGAGAGAACACTCTCATATTTGTACTGTTAACCACAGTCCATCTTCTACCACATGGTTCACTGTGTAATACAGTCCCATGCCTTGTACCATCCATCCAAAGTTAAATCCTGTGCCTCTCACTTCCAAGCCCCAGCTTCTTAACTTGGATGGCCCAGTTTCTCTCTTGCATAGACATATGGTCATCCGAGGAAAAGAGATTGATATTTGGCTAATTCATTTGGAATTCAAAAACCAAAAATCATCCATGTTGTGTTCTAGAAAGACTTCCCTGCATTATGACAGAACTGCAGGTATTACACACCTTTTCCACAATGCCCATGTAGAATTTGGAATAGCCCCCAAATGATGCCTTGTACTTTTCTGCATTCTTTATTAGGGTAAATATGAGGAAGAAAGTAGCAGGTACTAGTACTCATGTGATACCAGCAAAAGGGCTGATTCGTTTGGGATTATTGTTCTCTACGCAACAAGTTCAAATCGACCTTTAAAAAGCAGCACAATGTTTGGTGATTTAAAAAAGTCTCCTCGATGTGCGATGGTTCACGAAAGAGTAACTCCCAAATGCTGTTTCTTCTAGGTTTGGATTTTTCTTTCTTTTTTTCTCTTGGTGCTAAAGAGCAGCCCAGAATTAGAGATGTACCCTGTTGAGTGTACTATGATTTATAGCATTCTCAATCTTTAAGGGGAAAGGGTACATCTTAGGTGATAGAAAAAGCTAGAATGGCAGCCAGATGGTTTCATTCCAGAAAATATAGCTATATATGCATCAAGCCACAGCCTGGGACCATGTATTTGCTTATGGAGTGATGAAAAGTATCAACATTTGTCATTGTAAATATGGTTAAGAATTAAGGGCACCAGTAGCCTGCCCTGGCTCCAGTTCACCACTTGCTTTGGGAATTGGACATGGTCATGTTTAGGTCACTGCCATGGTCCTGTACAGATTGGATATCAGGAAGCTGTGTGCAGCTGTAACAAATACCTAAAATTGTGGAAGTGGCTTTGGAGTTGGATAATGGATGAAGGCGGGAGGAATTTTGAGAAGTACAACATAAAATGCCTAGACTGCCTTGGATAGACTGTTGGTAGAAATATAAGAATGACACCCTTGAGCTAAATGAGGCCTCTAAGGCACATTTGGATGGAATTTATTCAAAATGGTCATCGATTCTGATTGTACCACCCTTTATCTGCAGGACAGCCAGGGCAGATGGAGAGATGATCCCTTAAGATATTCATTTTTCCCCCATGTGTTGACTTGGACAGCGGAGGCTCGAAAATGTTGGAAGCATCTAGTGCAAGTCTTGGGAAAACTCTTCAATGGACTTCACTGGCTGAGGACTGGGACAATGGCAAGAGAGATCAGGAAGACTGACACATATCACTTTCCCTCTCAGACTGCCCTGTTGTCCCTTTTAAGTATTCCATGGCAATGAGCATGTTCCCTCTCAACATGCCCCCCCCCCGGTACAAACAAGAAAGCTGACATTTGTTCCACTTTCAAAGAATTGCAAGTAGCCTGCTCCTTTTCCACATTCCACCCTAGGTTCAGTACAGTGCAAGGATTGGATATTCGTTCACCAAGAATGGTGACAACATGAGATCAGTGCTATGCCAAGCAGCCAGTGCTTCTCTGATTCGGCAGATGCTAAGGCCCAGCCTAAAACCGCGGAAGCAGACAAAACACCCAGGAGAGTCAGGGGCCCACAGAAGGCTTGAGGAGCACCACTTGGCTGCAGTGTTAATGGTGCTCTGGGAAAATATGGCTTTGTGGCTTATGTAAGTTTATCTCAGCGTTTCTCAAAATTAAGCATGCTTGTTTAACACGTGGCTTTTTAAGAAGCACATTTTTAAATCCCCAAGAGGGAAATCGTATACGCCAACGGTTCTCAAAGTGTGGTTCACCAGGATCGGCAACCTCAGTGGAGTCTGGGAACTTGTTAGAAATGCAGTCTTAGACCCCACCCTAGATCTACTCAATCAGAAACTCGAGGGCCGGGGGTCCAGGAATCTGAGTCTTATAGGCCCTTCAAGAGATTCTGATGTGTGCTAAAGTTTGACAACCACTAGTCTTTGCAGTATTTTCCAAAACTATTTGGCTATACATCTTTTATTTGTTTCTTTCATTGAGCATGTGGCAGGACTAATATTCTGTGTCATGAGAAATGCTGAAGTGTACACACGTGTGGGTGTAAAATGAAGACGTATGAGAATGTTGGTGTCATAGACTGTAAGGAGATTTCTTTGAGGACGAGTTACTGATGGACTCATTTAAACACCAGATTCTCTTCAAAACAATTTGGGGCAGCTCAAAGAAATGCTAGGAGTGAAGGAGTTTTCCTGGATATTTTGACCTCTTATTATTTGTGCCAGGCTTCCCTGAGATATCCACGTGCTGATTTGTTTAGTCCCGGTGGACCGAAGCTATCCTTGAAGGATGAAATAGAAAGAGCAATAAACAAAATAGTATAAACTATTAAGTAGACCCTCAAGTCCTTGGAGCAAGAGGGAGCTAATGCACTACCACTCCCTAATTGACTGAATATTAGTTAAGACTTAATACAGGGGAGGGAGGTTGAGCAAAGTCTACTGGTATTTAAAACATGGTGCAAAAGCTCCAGGCCTGAGTCTGAGCTAGTGTCCTCAGCAAGGAGTACCTCAGAGGTCAGGCAGGACGAGGGCTCTTACTGGGCTGGGCTGGGTTAGGTTAGGAGTTCGTGTGGAAGCTGATCTCAACACTTTAGAAATGGGCAGTCTCACCTCCTTCCAAAAAACATCCTAGCTGGGGCCCCGAAACCTTACTTTGCAGATGGTCCTGAAAATTACTGGTCAATGATGTTTTACCTGTCCCTCCACTCTTCAGTCCATACAATGATTTTTCCTGAAGCTTCCACTGCCAGACAACAGCAGCTTTGGGGAGCTAGTGAAAAGAAGTCACCATTTGAAAAATGTATATATTTTCCTTCAGTTCTCAGAGGTGGAAAGGACTTTAGATATTCTTTAGCCCCCATCTTCACTCTACAAAGGAGGGCTGAGGAACAGAGAGGGGAAAATGATACTGGGAATCACAGAGAGAATACGAGAATGTAGGCCTCAACTGGACAATTTGATCACTGAATGGGAATGAGAATTCCTCTGCTCCATTTAAAGTCTGAGTAAAATAGTACCATAAACACACTTTAGAGCAGGAGTTCCTAACCAGGAGTCTACAGACCCCCAGGGGGTCCGTGGAAAGATTTCAGGGGGTCCATGAGCTTGAATTGAAAAAAAAAAAAATCAACTTACTATCTTTATTTTCTCTGATCTCTACCTAAAATCTAGCATCTAGCATTGCCTTCACTAATGATCATATACAATAAATAAATTATAGTAGTAGTCATTTCACCTGACGGGCAAAGGGGTCCGTGGAACAAAAAAGGTTAAGAAATCCTGCTTTAGAGAGTGTCCATGTTAATATAAATCCCTAGTCTGTAGATTATCTGAGGGCAGTGACCTTATCTATGTAATTCACTGTTTTACTCCAACTTCTGCTACAGTCAATGGCACGTAACAGATGCTCAATAAATCCATATCAAAGGATTTTTCTTTGAATGAATATAAAGAGTTTATTCGGTGAGTATTTGGGTATACAACAACAAATATTAAACAACTTTTTTTTTTTTTTTTTTTTTTTTTTACTTTTTGCGCACAGGACAGAAAACTGCCTGTATGTGCTATGTCCACTTTGGAACACAGGTTTTAACAATTATTAATGCACAAAATCTTACATATCATGCAACTCTATGCCAAGATTCCAACTTTCTTCCATGCAACAGATATGAAGATCTAAATGGAAACCTAGCTAAGTCTTAAACACTTTTCCAGTAGCAAGTATAAGTATATGTTGTTTAGGGGTAACCAGTCAACATTTCCTTTTACACAATGTTTCACGTGCCAAATACAATGACAGGGGGACTCATACATATACAGATAAGACATTTCTTATTTGAACAACACAAAAGACAACATCACGGTTCCACAGTTCCTGTCTTTACACAAGAAGCCACAACGATAGTTAAACATGATACACAAATGGAATTAAGAGAAATCTACACTTGAGGATAATCTTTTTTTTTTAAAGTTATCTTTACTGACTGGGGTTGACAACACAACTCAATATCTACGCACAAAGTACAGCACAAGAACTTGACTGGGATACTTCAAATCTAAAAGAAAAAAAAAAAGGTAAAATCACAAGAACGCTGTTACCTTGAGCCTGAGATGCCAATTCAGATTCAACCCTGAATTTGGTTGATTTGGATTAACTGACAGAGTCAATAGAACCATTGAATTTCAGAAATCATAAAGTTGCACTCTATCAAAGTAAAGAATACATTTGAATGAAGCGTAGATAGAAAACATTAAGCCAAGAAAACAACACAGTTCACATAATTTCGTTTGCCCCTACAAAACATTTAAGCAGTTAATTTTGTTTTGTTTTGTTTTGTTTTTGTTTGTTTGTTTGCTTTGTTTTTGAAGAGCAATTGTGGTCTTTTAAGTTTTCTTGGGTGGAGAGCAAATTTTTATCAGCATTAGTGCTGTGAAATGTTTTTAGTTTGTCATTCCCAAAGGATAGATGAGATCATGAGAAAATCGGACAGTCCTTCGCCCGGATTTAGTTCACTGTTAATACTTGGCATTCTTTTGCACAAGCTCAGTCTAAATTATGGGGCCTTAGTACAGATGATAAGAATGTCTAACAGCAGATAGAATAGTGAGCTCTGCCGGTTTGTTTGGTAAACGTTACTGACAAATTTGAACTTGCGGGTGAAGGACTGCTAGAAGAATTCAACAGCACCTGGAGGTAAGGTTCTGTTACAGAGCCCTTGTTTTGCCCTCACTGGCTACGTTGATTCATTGTGGCTCATGGATTTGCCCCCATTCAGCACGCCGGAGACACTTCTGCTTTTGGTTGGGGTCCCACTTCCAGATCTGGAGAACTCCGTGAGATCGTGCAGTGATGGCTCCTTGTACATGGCCACTGAAAAACACAGAACAGCAGTGTCAAAGAGCTTTGAGTGGGTACATCACACTGGTCCTCGGCTTTTCTTAGGTGTGATGGCTAATTTTATGGGTCAATTTGGCTAAGCGATGGCGCCAAGTTGTTTGGTCAAACACTAGGCACACCTGCTGTGAAAGTATTTTGTAGATGTGATTGGCATCTACCATCAATTGACTTTAAGAAAAGGAGATTTACCCACGATGATATGGGTGGGCCTCATTTAGCCAGATGAAGGCCTTATGAGGACACAAAGGGAGGTTTCCTGAAGAAGATATTCTGCCTCAAGATTACAATGTCAACTCATGTCAGAGTTTCCATCTTGCCAGCCTGTCCTACAGATGTCAGGCTCATGATTGCAACATCAACTCTTGCCTGAGTTTCCCAACCTGCAGGCCTGTCCTATGGATTTCAGACTTGCAGCTGCTACAGTTGCATGAGCCAAATTCCTTAAAATAAATTGTACACACATACACAAGGTATGTGCATATATACATATTATGGGCACGTGTGTGTGTGTCTCCCTCCTTTTGGTTCTGTTTCTCTTCAGAGCCCTAATGATCACTAGACTTCCATGCTTTAAGCCAAACATTAAAAATTCTGCTTTCAAGGATTCAGTAGAGTGGGCTAATGGTTCTATATGAGAGTATTTATGAAAAAATGCTTTTAATAAAGCTCCTAGAATTTAAAAATCACACTTTTAAAAGAAACTCTCAAAGAGTCTAAGTATTAGTGCAATTCTTGGCTCCATAAGTGGTAAAACTTATTGTTGTGCTGTAAATAATGGTACAAGGTTACACTTATAGAGTGCTAACAACATGCTATACACTGTTCTAAGCACTGTACATGCACCCTTGTCATTTAATCCACGTAACCATCCTTTGGCATAGTCTGCATATGCCCATTTTACAGATGAGGAGTGTGAGGCACACATGGGTTAAAAAAACCTGTCCAAGACCATCTAGTTGGTAAAGGATCAAACTGGGATTCTAATCCAGGTAACTCAGCTCCAGAGAATGTGCTCTAAGACTCTATGCTATGCTGATTGGAACTGGGCAGTCTGGCCCTACTCTAAATCCCATTCTAACCCCAGGCTTCTTGGTGGTCTTGCCCTGCTTTACGTGAGGTTTCTGTCCCTTCTCTACAATGTCCCATTGCTTCTAATATAGAAGGCATGGGAATCTTCTGCAATCTGTTCCTAACCTCCACCCGTTCTCTAATTTGCTATTAATCTGCTAATAATCACTGGAAAACAAAGCTATGGATGAAAACTGTTGGGAAAACATTGACAGGTCCTTAGTGAGGGCCAAGGAGCTTTCTGATATGTGTTAAGTGTGTACCCATTTTGGCATCTATGTTGAAGCCCAGGGACCAGTTTGGTATACTTTGGGTTCTTATCTATGCTCAGCTAGCAATTAAAGTGCTTCCAAATAAGTAAGTGGAAAAGTTAAGATGCAGGAGATTAGAGGCCACTGTCAATGCCTTAATGTTTCTGAGTGTTATAAATATATGTTATATATAAATGTATTACATAAACGCCTTACTGCAAAAGAATTACGTTCCACCTTCAAAAGTGTAACAAAGGATGATTTAAACGAGCCTTTTGTGCCAGTATTCATTCAACCCACAGCTCCTCCAATATCAAGTGTACCTTTCAGGGGTTTGGGCAGAAAGTGGGCTGCAGGCTTGTTCTTCTTCACGTGGTTGCCTTTCATAATCTCTCCTTCTTTGTTGAGGCCCAGATACCACCCTCGGCCCGACTGTTGCTGCCGGTATATCATCGATGAATAGGTCACGTAATAATTTTCAAACACCGATTCTTTGAATTTGCACTCAGGTGTGAAATGTTCCTGCAACAAAAACAAAAAGTAAACAACTAAAAGCTGAACATTTACAGCTGTGGATTCCATGGAGCAGCAGCTGAGACTGCCCTTCAGGAGGTCAAAAAGCCAGTGTGACCGGTGCTCTATTTTAAAAGCATAAACTATTATCACTGGAAACCAAAAGACTATATATAATGTTTCAGAGGCCGCATTAGGAAAAGCCCTAAGTGAAAGTGCTTGTGATCAATGATTAGCTCTCTTTGTGATAAGGTAATGGAAAAATTAGAACCAGCCCAGTAAAAGTGCAATATATTGGACAGAGACATGAGCTAAAGATCGAAAAGACAAGCCAAAAGCTGTCACATGGCACTTTGTTCCCTTTGGGATTACATATGAGAAACATTTGGTCCTTGTACTTAATTTTCATGGGTTCTCGAGTTACCATAAACTCTAGCTGAGATTAAAAACTGTGTTACCACGTTGGTCGACTCTCTGTTTCTACAGGGATGCTAAAAGGAAAGGGTAGCTTTTACTTTCAGATAAAGCAAATTGATTTTTTTTAGATCATTGGACCTTGACTTCAAAAAAGAGAAGAAATGGAAGAAAACAGCCCCCACCCCCACCCCATCCTTGCCTTACAGTAACATTTACAAGCAAATCAATAGAGAAGCAAGGAGTTTACAGTAATTCTACACGCAGACATGCGGGAACAGCCCAGGGGACTGCGAACCCTGGGATGTGAGTTTCTGCCACATACTTGACTACGCTGTCCTAACAAAGGACTCTGGGCCCAACAGACTGTTCCAGAAAAACACAAACAAAAACAACCCTTCTTTTTAAGCTTTTTGGGGAGTAATAAACAGGCATTAGAAATGACCATTTCTAAGCCAAATGAAATGAACAGGCGATTTTATTCTGTCAGTAATCTACAGAATAGCAGAAGGTCCACATGGGCCGAAAGAGAATGAAGAAGTGGTTAACTGGGCTGCTCATGACAGTGGCATCAATGAAGCTACGAGATCTCGGCTAGTTACCAGGAGTCACTTTTGATGGTATCCTGAAAATAATTTTGAGAAAAAATTAAAAAAAAAAAAAACAAAAAAAAAAAACACTGTCAAAAATAGAGAAAAGCTTTCTGGGGACATCAGCCTTTTCTGAACAATTTCTTAATGGTCCCACCTTCTCTCACATTCCTATTAGCTACCGTTCTAAGAAACACACATGGCTATCTGAGCAATGACCTCCAAAGTACCAGATTCCTCAACAGAGGTGGCTTTTCTCTGAGAGACAGTTAAGCACTTGGGCAATTTTCTTTCCTTTTTTTTCTGGGCATCCACAAAAGCTGTTTGCCACAGTAACCTGCCTGATTCCCCCAACTCTTGCCTCTGGACGACATGGATTGGGGCCACCTTCTGGAGTGATTTCAGCCTAGGCATGGGCATACTTGATAGATTCTCAGAGGAGTCACACAAAGTCAACTTCTCGAGGAAGAAATGTCCTTCTAAGGCCACAGTCACATGGTGGGAACCAGCGTGTTCTATTTATGCACTCTGAAAACTCCTATTTGTAGAATGTTGGACATAGGGGAAGCCAAGATCTGCCTACAAAGAAATTTGAGTATACATCTCCACATTTCCTCTAGTGATAAGCACCCTTGCATAGAATATTGCTGAAATTTTTTGGGAAATAAATAAATCGTTTGGGGGCGGGGGGAATCATCTTTGGAGGGTGGAATCTACTTCCATAAAGACTCAGAAACCAATTGAAAATAAACCCAGTGAAAAATGTTTATGAAGGTGGGTGATAGCATTAAGCCTCATAAACGCCACCTGGCTGACTACAAAATGATGAGATGGGCTCAGTGTATGCACCAAGGCAGGTCCCCCCAAAAGGGGCTGCTTTGAATGTCGTGTGTGATAGTAGCAGCAGTCATTCGTTTGCTCAACACACGTTTTCTGAGGATCCAGCATGTGCTTTGGTCGTGCTAAAAATTCATAGGTAAATGAGGTGTGACCTCAGCAAGCTGACCATGTGAGTTGCAGGCGCATATCCAAATGACCAAGGAACCAATGGACAAGGGAGGCAGAAAGGGACAAGAGAGGAAGCCAGACTTAATTCTGACTGGGGGAGTTGGGAGGGTTTCACAGAGAGATTGACATTTTAGTTGCACCTTGAAGGATGGGTAGGGATTCCATACAGAAAAAAGGGAAGGATAACATTTGAAGCACAGAGCCACACTCTCCTCGAAAACATCAAAGGAACTTCACATGATGTTCAAGTTCAGTCACACTCTTTTTGGTCCATGATCCATGACCTTGACCTTCTATTCTCATTGCCACTACTCTAATTTGCACCCTTATTACCTCTTTGCTCAGCATCTGTAATAACCTTCTAATGGGTCTCTCCCCTTCTTCGAGCAGGTTTTCTTTCCTAAAGCAAAATCCACCTGCTCATGAATTTTTGGTGTTTTTTTTTTTTTTTTTTTGGGGGGGGGGGGAAAAAAAAAAATAAATCTTTAAAAAAAAAAACATGGTACCTCCAACATGAGGGGGTACTTGACAATTATTACAACTCCTGGAAAACGGCAAGGAAGGGACTCAATGAACTGAAAGCTCTGTCACATCCTGGTGATTTCTTAGTCATTGTCACTAAATTTGGTCTCAGAAGCTCAGTAGCGAGGGAGGAAAATGAGGCCCCCCAAAAAGCATACTGTTCTGTGTGTGTGTGACACCACCATCATTTCACCCAGTATTGGAGTGGGTAGGCAGAAGAGGCTTGAGTTTCATCAAATGTGGAAAAAGGCGAGCATCCCACCCAAGACAGGAAGGGCCACCAAAGGGGGTAGGCACCAAGTGGCATCACTCTCGGTTTCAGCAATGATTCATACAAATAATAAAAATTGGATTTGCTCCAAATCAGGAAAGTGCTTTTCAGAAGGGACCAAGTCAACATATGCCAAGGAACCAACCTTCATCAGTTGATCTGGAGATGCTCATTAGTGCTCTAGGAAGACGTACCATACTGACCTTGACACCAAAGAGAGGCGGCAATGATGGTGCCCTGTATTTCACAGGCACGAGATAACTATCTGCTCTGATAATAAATGTATAAATTAATAAATGAATGAGTGATTGAATGAAAAAAATGTCAAGCATTTGTTCCCTGCACAGCCACTAAGAAATGCTTGGTGTGAGTGAAAAACAAAAAGTGTTTTATGTCTTATAAACCTTTTCTGCATTGATTTCACTTAAAAGTTTTGTTTTTTTTTTTCCTCGCCTGCATATCTATATTTTTTCCAGTGAGATACTGCCTTTTCCGTTTGTGAAATAATCAATATGCCTCTAAAACGTGTCTTCTGTATAATCACTTCTATTCCCCTTAAAGTTCAAGCTTCATTTTTATTTTCAGGGAGTAATGAACACTTTATCTAAGAAATCCATAGCAGTCAGTTATAATGACCATATTTTAGGGAAAGAAATTGAGGATTCTACATTTGCAGAATGAGGGGATACAGGAACAACATTAAAAAAAAACAAAAAAACAATTAACTCACTTAGTAGAGGGCCATAGCTCTCCAGAGGGTGGAATATCATGGCTGAGAAGAAAACATTTGAAACCTTCAACACCAGGTCAATACAACATGTTGGGGAGCATCTACGGTCACAAATGTTAAAGTCCAGCTACCCTTACTAGGGCATATCAGACCTCCACACCAACTCTGAGGCAACTAAAGAACGCATGAGCACAACCAGTCATGCTGGATATATGCAAATTACCTCCAGATCCAATGGTGTGTCAGAAAACATCTTTGCCCCAGATCTCAGGGCTTGGGATCTGGGTAAAAGTGTTCTCAGTTAGGGTCAGAAAAAGCAACAGTGTCCTTGGTTGTCCCCTGTCTGGAGGGCCAAGTATGGAGAGAGTATGGTACCTCTTTGGGTTCCTGGAGCTGGAGCCAGGACAGAAGGATGGGCAGTGATGGTGGCCTGTCTGAAGAGAGCCATGTAAGAGTATGTCACTCCCCAGATGACATGCAGCTCCATCCTGAACAGCTATGACCAAAAAGATGAGTGCCGAAACAACATCTTCACCCTTTTTGACACCTCAGTGCCTTAAACACGCCTTCAATACCAAATTATACACACCGGGACTAAATGTCTTCTGGATTAAAATAAGAGATTTGGCCAACATAGGCCTTATTAACAGGTTTGTCATCCTTTCTTCCCTGCCCTTGTATTTTCAGCTCTGGTACCACTGAGGCGGTAGCAGCGTTTCATTTGAGTCTGCAGCTCAGCCAGATGGCAAGCTTTAACGATGGCCGTGTAGACAGTAAATGTTTCCTGTAACACATTTATTTTAAAAGAAATATATATATTTTTTTGAGGTACCAGGGACCGGGGATTGAATCTAGGACCTACTATGTGGGAAGCCAGCACTCAACCACTGAGCCACATCGGCTTCCCTGATTTTTTTTTTTTTCCATTTGTTTTCTTTGTTGTTTGTGGTTTTGTTTTTTCAGGAGGCACTGGGAACCGAACCCGTGACCTCACATGTGGGAGGTGGGCGCTCAATTGCTTGAGCCACATTTGCTCCCAAAAGAAATATTTTTTAAACGGCCTGCACTGATTCCCTTGGATCTAGAGAGCGCTACAGAGCCTACTGAGGTTGTCCACACATAAAGTGGTGACACTAAGGCCCCAGACTGTTGAACAGAGCCGGTGGTGACAGCACTACACATGAAGTATGACCTTTCAGACATTATTTTTTTTTTTTTTTTTTTTTCTTATGGGTAAAAATCAAAATTCTCACAATACATACAAACATTTGCAAAATGATATATAAATATATATGCATATATGTGTATTTGCTTACAAAAATGTTATTTTTATATATATATTTTAAGAGGTGCTTAGATTACCTAAAATATTATACGGAACCCACTGGGATTCCCATGTTGCCCACCTCCCACACCTCCCACCACATCCAACACAAACATCTCCCATAGTGTGGCCCATTGGGAGTTGGAGGTTGTCCTGAGTACTGTTGTGGCAACGGATGTAGGCCATTTTAAATTCAGACATTATTAATGTCCGTCTGGACATTTTGTTGTAGCTTCTTTTCAAAGCAGGCATCTTAGAGCACAGAAACAAAGGGAGTTTAGAGATATATGAGTGGGCATTTTCTAAACTTTTTATAATGAACCCAGTAGAACATGATTTCCTTTTCTCAGCAGGTTCTGTAAATGAATTTTAATTAAACTAACTCTCTCTTCAAGCCTCCCACTTCCCTCTCTTCCGGCCACATTTTCAGAAGCCTGATCATATTATTAATTCAAAAATTACTGCCATCACCAAGGGTCACTCTTCTAATTCTGAGCCATGTTCCGATGACAATTACTTTCCTAGATTTAAAGCTAGCAATTTCTGGAAGCAGGCCTGACTTGTGTGCATCAAATATTCTCCAGCCTAATGAAAACACTCTGTTAAACAAGAAAAAAAAAACAACTATAGAATGTTAAAACCTAAATCATATTTATGGGGGTGACACTGTACCTATCTATATTCTCTATAGAGCTTTCCCCTCCATCAAAGATTCTAAAATTCATGACTAATCATTACATTCAGGGTTTTGATGTTCATGTGATGTGAATGAACTACATTATGACAAAGATCAAGGCACAGGAGGGGTGAGGTTTGGGAATGAAAGGATCAATACTCACCCAACGCACCGGAGCTAAGCAATATTATTAATTCATGAGAAACAGAATATGGGTTTGTTTATGTAAATATGCTCTGGGTGATGAGATAGTTGAGGGCAGCCCTCAACATGACATCAAGATTACAGTAAATATCCAATACACATCTGATGAAATGAATAAATGAAGGAATAGACTATCACATGAAGAGAATTAGGAAGTGTACATATAGAGATTCAAACAAGGGCTAAATATGGCACTAGATTTTCCAGATGAATAGAGGGCAGTTTTAAGTTTAGACAGACAAGGCAGAACTTCCCTGAGAGGACACAAAGAGTAGGTGATAAAAGGAAGAAAGCGGCCTACAGATACATTCAATTTTAAAAACTGCTGTAGGTAAGGGAGAAGTGAAGAGAAGAGGGAATAAAGACAAAACAATGTTTAACGTGGAAGAATCAAGAGAGTTCTTGGTAATTAAGATATAGGCACTAAACTTACACTCTCGGTCTTTGAGTATGCATATCGCTAAATGTTTCAATTAATTTCTTTTAGCTGGAGTTTTGTAAAATCGGGGGGGGGGGGATTGGAATCTACCAGTCCCACTCACCTTACTAGGTTGTTATATGAGGATTCAATGAAATGATGTATGTTAAAGAGGCTCTCAGAATTGTAAAGCTCCATAAACAGAAACATGGGATTACTTCTGATAACACATGGCCAGAAAACCAGGGCAAAATAAATAAATTCTCTTTTCTTTTCCAGGTTCTTTTCCACTCAGGAATCAATTTACAAAGAAAGGGGCTGCCTATATATGTTTTATTAACATGGAAGAAGATAAATTCTGCCCTAAATTAGGACTGCCCATGATTCAGAGTTCTCCACCAAGCTTAGCTCCCAGAAAACTGTTTTGCCTCCTTTCATTTTTCATTTCTGTCTGGAGTAGGCTGAAATGGCTGCAGTGCTTGAAGCCACAGCATTAAAGAAATGAAATGTACTGAAATGCTTAAAAATTGGCTTTATGAAAGATCAAGGAACAAAATGACTTAAAAGGACACGCTTTGATTAGCAACCATTTATAAAGAAAGGCAAATTATAATTAAGAATATATACACGGGACTGTTTTACTCATATGCTTACAATGAAATTTCTTGTTCGCATTTTTATAGTCCAAGATATTTAATAGACATCTTTTCCCTCTCGTTATTTTATTTTTTATTTATTTTTAAAAGATATTTAGGTTCCATAAATGATACACAAAAAATAAGACATTTTAATGTACCTCATGTTGACCCCACAAAATATGCCAGCCCAGTATTGCTCCCCCCCCCCAGTTCTTCGTAACCAAAAATAAGAAAAATATTAAGGGGCTTGTCAACCAAAGGCCTATTGCAAACAGAAGAAAGACCGAGATATGACCAGATTTTAGCCCTGGAATTCATTTAGCTCTTTGAACTGGCTTGTTTTAGATTTTCATATATTCCTGTAAAGCAGTTTCCTACAGTGGATTACTCAGGTTGCCAAATTTTAGGGAGCAATTTGTTTTCTAAAACACAATGAAATAAGCTAGGAAAAAAGCATGAGAACAAACAAAGAGAATGCAGCGCTTATTGAGACTAAGAAGGGTTATTTGGTTGTGATATAAATATTATATGATCTCAAAGCCTCACTGTGCTCCAAGTCCGGTCAGCAAATACATTTTGCAATGGAAGTAACTTGTTGAGATTCGCGACAAGGAAGAGGGCCAGGCCACTTGTCTTCAGTGCTGTGTAATTGGTCAAAGACAGAGTCTGAACCAAAACTTCCAGAAGAATCTAGACCGTGTGAGCAATCCGATTCCGTGGCAGAGGAGGTACATCAATTTACACAAATTATGTTTCAGAGAGACTGTGTGAACATCAAGTTCTATTTCAACGTTTCTAGAGGATCTCCCCATTTAAGAGATACCTGTGGAAAAAACGCTTTTTGTTTTTCAGGTGAAGAATACTTCTCTAAAGCAAATAACCTCCTAAAAATTGCTATTATGAGTTATCAGCTCTATACATTGCTATATTTTCTTATAATGTTTTGTGTTGAATCAAATATCAGATACGATTTCTAAAAATAAACCTTCCTGTCTTTTAGCTAGTTACCAGAATTAATTTGTTTCCATTGGGCGAGTATTTTCTGCTACTATGAAGCATATTAATTTTGCAAATCTTTAGGGGCTTTTGCATTGTCCTAATGCTTCAGCATAATAGACCCTATGTTACATTCCTCAGAAACCATCCCTGACACCTGCTTATCCAAGAAAATAAGCTTTGCCCTCTCATCTCCTCACCTGAACTGGGTTGGCGCCCCCATGAAAGTCAAAAACAAACTCCCCAATCTCTGCTCTTGCTTGACCAACAGCTACAGGTCCATCCATGTAAGACGCTAAAAGCACTGCCTCCAGGTCCACTGTAACCTTTTGCTCTCCGCCTGCTTGGTTGAGCCCATGTTCCTGACATGTTTCCCTGTGTGGCCCTGTGATGTGTGCCAGCCCTCTCTGTTCTAGAACCGGTGAGTACTAATAAAACTTTTCTCTCATGCATCTCCGGTGTCACACTCATCCTTGCCGCACCTGGCTGTCCATATAAAGATTCTTACAACACAGCAGGAGAAAAAGCTTAGTAGGTTGTATTCTTTTAAATAGCACTTGCAAATACCTGACTGAACACTCAAAGCCTGGGAGCTCTGAAGATGTTTCCCAGAGATCCAACAAATTGCACTGCAAAGGAGAAAGGTTCTTTCCTCATCCATCAATTGAAAAGCTCTGGCAAGGTAGGCGAGTGGATTAAAAATAACATCATACCAAGGTGGGGGCATAGGATATTCTAGTATTTCTGGAAATGTTGAGGATCATCATTTTGGTTTTTGCTGGAGAGGGGTTGTGCTCAATTTGATAGGCTCTGTCTCTCTAGCAGTGTGTCACTTACAACAACCAGGAGTCTGCTTCTACAAAGACTTCCAAAGGAGACTTTTGATCTTTTCTCCTGCACAGGTAGGAAAGCAGTGCTAGACAACAGCGACCAGTCAAATGGAAGCCACTAATGCATGCCCTCCACTGCAAAATATAAAGCCTGGAATCACAGGGCAAGGTGCAAAGGCCTCCTCTACAAATCAAGGATGAGAAAGATGTCGCAGACGGCTATCGGACTGCCACATCACATTACACCCGTAAATTACTTCCGAAGACAGAAGTGGTGGAGGGGCTCACCTTTCTATGAAGAGAGTGCATTTCTACTCTCTTCCGCCCCTTGACAGGAGCTAACGAGAGCATGCTAGTGGAAGTCACTGGTCAAAGGGCCTGAATGGAGGAAGTCAACGCATTCATTTAAGACCCAAATGGAAGAATTCATTCTAAACTACTGAAAGCCTACTGTGTGCCAGGCACCAGGGTCAGGCCCGTTTGCCTACTTAATGATCCGATTGACTCTTGACAGCAATCTCTTTAATAACTTCAGAGTGGATCTGCATCCATCAGGCCTGAGAGGGGAGGTTCGCCCACTTTGTGGGTGACAAAACTATCGGAAAAGAAACCCTTAACAAGTCATTTCCTTATGCACTCAACTCCAAGGGTATCTTTTCACCCAGAATAGTAGTCACTGTGTAGACAGCAGCTACAATACCACTTCTCTTCTAAGCAGGGAGTTCCAGCATTTGCCCAAGGTCCAGCCCTCCCGCCTCTTCGTGCAGCCCGCCCTTTGAACACTGAGGAGCTCTGTTCACACCTGCCCCTTCCACCCTTCAGCTTCCTGAGGTTGGGCAACTTCCACAAGCTCTCTCAGAGCTCTGGTGCTGCAACTGGAGGAGAGTGCCGGTGTCCCACACCTCACAGGGAGGGTTGCAGAGGGCTGCCAGGCCACTTCCTTTGCCTTACCTACCTTTAGGTGTAAGAAAATATACGAAAAAGTAGCCCCCCCCTTCACTGCTACGCACCCCCAACCTGAAACTGGCAGGATGACTAGTCCCTGTCAGGGAAAACTAATGGAGTAGAGAAGCCCCTTTCCACAGCTGTGAGGGGTTAATGTTCCACATTAACTTGTCTGTGTGAGACTTTGCTGTCAGGAGCGATTCCTTTTCAAGGGAACACTATGTCAGCTTTCAATTTGGGGCTTAAAATAGCCTAAGATTCTAAAACATGAATTGCTTGAATGCGTAGCAATGAACCCACCTGGTCTTAAAGGGATTTGTGAAATATTCCAATATGAACAGGCCAAATGACATTTACATGTCTCGCTTTAATTACGGCACCATAAAAAGTACAACATGATTATCTCACTTCTTTTGTTCTAACTCACTGTTTCGCTAGTTTGACTTTCATAATGTAGGTTACTAATAACAATAATAAAAAATCTAATAGTACCTTATGTTTAAGCAAGGCCTACTTTACAAATTTTCTACAATTGCTTTAAACAGTTATGGCAGTCAAGTGACAGGTAAGGGACAATTTAATAATGACGATAACAATGGAAATGATTATCATGAATTTTTGTAGGCATTTTTTTTCCCTCTCTAAAGAGCTTGTTTTAGAGTTGAAGAAATGGAACCAGAGATGCTAATATACTTGAATCTGGTTTTCACACTTTCTGCTAGAGAATGAATCCAGAGCAGGGAAGCAGCTCCTAGGAGAGCAGGGGTTCTTAACCTTTTTTGTTCCACAGACCCCTTTGCCAGTCAGGTAAAAACCAGAGACCCCTTACTAAGTCCACACTCTACTGTGTATTATTTAATAAATATATCACACCTGCACAAACATGTCCCCACAAGAATGATGTTTTTTTTTTATTTTAATTCAAGCTCACAGACCCCTTGTTAAGAACTCCTGTTCTAAAGTAAGTGGGAATGTGTTTAAGAGAGCCGGTATTGACATGTGTCAAGGTCCCTACTGGAAGATGACCCGATCTGGAAGATGCTCCCAGGCCTGCCAGACGCTGAAAATTCAGAGGGCATGATGAGCTTTAACACAGAGAACCAACCAGCCGGCCAAGCAGCTTACTATTAATCTTATGTAAATGTGTCTACAGAACACTCTTCTGGATCATGCCATGATCTTCTACTGCCTAATGTTCACTACGGAATTTCGGCACATTTTGTGCGTGTGTTTGAGTGTGTTTCCTTTCCAGTATCCCCTCTCTGCCAACAGTTTCTAGGGGTAGTCCAAGAGCACATTTGTCGAAACTTGGCTTCTGCCTTATTTAGGTACGGATGTGAATAAAAATATAAGCAGAAAGATAAACCAATTGAATCAGACTCTGTATATGTATGTGTGTATGAGAGACAGACAGAGAGAGCGAGAGAGAGTGAAAGGGGCAGGAGGAGGGGGAGGGAAAGACAACAGGCAAAACTGAGAAAGTAAAAAAAAAAAAAAAAAAGTGATTTGTTTTGCCCAATCCTATAATCCTGTGGACTTTGAGAAATGCCCCCTGCCGGAAGTTTAATGGGAAAGGTGGGAAATTAAGTTGTTTTTCCTCTGATGGAGAAGGTCTCTCTGCTTCCTGTCTAAACTCCCAGCAGTGCTCAGAGCTCAGGCTATCAATCTGAGAGGTCACCCAGGACAACAGTTTATGTACTTCTGTAAAGGAAGTATCTACAGAGAAATCAGAGAGGGGAACGAACCTCCACCTTCCTGGACATTTTCCTATGTGCAATGCACATCCACCTCTGGAAAAATTAAAAAAAAAAAAAAAAAGAAAATCCAGGTCTCTCGAGAAACTTGGGAGTAATGCAAAGGAGTGCGGTCAAAATTCATTAACGCGAGAAACTCTGACAAATGAAAGTCACTATCAAAAAGTGAGTCACCTTTTTGCACAAGAGAAATGTAAAGATGCGAGATGTAGGTACGTCACGTCACGGTAAAAAGACAATAAATGGGGAAATGGTTCCCTAGTTATTACCAAGCTGCCATGGGCTGTGATGCCGTTGATTGTCATCATCACCTTATATCATGGTTACGTAGAGAGCACTGCAGTGATGCTTTCTCACTAAACATGCAATGTCTCCCAGGCATGTTTAGACAAAATAGCTCATATAATTCATAATCAAGCTTTCCATGGCTTAGTTTGAATTAAATTTGATTTGTTCTATATTTCCTGAAATACCCTAATATTTTTATACTACTTTTTAAAAAGGGTTTTGATATTTAAACTTTGAAATAGGCAAATTACAGTTGATTTGTGTATAAATATGCAATTTAAATTTTCAAATATGTGTTACTTAAGTACTACTGTAGTTGAAAACACAACAATGCAGTGATATAATATAAGCTACGAGAATACATGAAAATGATTAATACGTCATAGGCTTTACCCAACCATTACCTATTTGGAATAATTTTTAGCTTTCAATTTCGGCAGTGTAGACGGTGAAAGCATTTGCATGAGGCTACGAAATGCATAAATTATCCCTGCAGGGAGCACTTAAAACTTAAGGTAATTACACAGTACGGGAACGGTTTCAAAGAACTCCAACAAAATAATAACTAATTCTACAGTGGCCCTTAAAAAATGATTATTATTCAGTGTGACCAGAGATCTTGAACACCAATCTTTACGATTACATTCAGATGATCAATTCTTACTTTGTTCTTTTACCATCAAGCTCATACAGCTGGCTCAGAAAATTTGCATTCTGTAAAAGCTGAACTAGACAGCTAGTAGAGATGAATTCTCCAGTTATATTCCTGCTGTGAACAGAACCATAATATTCCCTTAATATATCTTATCATTGCACTTTTAGACTAAATATGCATCCAAATCAAGCCCTATTTTTTACATTCTTCCTTCACAAACTCTTTTAATGGCTCCCTGCTGCCTACAGAATACAATCCAAACTCCCTGGGTTGGCATCCAAGGCCCACCGTGATCTGGCACCTGCTCTTGTACAATTCTAGCAGAGGATCCCTCCACTCCAACCAGTCTAGAGAAATAAGGCCAGGACAAAAAGAGTCAGAAAGGTTTTTCTTTTTAGGTGGTACTGGGTATTGAACCCGTGACCTTGTACATGGTTAGCAGGCGCTCAACCACTGAGCTACACATCCGCTCCCCAATGAGAGTTGGTTTTTTCATTTGTTTGTTTTTGGAGGTACCAGGGAACGAATCTGGGACCTCAAATATGGGAAGCAGGCACTCAACCACTTGAGCCACATCCACTCCCTGAGATTTTCTTATGAATGGAAAAATATCTCAAAAAACCCGAAGACTGGACTGCAGAAGATACGGTATTCACCGTGGTTAGAAAAAGAATCACTGGGTCACAGGGAATGCATAACTAATCACTCCCAGATTTCTTTCTTAGGCTCTTGATTTGTTTTTAATCCTGAGAAATGACGTGCCCTCCTTGAAAATCCCAGCTGCCCCATGTCATGGTTACTCACGTTGCGAGGTAGTGGCGGTGTGCTCATGTGGGGGCTGCCACCATGCTTGCAATTCTTTGGAGGCCACTTGCTAATAATCGGCACCTCTTCTTTTCACAGCACACCATGATAAAGAGTCAAACGTCAGCATGTCAGAACCCTCCAGGCTCAGCTTGAGCTGGAATGTGAAAGCTCTTTACAAATGATTATTTCCGAAGACTTCATAGCACCAAGGAAGAGGGTAATGAAATTGTATCTGAACAGAAGGATGCTAAATTATTTATCTCATACTAACTTTTACCAGATGGCTGGTGATGAAAAATCTATACTGGCAACTACGCTGTATATATTACTTTAACGATAACCAAGGGGGCTAAAACTTTAAATGCTCACAATATATTTGTATTTAGTCTTCTGGGCCATATTGATTCCCTACAAAGGCTCTTCTCAGTGCACCTGACAGGTATATAATAAATCGTGTCACCAAGTCCTTATAAGTTGCAACATCTATTCATGAATCACATCAGCAGTTGGATAGCTTCTCTTTTTTTTAACTTCTTAGATGGAATCAATTTTGGGTGTCGCCACATGATGATGCCTCCTGTAGCCCGCAACTTCAGGAGGGTGCAAAGAACACCCCTCCCCAAGAGAAAGAAAAGGATTTAGCCCTTCAGGGAAACCAAAGTCCTGAGAACTAAGTTTTCTCACTCAGCTTTACAGAGAACTGGTAAAAACCTGACTTCTATATAAAATAAACACAGTCAGTTGAAGGAAACGTGGCAATTGTAAGGAACAACCAGGTGTACCAGATGTGCAATCTCTGCCTCTTCTGCCCAAGTTATGTATGTCCCCAGGAGGAGGGTTGTGTGGGCTCAATGTCCAATTCTTCCCTCCTCCGCCCCATCATGGATTCATTTGCTCTTTGCTTTGAAGCCCACCATTGGAAAAGGAGACATGGAATGGACTTGTTCTTTGATTTATTCTCTGTATTAGTCAGCCAAAGGGGTGCTGATGCAAAATACCAGAAATCTGTTGGCTTTTTTAAAGGGTATTTATTCGGGTTAGGATCTTACAGTTACCAAGCCATAAAGCGTAAGTTACTTCCCTCACCAAAGTCTATGGCTACATGTTAGAGCAAGATGGCTGCCGACATCTGCCGGGGTTCAGGCTTCCTGGGTTCCTCTCTTCCCAGGACTTGCCTCTCCCTGGGTCAGGCTTGCTCTCTCAGCAAGGCCAGCTGTAGACTATCAGGAGAATGGCTCATCTCTTTTCCCGGGGCCTTCTCTCCTTCCTCACGACCAAGCTCCTCTGTGTGCTTACTTCCCCGGGCTCCAGCATTAAAACTCCAAACTCCCTTCTCCTTGGTGTGGTTTCTCTGTGAGTCCCAAACCAACAAGGGGCCAGGGATGCAATGTCCTACTGATGTGGCCCAATCAAAGCCTTAATCATTATTTAATCAAGTAAAAGTAAAACCTCTGAATCCAATACACTCTAACATACCCAGAGGAAAAGACCAGTTTACAAACATAATCCAACATTTCTTTTTGGAATTCATCAATAATATCAAACTGCTACACTCTCAAACTAACAGGAGAAGACATTCAATAATATGTGCTAGGGGGACGGATGTGGCTCAAATAGTTGGGCATCCGTCTCCCATATGGAGGGACCTGGGTTTGATCCCCGGGACCTCCCGGTAAAAAATAAATTAATAATAATAATAATAATAATAATAATAATAATAATATGTGCTGGTTCTGAGCAAATTTAACATTTTCAGATGCGCCTAGCTCCTCTACACTAGGTAATGGAGGTAAAAGTTCTGGTTCCACAGAAGAATTGATTTGTTTAGAGAACCATGATGCATGACTTGCCCAGTGAGTCAGAGCTTCTCTGAACATCTTTATATAATTTTTGTTTTTCAGAACAGGCAGTGTGGCAATTTGAGATTATTTATGAATTCCAAAAAGAGAGATTATGTTTGTAAACTGGTCTGTTCCTCTGGGCATGACAACCCTTTGATTGTATTAAATTCAGCTAAGACATTTGATTAAATTATGTTAGGATTAGGGCTTTGATTCAACCATGTCATTAGAGTGTGACTCGGCATTAAGTCCCAGCCCCCTTGGTGGGTTGATAAAACAGACTCTCACATGGAAGCAGACACACAAAGGAGAAGAACACAGAAGAATAGAGACAGCTCATTTAGACATGGCAGAGGCCCCAGGAAGAGAGATGAGCCTGATAGTCTACAGCTGACCTTGTAAAGAGAACAGAGTAGCTGAGCCCAGAAAGAAATGAGCCCCAGGAAGACAAATGAGCCTTATGCCAGCTACAGCTGAGATCGGAAGAAGCTGGGACCATGGAGCCTTAAGAGGAAGAAGGAAGGCTGAACCCTTGCAGACATCGCCTGCCATCTTGCGTCAACACGTGGCAACAGAATTTGGGTGAGCAAGTACCTCTTATGGTACCTTGAATTGGACTCTTTATGGCCTGGTAACTGTAAGCTTCTATCCCAAATTAATACTCTTTATAAAAACCAACAGAGTTCTGGTACTTTGCATCAGTACCCCTTTGGCTGACTAATACAGGCAGTCTCACCTTTGACTGACTTATGAAGACTGACTATTCTCTATGCTGCTTTACAGGAAGTTTACTCATTCAAGTCCACAAAGATATCTTGTGCACCTACAAGTGCACTGAGTTCCTCAACTAGATGCTGACATCATGGTGTTGAGCACTTTGGGAATAGCATTTGCCTTCCCCAGACAATCATCCAAAGAGCATTTTCCAGGCCTCAGCCTGAGCTCATGCAGTTCCCCAAAGTATGATTTTACAGAGAGGGATGACAGAGCCAAACCAAGTTCTGGAGTCTAATAGCCCATCCATCGGCTAAGCAAGATACAGCCCTACTTTGGGCAAAGCTCTTCCTAGTAGGATAACCTGATTGAGCATTTACTTATTCCATTCAGAAAAGATTCCTTTGGCAATTTCATCTGTTAAGTTTTCTAATATTATTATCACCATCAGCAAAGCATTTACCAATCACTTTGAAAAAGCCACTATCCAAGGTCAAGGTACAGATTAAAATTGAAATAGCTTGTGTTGAAACTGAAAAACAGATCCTTCAGAATCACACTTCAAAAAGGCCAAAGTGGCCACTATGACAGTACCTACAAGTCACACAGCCTATGACTGGCCAAACATGAGTTGATTCAATCAAGCGATGCTGTAGTATGATGATGCCAATCTAAGATGATAAGGCTCCATTTTTTTTTTTTTTTAAAGATTTATTTATTTATTTATTTATTCATTTATCTCCCCCTTGCTGCTTGTGCTCTCTGGGTCAGCTAACCACGCCGTGCGAGCGGGCTTGCCTTCACCAGGAGGCCCCGGGAACCGAACCCGGGGCCTCCCATATGGTAAACGGGAGCCCTACTGATTGAGCCACAGCCGCTTCCCAAGGCTCCATTTTTTAATCGCCTTCCTACATGGAGAGATTACTAGTATTCTAATCACCAGAAACAATATGCTACAAAACACAGAAACTGGTGTCACTTAAGTAACACTTTCTGCAATTCAGATCTACTGAAAGAATGTTTACAAAAGCTGCATATTTGGTGAAAATCGTAGTAAGAAATTGAGAGCAGGGGGACTGTGAGTGAAGAGCCCTGGTTAAAGGACAGCATGAGGACTTTGAGTAAATACTAACAGATTTTAAAATCTCATAACTTTGGGGCCAGACCCTGGTAACAGAAGCTCCAAAGGCCATGCCCAGTTGCCAGAGACCTTGCTAAGTGTCTAGGATTGGAAAGACACAGGAGGAGACAAATCAAACAGGTGTGAAGACATTAGATTTGGGGTGCTTAATTTTCTGCAAACTCATCAAATTACATGTGCATCTCCAATGAATAAGCAAAGAAATGAGTATGCAAACAGCAACCAGTCACTGGAAGACAGACACACACACACAGGCGGTGTGAGAATGGCTGCAAATTACATGTTTTTCTTCTTAGCAACACGAACTCTCTATTCTTCTAAATAGTCTCAACGTTTATCCACAGTTGCTCACTGTATCTTGAGCAAGCAATAACCGCCTCTATTTTTCCAGCACCTGAGTCACAGCCTGGTAGTAAATTAGATGCTTAGGAAGGTGGGTTACTTCTTTGAGGTCACTGGGCCATCATTTAAGGAGTAATATGATGATGATTGGCTTGGCTGATGAAGATGTTCCTGACTCACTTTGGTGGGAGTGGTTTTTCCTGCACTGCTGAAAGCAATGGCTGAATTCAATGATTGTACCTGTCCCTCCCCTCCTTACAGAATGGATGATATGGTCTGAGCTAATTATACATTCTTAGCTAGCAGCCTTGTTGTGACCTACAAAGCAAATGCCCATGCTGTTTGGCTGAAGTTTTCGGTTCATTCTGTGGTTGTGGTACAAAGCAGAGTCAATGAGGTTACAAGGGAGGGAACTGTGGACTCCTTCATAGCATTCTCTAATTGACTGTGTTAGCTGGCCACTGGCACCCTTAGCTGTACTTGTAATAAAACATTAATTTACAATATAAGGCAGACCACATCACTCATCTGTTCAACGCCCTCCAATGGCTTTCCATCTTACTCAGAATCAAAGGCAAAGTCATTGCACAACCAATAAGATCAGATATGATCTGATGCCCACTACCTCTGTGCTCTCATGTATCACTTGCCCTCTTGTTCATTTTCCTTCAGTCATACTGGCTTCCTAGCTTATCCCTTGAACACACCAAGTGTGTTCCTACATCATGGCCTCTGGACTTGCCGCTACACCTGCCAGGAATATTTTTGTTCCAGACATCCACCGAGATCTTTCCCTTTCTTCCTTCAAATGTCCCATTAACATTGAGGCTTTCCCTGACCACCCTATGTGAAAGAGCAACCCTTATTTTCTCTCAACACCTCCTATCCTCTTAGGATTTGTTTTTTTTATTCCTCCAAAGCATTTATAATCACATGCCAAACTGTATAAACTGCATATTAATTCATTTATTGTCTACTGCAGGACATATGTTCCATGAGGACAGGGATTATGTTCTGCTCATGGTGGTATTTCAGCATTTGGACAGTGCCTGCTGCTCTGTATAGGTGCCATATATATATTTGCTGAGTGAATGGATGGATGAATTCTGGTGGCTTGGTAGAGTGAAGGGGCAAATTATTCCAGATTATCAAACTCTTTGCATAATTATTAAATAATCAGGTGTGTCACAAAATGCTACTTAGGCTCTTATTGAGGGGCAGTTAGTGGGGCTTTCATTTTCATTGTGGTTATGAACTGCATTATAATTATAAACCAGCATCTCTACCCAAACAAAAATAAACCTTCACTAAGACTCTTTTAAGCTAGACATGAAAGGCTATTCATGAAAAAGAGCAGAACAAGATGAAAGGAAATTGCTAAAGAGAATACCTTTGAATAGTGTGCCAACAGGTAATTAATCATTGAAAGCAGCAGATCCTGATGGCCAGTAAATTCCTAGGGCTTATCTCAGTAACATATGAAAGTGCAATCTCCTCCTCAACATATTAGAAATGTCAGTTTATTGCACTGAACCAAAGAATAGATGAAGCATGTATCTTTTGTAGAGAAAATGCTATTATTTTTGATGATTTAATTAAAATATATTAAATGAAGACTAGAACATTAAAATATGAAGAAAAGGTTTATCCAGGGACCTATTGCTTAAACGTCAATGTATTCTTCCATGGGGGCTAAAAACCTGAAATGATTTGTACTTAAATTGCTTGGTGTAGAACACATACATAACATAGACGGGCTCATATCTCATTTCTTTATCACGGACCATGTTTTGTCCTCAATTTGCCAAAACCGAGATTAGGAATGTTTGGAAGGAGGAGCGTCTAATAAGAAATAAAGGCACAGTTGCTCATTAAGCACAACAGGGTAGATAAATCACTTTGGAGCCACACTTTGGAAGTTGTTTAGAGGGGAGAGAATAATTTGAAAGGAAGCATGGTGAAGAAAGAAAGAAGACTGGTTTAAAGTATGAATTCTATTTTTACATGAAAAGGCATTTAACTTTGTCAACAGCAAAAAATGCAACATGTGCCATTTGTCAACTGCCTGGTCCTGTCTCCATGAGGCAAATGGGTACAGCAGGACTCCATCACAATATGGCTTGCTAAGAAGTGGGCTCAGATGTACCATGTCTAACCAAATGTCAGGGATGATTGAGCCAGTAGCAGCGGTTCAGGGCTCTGATCTGGGTGTAATGAAGAGGTGTGAGGTTGATGGTAACACATTATAGTGAGTAAAATCAACACTGCTGATTTATGAATGTGATTGTGGCTGAAAGGGGTAGTCTAGGGAGGTTAATGTCAATTGAAAGATAGCTAAGGATAATCTAGGGGCTGTATAATATAGTGATTTTGGTGGTAGGTGATGACTGTGGTTAATAGTACAAACACAAATATGTTCCTCTATTACAAGGTGTTAAGAATATGTAGATACATGGGAAAAATACAACTAATATAACATATAAACTACATTTGACAGCAATGTTGGAATATTTTCACAACAATGGCAAAGAAGGTACAATATCAATGCTAAGAGTCAATAAAGGGGGGTTAAGAGAGTATGGGATTTTTCCTTTTGGAGTAATGAAAATGTTCTGAAATGGACTGAGTTGGTGGCAGCACAATTCTGTGATGAAACTGAGAGTGACTGAGTGTACACTTTGGATGGACTGTACAAGGCAGAGGACCATATAACTCAGTGAACCCCAAGGTGAATGATGCACTGTGGTTAACAGTACAAATATGAGAATGTTCTCTCATGAACTATAACAAATATACAATACTAAACAGGGTGCTAATAATAGGATGGTTTGTGGGAAAAAAATACACCAAATATAAACTATAGACTATAGATAGCAATAATATCGTGATGATGTTCTTTCATCATTTGTAACAAATGTGTCACAACAATGTAAGGTGTTGGTGATGGGGCGACGTATGGGAATCCTGTATGGTATGCATGATTGTTTTATAAACTCACAAGTTCTCAAATTAAAAATAAATTTTAAAAGAGGTGGGAGTGTATTCACTGCAAAGCCATCTCTTTGGGGTGTACACTAGTGGACTGGATACTGGGTCTACAATAAAATAGAGGAAGGCAACAAACATATTGAGCCTTTAGATGTTCTTTGCGTAGAAAGTGGTTTTGAAGATCTACCCACTCTAAAAAGCTGCCTTGGCTTCCTAATTTTGGCACACCAGGAAAAGGAAGAGTGGAGAAGATCCACTGCATGCCCTGAAAACAATCCAATGGCGAATGGTAAGGAACTGCCTAGAACTGCTGCACTGAACATTCTTTTCTTCTCCATTTTATGTTCTACCTTAAGGTAGCTTGGCCAGACTGGTTAAGGGCACAGGTTTTAAAGTCAGTAAGTGACAAAGCAATAATTAGAACCCAGGTCTGACTAACTGCCTAACTTTAGTAAAATAATGTGACCTCTGTGCCTCGGTTTCCCCATCCTTAAAAGGGAATAATGACTGTACTTTTTCATAGGGGTGTTGGGAGGATTAAATAGGTTAATATTTGTAAAGGGCTGCCTCGTAAGGGATCAAATGATCTAAACTAGAGGCTTATAAACCCAGAAAAGAACGGCAGGGTTGTAGGCTATTTGCATTCACACAGAACATAATCGCTTTGGACTTGCATGAAACATCGGTGCAGTGATGGATGCTAACAGAGTCATGCCAACCCAATGCATAAAGCAGAGCAAGATGAAACCAGCACAGGGCTGACAATTGATAACTGCCTGCGTTCAGCATAAAATCTGCTTCAGAGTAGATGGTTTAGGCGCTTGGTTCTCAAAATGGGGTGATGGTTGGTACTGAACTCCTGTGAACTCATTATTCGGTCAAGTCAGTTTTTCTTTCCTTCATCAGTCATCCTTACAGCACAGGTTAGGGTCCTCCACCTTTAAGAATGTAAACAAGAGTTCTAAACATCTGGCTGAGAAAGGTAACCTGGGTGATTTTTTGGATGTGCTCTCTGCTCCTCTTCTCTTTCTCAGATTTGGGGGTTTGAGGTTGCTTCTTCTGTTGCCAGTCAATGACTTACAAAAGTTTAAATTTTGACAGTGACCTCCTAAAATGCATTTCATTCTAGAGCACCTCCTTCTTGCCTACATCCTAGCCCCTAGGACTTTTTGGTTACTGTTCTGTTAATCTCCCCATCTAAAAGGACTGCTACCTTGAAGACTTGCTTGGCCACAGTAACCTGTGCATGGCGATCTTCATTTGGGAGTGGCCAGATACTAGTAAGAAGTTTGAGCTGATGGGTACTTGATTTTAATTAGTAATTCAAGTATGTTTCTTCCATTTGACTGGAAGTGCAGAGAAGGCAGGGGCTGTGTTTGGCAAATATCTAGCAATCAGTAGATTGTTGATGAATGGATAAATGAACGGATGAATGAATGAATGAATGGTTGGATGATGGATGGATGAATGGATGGCTGGAAAGAAGGCATACTAGAAAAAGCTCTGATGAAAGCGGTAGAAGGAGTAAAGATAAAAAGGGAGGAAGAAACATTCTACTTATTCAAGATCTTACTCACTGGTTACAGGAAAAATAAGAGCCACTGAGATTAACTGTAAAATTTGGAAAGACTATCAAAAACAACAGGTGGAAACAGTGAAAAGGAAGAGAGGGTTAATATGAGCTATAAACGTACTGCTTGGGCAGTTGATGTGTGGGCGACAATTACTTGGGAGGGAAACTGTCTTTTAGGGGCTGCTACCCTAAGTAGATTTTAGTCAATCAGTAACTATATTGCCTAGGGATGGTGAAAGGGTAATTATTGATTGTCCAATTAAAGGATATGTAATTAATAATGAAGTGTGATTAGTATTTTGTATCCAACCTGAGATTAATATTTGGAGCATAATTGCTAATATTAATGCTTTGCATCAATCCACAGCACACAGGCTGATTATGCCTACCTGATGGCTTGGGGGTATAACTGGAGAAGGCATACTGTTTCAGGGACTCTGTGGGCGTCGCTCCCTCAAACATGTCCATTAAGATACCTTCATTGGGGGCAGATGTGGCTCAAATGGTTGGGTGTCTGTCTCCCGTATGGAGGGACCTGGGTTTGATCCCTGGGACCTCCCGGTAAAATAAAATTAATTAATTAATTAATAATAATAAAAAAAGATACCTTCATTGAATATAGACTTGCCATGGGACCCAGCAATACCATTGCTAGGTATATACTCAGAAGAACTGAGAGCAGAGACACGAATAGACTTCTGCACACCAATGTTCACAGCAGCATTATTTACGATAGCCGAAAGTTGGAAACAACCCAGGTGTCCATCAACTGATGAATGGATAAACAAATTGTGGAGTATACACATGATGGAATATTATGCAGCGGTAAGAAGAAATTAAGCTGTGAAACATAGGACAACATGGATGTACCTGGAGGACAGTAGGTTGAGTGAAGCAAGCCAGGCACAAAAGGACAAATACTGTATGATTGCCCTCTTATGAACTAAATATATTATGTGAAATATAAATATATGAAATAGGAATATGGATAGAATTGCATATAAGACTGATTTTCTTTGAAGCTGAATAAATGCAAGTTAATAGTACAAAATGTTAATATCAGACCAAAAAACCTATCATACTAAGTGAAGGAGACCAGACACAAAGTACTACATATTGTGTGATTCCATTTATATAAAATGTAAATATAAATCAATTTATAATGATGAAGGGAGATTAGTGGTTATATAGGTCTGAGGAAGGAATGCTAAGGGGTGTGGAGTCTTTCTTTTTGGAGTAATGAAATTGTCCTAAAATTTTTGAGATGATGAGTGTACAACATCGTGATTATACTAAAAGCCACTGATTATACACATAGGATAGATTAGCCAGAAACAGCAGCTGTGTACAGTGGGGTAAGCATAAAGAGATTGAGAGGAAGGGAATTTTCTTATTTGTCTGTCTGTTTTTCATTTATTATTATTATTATAATAATGAAAATGCCCTAATAATGACTGAAGTGATGAACGTACAACTATGTGATTACAGCAAATATCATTGATTGTATACTATGGATGAATTGTATGTTTATTAACATATATCAATAAAATTGATTTGTTTAAAAAAAAGATGCCTTCAGTGAATAACCTCCAAAAACCCCACTGAAAAACACTACAGGTTTACTACCTGTGATACTAGGACACTGCATTCATTCACTCAACAAACATTTATTTAACACCTACTTGGTGCAGGAAAAGTTCAGGCATTATGCTAAGCACTACTACGGCAGTGCACAAGGTGTAGCTATTTCCTGTCCTTTCAACATTTACAGTCTGGTTAAAGAAACAAGAGAGAGAAACATGCAAGGATTGTGTAGCAAGATGAGTACTCAGCTAAGCATAACCATCGTGCATTATGGGACGTTTGAGGGCACATAGCTATCTATTTAGGCAAGAAGCAGTGTTTTGCTAAGACCTAGGTGTAAGAGCCATTTAATCCTGAAGGCCACTAGAGAGGCTTGGTCATAAAAAGGACATTTGGTAAGAGAAATGGTGAATATTTATTGAACACTTTTGTTCACAAAGCTTTACATATATTATTATCCCAGGGATTAGGATGGAGTATCATATGTAAATTCCATACTTGCCTCAGGAAGCTTTCTAAGAAGGCTTTCTCAGGACTGCATGGGTTTTCAAGCTAAAAGCAACAGAGAGCAAGAAGCACCCTGTGGCATTACTTCCTGGTTGTCAGGATCAGCTGAGCCCAGTGGAGAAGCAGAGCAGAGCACCTTGGGGTTCTCACCACAGCCCCGGAATAACAAACCTTGGAATAGCTCTTCCAAATTGTGAGTCCCCAGAAACATATGGGTCTGACACTGGCAAATCTTCTGGCAGATGCCAGCAGGCCACTAGCTTAATGCTGGTACATAAAAATGGCAAGGAAAAGGAAAGGAATAACAAAACTTCCCTTTCAATCTTCTATGTAAGTGCTCCAGCTGATTCAAGTGTAAAGCAAATGATGGGTAGAGACTCCTTTGAATCTGGGAAAATAGACACACTATCCAGGAAAAGAGATGGCTGGGAGAGCCCAATTTGGGAACACTGAGAGGCATCTTAACCAGGGTAGATGATTGATGAAATGCCATATGTAGAAAGAAGGAAATTGCCATCTACAGGCATTGTTGAAACCTGACTTCCTCAACCTGACTAATTGCCTTAGATGAAATAAGCTCATGTATCTAATGACTGCTACGGAAGCTTTTCAGAAAGGATGACATTTCATAGATCACCCCGAGCACTCGGAGCTCAATTTCCAATTATCAGCAAAATTACTCGTTCCCATTTTTCCCCGTGAATGAAGCCTTGTTCTTCAGGAATTATAGGAAATCAATCATAGCAAAAACAATGCTAATTAACCGGCATATAATCATTGATTTCCTATGGGCAAGGTACTGCACTAGATTCTTAGGAACCAATGAAAAGACTTAGGTGGATCTTTATTTTTCATTTTGATCCCCTAGGGTCTCATTTATCATGAATAAACATAACCCATTAAGGCCACCAACTTCCAGATTAGGTGACTGTGTAACTGCATCTAAGATTAAATAATATTAATCATTCCATGTTCTTCAATATTTTGTTAGAACCACAGACACTGATACATGCTTCTAGCCATCACTGACTTCAAACTAGAAAGAACATTTAAAGGTGAGCCTTTGCCTTTACCCCTAAAGAGCCCTTATAGGGAGCTTTTACTTCAAGCTGCTTGGGTATGCAGAAGCTACCTGAAAAGATTTTAAAAATTTGACCCAAGGTTTTACAATGATATTTTATGTGATCATGGAACTACATTGCCTTCTTTAAAAAATACTGTGAAATAATTCCAAACTTAGAAAGCAGTTGCAAAAATAATACAAACCCCATACAGAGAACTCCAATATACCCTACCCCTATCCCACAGATAACCAGATCCATCAATTTTAACATTTTGCTACCATTGTCATATTGATCATCTATATCTATATAGCTATCTTTTGAGAGCAGGTTACACAGGTTGCACAGATCATACTCCTTGAACAGGCATACCTCCGAGATATTGTGGGTTTCAGTTCCAGATGCAATACAGTGAATCACCAGAACTTTCTGGTTTCCCAGTACATATAAAAGTTGTGTTTAAATTATACTGTACCCTATTAAGTGTGTAATATTATTGTGTCTCCAAAAAATGTACATACCTTAATTAAAATGTGACACAGAGACACAAAATGAGTACATGCTGCTGGAAAAATGGTGCTGAGAGATTTGCTTGACCCAGGGTGGCCACAAACCTTCAATTTGTAAAAAATTTATTGACGCACAATAAAGCAAAGTGCAATGAAATGAGATATGCCTGTAATACTTCCACGAACATTTCCTATGAACAAGGATATTCACTTATATAATCACCTTAAGTGCAGTAATCAAGTTCAAGAAATTCAACACTGATATAAAGCTTACATTCTATATTCCAATTTTTCTTATGTCTCATTAATGTCCCTTTTAGCCTTTGTTCCTCCATTCTTAGAACCTCTCCAGTATCATGTATTGCATTTAATTGTCACTAACTCTTTAGTTTCTTTTTCTTTAATTGTGGAGACATATATACAACATAAATCTTCCCATTCCAACCCCTGCTAAGCAAACAATTCAGTGGGATTATCACACTGAAAATGTTGCAGTACCCTCCCCACCATCCATTACTAGAAATCTCCCTTTGCCCCCAAAAGAAACTCTATACTCAGTTGCATTAACTCCCCACTGCCCCTGCTCCCCACCCCTGGAAACCTGTAATCTACATTCTTTCTCTATTAATCTGCATATTCTCTATCATTTTCTATGTGGTTACCATGGAGTTTAAATTTAACATCCTAAATCTGTAATAATCTCATTTGCTTTGATTCCAATTTAACTTCAACTGCATACATAAACTATCTTCCTATACCCCTCTGTCCCCCCACCTTTATGCAGTAGTTGTCACAAATTACATTCTTATACATTATGAGCCCCAAACTATTGGTTTATCATTACATTTTATACCTTGGAGTTTTAGATCCTGTAGGAAGTAAAAAGTGGAGTTACAAACCAAAATACAATAATACTGGTTTTATATTTACCTATGCCATTATCTTTACTGGGTATCTTTATTTCTTCTGGTGGTTTCAGTCAATTGTCTAGTGTCCTTTCCTTTCAACCTGCAGAGCTCCCTTCAGCATTTCTTGTATATCTGGTCTAGTGGTGATGAAGTCCCTCAGCTTTTGTTACCAGAGAATGGCTTACGCACTCCCTTTCTTTTGACAGACAGTTTGCCAGATATAGAATTTTGGTTGGAATTTTTTTTTTTTTGCTTTCAGCACTTTAAATAGGTCTTCCCACTGTCTTCTTATGGTTTTTGATGAGAAGTTGATATTTAATTTTATTGCAGCTCCCTTATAAATGACATGTTGCTTCTCTCTTGCAGCTTTTGGAATTCTATCTGTGGCATACAACAGTTTGATTATAACATGACACAGTGTGGGTCTATTTGGGTTTATCCTGTTGGGAGTTCATTGAGCTTCTTGGATGTGTATATTCATGTCCTTTATTAAATTTAGGAAGCTTCAGCCATTATTTCTTTGGATATTCTCTCTGCCACTTTCACTCTTTCTTCTCCTTCTGGGAATCCTACAATGAGTATGTTAGTATGCTTGATGGTGTCCCAAGTTTCCTCAAAGTCTGTTAACTTTTCTTCATTCCTTCCTCTTTCTGCTCCTCAGACTAGATGATGTCAATGGTCTTATCCTCAAGATCACTGATTCTTTCTTCTGCCAGTTCTCATCTGCTGCTGAACTCCTCTAGGGAATATTTAATTTCTGCTACCGTGGTCTTCAATTCCATTTGATTCCTTTTCATAATTCTTGTCTCCCTATTGCTATCCTCTTTGTGTTTACCTATTGTTTTCCTGATTTCCTTTAGTTCTTTGTCCATGTTTTCCTTTAGCTCTTGGAGAATATTTCGGACCAATTTTTTAAAGTCTTTGGAGTGTCCCAGGTATGATCCTCCTTGTGGATGGTTTCTAATGCTTTAATTCTCCCCTTTGTTTGTCCATCACTTCCTGTTACTTTGTATGCTTTGTAATATTTTATTGAAACCTGGACATTTTTATATTTTAAAGGATTATTACTAGAATTTAGACCCTGTGGTGCCTGTTCCTTAAGCTTGTATCCAGCTTGTGTTATGACAATGCTTTCCTTGAATGCTAGGAACTAACAAAAAGGGAAGGAAAACAAGAAAACACCTTCTCCAATCTTTTCAAATTGACCTGTATAAGTGCTCTCCTTCAGAATTTATCCACACAATGAGTTTAGAAAATGGTTCCATGCCAAAGTGTAGGGGCCTCCCTGGTCGTGTCTGTTCATGTATCTTGTCTTGGGCATGTGCGTTTGGAACCCCCCCATTTATATGGTTCTGAATGTCTGTCTTCCCTAAGAAATAGTTTCTTCACAGTCCCAGGCATGGCACTGTATGGCCTCGAGCCAGCAATCCCTTGTCACACACAGCCACTTGACTGCTCTCCAATAGCATTTTGGAGGAGACCTCAGTGAGCTGCCTTCTACCCACTGGGTGAGTTCTGAGATGGTGAGTCCCCATACAGACTGGGCCAGACATACTTGCTCCCAGTAGATGTATGAGGATTTCTCTGCTCCCTTTGGAATTGGGACAAGGGCTCTGCACTGGGAGTGTGGGCCGACTCTGCACTGAGCCACTGAGGGATGAGGAAGGGGCCAGCCAGGGCACCATGAGATCTTACCACTTTTAAGTAACCTTTTTCTTGTTTAGACACTCGCCCTGTTACTCCAATCCTTTAACTGTTTTCTGGAGCTTGAGAAAGATGTTTCTGCCACTTCTTGCTGGTTGTTCAAAACTTCTGTGGGGAGACAGAGCCCTGAAGCGTCTCACTCCACATTGATCAGGGCAGGGCCTACTTTTTATTATCTCAATTTTCCACTTCTTTATGGCAGTGACCATATATTTAAGGAAACCAAATCTTTTACTGATGACTGAGTTTTATGAAGGCTTACTATTGGTATCCTCGAAGGAATTTAGGTTATTTCTCAGCATTTGCCTGCTGGAGGAAACGGCCAACTGCCTGATAGGACTACTGCAGTGAAGCCGCACATTGCAACCTGAAATATTTAATGATATAGGTCTTCGATGATTTTTTTCTTCCTTCATTAATGTATAAGGCAACAAAACAGTTTAATGAAGATCCTGCCTTATAGATTTGCTTCAGATTTTTCATGAGACTATAGAAATTGACGGTTCAAATAGTTATCATACCTAACTGGGCAGTTTTCTTTTCTTTTCTGGAAAATCAGCTATTAAAGCAGAGACTGTGAAATAAGCTCCATTTGTAATTGCAAAACCTCAGTGAGACAAAGCAGAGTAGTGACGTTGAGCAATTAGATTTCACAAGGACTGCGATATTTGCCTTTGCCAGAGAGGGATGGTTTTTCTAAAGATAGAGGGAAAAATAAATTCTCCGCACTCAAGTAATTTTCACCAGTAATTTTTGGAATGAGCAAAAAAATGTGAGGCTGTCAAAACAGGCATGTTTCCTCTAAAGAAAGGTGTGGGCAAATACAACCAGCAATTACGAACAGAAATTGCCACCACTATTACTGCTACCAGGTAAGCTTGCACAGCTGTGCAAGAACCTAATCCTTAAAACCTCCTTTTAAGTATGGATACTTATATGATAGTAACTCACTAATCCAATTAATTCTAATTGTACTTTTTAAACACAACTTTCTGATTAATATAGGTTAGGTGATAACTCAAAAGTGAAAATTACGACGGATTTCAATTTAAGAGTATAGAAGAAGAATCATTCTGACATAGCATTATAGGAAACAACTTTTCTGTTTTCCTGTTACAGCTTATTTTCAAGTCTACATACATTCTTTTAGATAATAAGGAGTTCTAGTGTGGCTGGCTCTTTGGTTCTGTCATTGATTTAATGAAGGCTGTTATTAAGGTCTGGCAAATGCTTTGAGCTTTGGATCTCATAGTTTAATGGAAAGAGTGATACTGATCTTGCTCATTTACAAGTAAAGGAATGATGGCTATTATTTATAAAAGGTTTTATAATTACAAATTTCATACTTTTTTCTCAAAAATATCGTTAAAGATGAAGTCATTTTTAAAAGTGTGAGTAAACCCTCATTGCCTGCATTTTCTTACAAACACCTCAAACTGAAATAAATGCATCTCAATAATTTAAGTCGAAATATATGATCTTAACCTCAAGCTGATGGTGGAAACACAAGCTTACTTTTCCATTAACCTTATATACTCTTGAAACTTGATCTTTTTATCTGTTTAATCTTTCCAAAATATGAATGACATGAGTAATGGCTTGAAAAAATGAATGACAGATCTTCACCATCACAGTAACGCTATCGAAAGCAATGAGCAAATATGTTCCATAAAGTGACTTTTAAAAAAATGAGTGTGAAATGGACACTGTAAACTTAACCATTCCTTTTGTTTCCATAAGCCATGCACTTTTATCAATTTCATGTAAGCTCGGAATGTTCACGCCTAAACAAAGGTAGCACATAAGGTTACTAATTCAACATTCCTCAGAGGAATTGAAATTTACTTGGATTTCCAATTCAAGTCATAAAAAGAAACCACTGTTAGAGCCCACTCATTTAGCAGTGAACTGCTATGACCTTCCCTGACAATTCTATGGATTGCAGTCTTTTAAACCCCACCGTATATTTTGTTTAAATAATTTGCACCTTGTCTAGCAAGGGAAGCCATGATTTGGAGTGCCCTCCCTGGAAATACACCATGGCAAACATTTTATTTGAATGTTGCTCTATGTAAGATATATTTCATTTTTAGAAGCAAGTGATTTGAAATTTATTATATTTGGGGGAATTACACAGGGAATGCACACTACTTTAGTATTCACCTAAGAGAAAAAGCTCTAACTAGGAAGAATAACTTTTGCCCCAGACACAATCTTGTACCAATCCAAAGCTCCACTAGAAACACAACTGAGGTCTGCTCTTTTAGGTAGTGTATATTGTGTTGTCTTTCCAGAAGTCTACTACCACTGCTACAGATTTGCTGGAAGAGTAAGGGATAGCAAATGGATAACAAGTGACCAAACTACTTTAGTTATTTGGCTAGCGTATGTCTGTGTCATTTTGCCTCCTTCCCCCAACCCCCACCCCAGCTCTCTTATTCAGCTTTCTCTTTTTGCGGGACACTTAATAAATCAGAGCTTAGAAAAGTTTCTCAGAAGCTGTATAACCCCCAAATCTCATACTCTCAGACACTTGGTGCTCCCCTACAATGGGCATTTGTGGACACAAAATAATGGTTTGCATTGTGCCTCTTACATAAATCTAAGCTGTGATTCCATTTCTTTACACAGACCCATGTAAAAGGAAGGCTCTAGGCTCCTAAACACTGATGCTGAGGGCACTTGGTGCTCTGGGTTTCCAGCGAGGATGAATGGGTATATTTCACTACGAACTCTGGTGACATCACTGCTGCTACATCACTTAATTGAATGAGAAGCTGTTCATACTGGGGAGTCTAAGAAGCATCATGATTCTCTTTGCAGGCTTTCCCTGTTTCCCACACAGTCTTCTGTTATCACCGATAATGCTAGGTTGTAATGTTTTTGATGGGAAAAAAAAAAAAAAAAAGAGTGAGAAAGAATTGCTAGATTAATTGAAAAAAAAAATAGAAGTATCAGAATAATTGAAGAGTATTACCTCATTCCTTTTCACAGGTAGTTTGCCATTTTCATGTGTTTCATTCTGAAGGAAGTGCTTCACTTTATTTGATTCGATAATTGGGACATAATGAGAAACAAAGTATTGGAATCAAGCTGTGAAAATGTTCATGACAAAAAAAACTTGCTAAGCACTAGTTCTCCAAACGTGATGCAAATTTCATCAGGTGGGCCTAGTCGTTTTCATCATAGTCTTTGGGAAAAATAGAACACAATTCTCAATAAACTTGTTAAACCAGTTTTTGCTTCTCTTTGGAGAAGGTAGAATGAAAATGCAAGAAACAAACAAAGCACCAATATAAAAAATGGGGAAATTGGACTTTACAAAAAGCCTCATTCAAATCTATGGCAGAAATTTTTAAACATTCCACATTAATAAAGTTGAAAGACCTGAGACTCTAATTACGGTCCTCAGAATTCCATAGGTCTGGCATTGAATGAGTCACTTCCTCAGCTTGGGCAAAATCAGATCCATTGTTCCTTTGAATTAGTTCTAATTTTTTCCCCCATAAAATATTTCTCTTTCAGACAAGAGTTTAGTGATAGGTAATGGCAAGTACAATCAAAATGAAAAATTCCCCAGCTAACAACGAATGATTAAACTGTCTCAGTAGCAGTCAATATGGTCTCATGCTCTTGCTGTGTGGGTTAAAAGATGGCTTTGGAATATGTTTCAACCATCATTTTAATATACATTGTTCAGCATGAGAAAATTAGCTTAGTAAATAATGCTTTCTACAAAGAATCTGAAAATAAATGCAGCAATCAGCAATACATACACTGAATCCATGTCCAGAAAATTTCCATTTTTAGATGGAATAAAGCATGTATCCAGGGCAGAGGAATAAAACGTAATTCAAGTAAACGGCATATCTGACTCGAAAAAGAGCATTTTGAGTCCGTTCAAACGTTGCTTGTAAACACTACAAAGCAGCAAGGACCTCTTCAGTTTTCCATTAGCTAATTGTTTCTAATCTACTCTGCAATAAAAATAAAAAAAAAAAAACCACGGTGCACTAATGGATAATCATTAAAGAAGGAGGGAATGATTTTCAGCTAGCTCCCATTCTCTCCAGGTCCAGAGAACTCATCGGCTGGGGCTGGGAGGCTCCAAGGCCTGCTGGGTAGTTGCTGGGTGCTGGCTGATGGACATGAGAATTGGGGTGTCCCTTTGCTCCAGGATACTCTCAGCTTTCACATTTTCTTTTTTGTCTTCCGGGCCCAAGCCTTATACAAGGTTTCTAAATTACCTGTTGTTTTTTTGTGTGTGTGTGAAGAGTAAAATGTGAGTTTTATTTAGAATATCCAAGTACAAAAAATGAAAAATTATATATCTAAGATTCTTAGGAAAAGGTTGGAAGCCACTAAATTGTTCTGAGAATGTTACTAATACACTCTGAATTTCAAATATTCCTTGAGATATAAATTATCTGAAATTTTTACACCTTTAATATTCAGATGCTCATAGCTATTTTCTTTTTTTTTTTAATCTTTTAATAAAATGGCTCCACCTTCTTATTTTTTTTCCTTGGAAGACAGAGTTTTAAGCAACAAGTAGGTAATATATCCTAATGAAAATAGTGTGATACACCCAGTTTTAAAGATACTTATCAAAAGGGATTTATATACCTGGATGATTTTACTTTTAATCATATTTTGTTTCATCCCACCAATACATCAACCACAATAAGGCATACTGAAGCATAGGGGGTCCTCATGCTATATAATTTGATACAGAAGCTTGGGATCATATTACCCATTCGTTAATATCAAAATTTTTAAATTTCTATAAAACTATTGAGAGGTTATACAATTTAAAGTATATAATATACTTCAAAATATATTCCCAAAATTTTACGTTTAGAATATTTTTCAAAAGGGTTTATCTTGAAATATAGATGCAATCAGATAGATATAAAATGAATGAGTTCTGTATTTTTTAATGGCACTGAGACTTTTCTCTTTGGTATAATGCACTGCAGTGTCAATAATTTGGCAACAGGGAAAAACAATCTAAATTCATTTCTAACCAGTATTTAAAAATTCCCAACAGTGAATATGTAAGTAGTAGTAACTACTCTAGCATATATATTTTGACCTTATACTTGAAAGTATTCTTCCACAAATGGCAGTTACTGTGGCCATTTGCCAGATATAGAACTAATAAATGATATAGCAAATAAGAACAGCAAAGAAAATCAAAGCATACTCTAATTTTTTAATAACTTTTGCTTGTGGTGACCTTCTGTGATGTATAGTCCTGGAACCTCTGTTTTACATATAATTGAAGTTCTTACGATCCTTGTCTTTCTTTAAGGTGCTACCTGATGCAGCAAAGGACTGGTTCTGGAATATTTCACAGGTTGCTTTCTTTTTAGAAAAAGCAATTATTTCTTCTTCCAAAAGTTTTCTCTTTTCTTCAAGCTTCAGTCTCTCTTCATGGTGAACTCTTTTAAGGTGCTCAAATTTGGCCTGCAGCTCTCTTTCAGCTTCTTTCAATACGGCTTCTTTCTCCTTTACTCGCTGCACAAACATTTGCTTCATCTCTTCCTCCTTCCTCTGACGTTCACCATAGATTTCATGTCTTTTGGCTTCATAGGTCTCTTGAAGACTGACAGGCTTGTTCTCTGGGCCCGTGTCTTTAAAGCCCATTTCCTCCAGTTTGCAGCGCCTATAAAGTTCATAGTGTCGAGTGTGGGTTTGTTCTCTCAGGTCTTCCATGTTTGTGCAAATGAGCATTTCCCGGAGCTTGACAAAGTCACAGTGACTTTCATTTTCCACTTGTACAACACCCCAAGGGTACTGACGAGCTTTGACCATTTTATTTCCAACTTTTACCTCTTCCATACTTCCTACAACAGCAAATGGCAAATGTCCATTCATTGAAGCATTGATTTTAGCAATAGTTTCATCATCTGTTGGGAACTGGTATATCTGGACTCATTGCTAACCAATTCACTCATGAGCTTGATCTTAAACTTCTGTAATTCAGTTTTAGAAATTGCATCTGCTTTGGCAATTACTGGTATAATGTTCACCTTACTGTCAAGGCTCTTCATAGTTAGGAGATCAAGTGTCTTCAGAGAGTGGCCTGTGGGTGAAATGAAGTAAAGGCACACGTGGATGCGCGAATCGTGGTAGTTAAAGAGAGAACGTTTTATCTTCAGTTCTTCTTGGAGATAGGCCTCAAACTGAGCATCTATGTAGTCAACAATAGGTTGATAATTTCTGTTCATCATCAAATACTTGTGAGGATGAACAAGTTGCTTTTGTTGCCATGTGTGATGCAAAGAGCAGGTGCCGCGACACCTCGGAGGCCATGGTCCCCGGCAGGAGCGGCGCGAAGAGCGGGACGAGGGGCCAGCCAACGCTGCGCTCTGCCCCCCGCGCCCCCGGAGAGGCGCGGCCCGGGCCGGAGGAATTACCTGTGTTTTATATGAGCTCCAGCTCGGACAAGACTAGCTCTCTGTACTGTGCAAGGTGGTATTCAGGGCAGAAATCTGCCTTCCTAATTATATTCGGCTTAGGCGAATATTAAAATTGAGTGTGTATTTCCTGAGCCTCCCCAGGCAGGGAGGAGGAATTAGCAAGTGAGTTAAGGCTAAGCTGGCCTGGAAGTAAACATTTTCTAGAGACATGAATCATAATTTCCCATCTGCTAATTGCCACTCATCATCCTGAGCCAAATTGTTCAACATAATCCACAAAGCAGTTAACATTACCTTGATTATTTACAGATAGGTGAAAGTTGACTGAGTTTCAGGGACCAAACTCTACAAAGCAACGGATGCCCTTCATGAAAGGACATACATTAAAATCCACACCACAAACCAGGATGGCCATTTCTAAAACTCGTACTTTGTGTGTGGATATCCATTAAGATCTTGAGACTGGCAAATCTGACTTACATCTGCAATCTGTATCTAGTCCCAAGTGAGCCATACTGGATGGACTATTCTGTGTCACCCTCCACCGTGTAAGCACACAGTGAGTGAATGGACATATGGTCGTGGATTACCTCAGCCACAGACATTCAAATAAACTGTCACACGTATCTTTTACTAAAAAGCAAACTGACTAACTCTCCAAGTACAATGTATATCAGAAATAAGACAGGGCTTGTGTGTGTGTGTATAAGATGATAACTGGAAAATGTGCCTATTGAAATTTCTCCACTTAAGCAGCTTTGAAAACTCTAAAACGAATTGAACTGGTTTTCCATTAATCTGATTTTAGAAGTTGACTCTTTGCACTTAGTTCCCTGAAAGATATTACCCAGACCTTCTCATTTTTGCTTACAGGAATAAGATAATGTCTCAAAACCAGACAGAATGCTGTAAATCTGTGACTTTTCCCAGAGACAAAAAGGTTGATGTCTTGAGCAGTTATTTGAGAAAGGAGCCATGAAGGCCTTGCACCTGCACAACTATATCTAAACTGTGGTTTATTAGCCGCTGAAACCAAGGACAAATTGGATGTGCTTGGGACAACACAGGACTGAGAAATTGCACGTACCCTGCTCACAAGACCCTTGGCATCACTTGTTGTTTTTTTTTTTTCACTTGCTTTTCTTCTTCCCTACCCCTCTCCTTTGTTTATAAAACCCTAGCTCCCATTCTCACTTTGAACTGGTTTTGGGAAGATTCCCCCAGTTCCTTGCTTGTGCACTCACACTAAATCACCTTCTCGCTAAAAGACATGTTTGTCCTTTGCACATGGGATCTGGAGGACTGCCTATTGGAAATAGCAGTCCTTATGGTAACAAAGAAAGAGGTGGAGACAGAAGGAGTATGAGGGGTAGAGGGAGAGAGGGAGGGAGGGAGAGAGAGAGAGAGAGAGACCGGGAGGAAAGGGAGGGAGGGTGGGAGAGAAATGCACTCTAGTCTATATTTTCTATTCTTTATACCTCACTCAGCATCGGTGCAGCAGAAACGTTAGTTACTCCACAGTCGCGGTGGGGAAGCCCTGCAGAAAGTGCCACAGCAGCTTCCCCTGTCTCTTTGGTATCCTATGTCGTCTGATCGTCTACTAAACTCGTTTAGCACACCCCCAAGGCTGTTCTTACAAATAGGCAGCTGCTGCTCAAGCATCTTCTTAAATGGCTCCGTAAATGAGTAAGTAACAAGCATGGCTGTTCCAGTGGCCTGTTTTGGCTCAATGGTTCAAACTCCCAGCTGGCGAATACCCCAGGAAATGACCACTATGAGAACAGTCTGTTTGATTGATGCAGCGAAGTCTGAAAATTGTTATGGCATGAAGATCCGTATGCGGATTGGGAGGAAACTTTGGCTAGTACAGCCCCTTGAGAGCAAGAATGTGAAAACACACCTTACTTTTTTTTTTGGGGGGGAGGGGGGCGGGAGGAGGGTGGTATGATCCTTATAAAGCTCAAAGTTTTTCTGAATTGTTGGTCAGCCTGATATGTGACATTCGCTATCTGTACAAAAGATGTGCCATGCTTTTGTTGCAGTGTTGATTTTAGAAGAAAAGCATTCAGAAAAGCAAGTAATCAAGTTCAGCTGCAAAAAGGAGGTTGTAACAAGAAAGAGGGCTCTGTTGCCCATTGATCCTCAAATACTAGTCTGAGGTTGTGTGTGTGTGTGGCAGGGGCAGGAGCGTATAAATTAATTAATAATTAATTTAAGGAGAAAAGATCCTTCCACAGATGGCTGGTTATAGAACACTTGGCAGTTAGAAAATGTCAAGAGGATTTCCCACATAGGGCCAAGATAAATGACTTTACCTCTTTTTAAAAGAAGGAGCGGCAGAAAGACCAAGAAATAGGGAAAGAGAGAAAGCTAGAGGGGAACACCCTGCCACCTTCCCCTACCCATATCCAACAATGGCCTGGCTCTCAGAATTCAGGCAAAATATACTAGTCTGGCTTTGAGAAGTCCAAAGTAACCAAAGTATGAGTAAGAATTCCCCTTCCCACCCCTTTCCACTCACCTTACCACTGTTTGACTTGCTTTTATTCTTATGCTATTTTTAAACTCAACTGTGCCTTCACCTCAACATTCAAGGACACGCTGGGGTTCACCGAGTTCCCTAGAAGTAAGAGAACACACCCAATCTCTCTGTTTGTAGAAAAGGGCTTCTTGGTTTCCTGGAGTGTGCTCCTTTCATCCCTTTATAGTCCTCTAGCCTCGGAGAGTATATTCTATGTCAGAGTTTCCAGATACCACACCAAGGCAAGATCCAGGCCTTCCTTAAGCCTAAAATTTCTTCATTCATTACCAATTTGAAGGGACAAAGCCAGAGTGTCTTCCTCTTCTTGGTCCAGGGAAACTTGGGAACCTTTGTCAATTCCTCAAGTATCATGGTGATTCTACAGCTACCTGGGGTTCAGTTCAAGACAAAGCTCTTATGCTGTCAAGTTATTCTTTCTTATTTTTAACCATATATTATAACATAAAATTTTGTGTTATATACATATAATGAAATTTGCCATTTTGGCCATTCTTAACTGTACTGTTTAGTGGCATTAATTACATTCATAATGCTGTGCTACCATCATCACCATCCATTATCAAAACATAGTCATCACCCCAAACAGAAAGTCGGTACACATCCGCAGTCACTCCCCATTCTCCTATAGCCCCAGGCCCGGCACAACTAATCTACTTTCTGTCTCTATGGATGTGCCTATTTTAGATATTTCATATAGGTGGACTCACACAATATTTGTCCTTTTGTGTCTGGCTTATTTCACTCAACATGATGTCTTCAAGGTTCATCCATGTTGTCACAGGCATCAGGACTTCCTTCCTTTTTATGGCTGCATAATATTCCACTGAACGGCTACACCACATTTTGTTTATCCATTCATCTGTTGACGGACACCTGGGTCAAGTTACTCTTGATCTGATTACACAGACTTCTTGAAGTGCTCACTAAATGCAGGCCGTTTAGCTGAGATGGCACTTAATTCTTGGAAGAACAGCAGAAGGACTTGACCCTCCCATAAAACAGGTGGCAAAATTGTGTGCCTGACCACTTAATTTGAATAGGCACCAGGATAAAACAGGGCAGCCAAAAGTGCTATTTTAAAACAAAACAAAACAAAAAGGACAGCAATCTGCTGTGAAGAAAAGAAAGCAAGGAGCAATTCTACCATCAAGTAAATCAGGATGGAGGCAAGATGGGGAGGCACAGATTGTCAGTTTCCCAGGGAAAGGTGAGGTGCAGGAGGGAAGCCATTCTTGGCAGAGGCATAGTTAGTGCCTCTCTCATTCTTTTTCTCTTACTCTGTCTCTCGTTCTGCCACACACACACACACACACACACAGAGGCATTTGTCATCCCCACTCCACAAGGGCCTGGGAATCTAATTGATAAAAGGACTATACAATAGGCAGTAATTTAAATAGGCTGGGCCATTCTCACTGGCACATTTTGGCTAGTGTGCCTTTTTATTCCAACCTGCATCCTAACCTCAAGATGCTTTGATAGAAAGCCTTTGTCCTATGATTTAATTCATCGGGGTTCTGCTGCATTCCTAAACCCAACTAGCCCCATTTCCAAATCCAGGTGTTCAAACGCTGAATGACATTCCAGCCTCCCTTCACTGTTCAAGAGGAGGGATGGATTTTCTTCTTCTCAAGGCCTGAGTAACCATACAAGGATCTGGACCTCATTAAGTAGTATCAATACAGACCCAGCATCTGGGAGGTTTCTTTTCTGAGGTATAATACACAGTGCATTTGCATGTGTGAAGGGCAAACATGCATATTGCTAGAATCTAGCCATATTCGTTTCTCTGCTAATGAGGAAATTGGTGAGAAAGCTACATTCTTTCTGAGCTAGGATCCAAAATAATGTGTAAGAAGAGAATATTTGAAGAGGAAGTGTTAGAAAGGAGCACTTAAATAAAATGGAGAAGTTGGGATGTGGCAAAATGTCACAGAAAGAGTATTGGCGTTGAGTCAGAATATCTGAGTTCAAATTACAGTTCTGCCACTCTGTTAATTGAGTACTGCAGCAAATCACTTCATCTCCACATCAGTTTCCTCATCTATAAGTAAACATAAGAATTCCTGCCCTATCTTACAAGGCTGTTGCAAGGTTAAATGAAGACATGCATATGAAAACACGGTTTAAATCGTGAACTGTTAGACATATGTCAACTGCTATTATTATCTAGTCTACAGAAAAATACATAATTTGTAAGTAAGAGACCGATCATTATAAACTATTCCGTTTCCTGACACGTTTTCAAGGATTCAAGTCCCCTGATCTGCACATGAAAACCAACTCCCACCCCACCTCCCAAAAAAAACACCCAGAAATCAATCTAAAATACCTACAATGGACTATTATTATTCAGCCACTAAAATGATGATATAAAAGAATATTTTAATATATGGGAAAATATTCATGATAATGAGTAAAGCAGATTTCAAACATGTTATGTAGAGAAGTATAGGTATTTCCATTTATTCTATACTTGGGGAGAGAGAAAGAAAGAAAAATAAGGACCTATAATAGAATGTTAACACTGGTTGATTGATTGGGGGGGGGGGATTCTGGATTTTTTTAATGGATGCCTTTTTGTGTTTTCCAATTTCTCAAAATGAACACGTATTACATTGATAAACAGGAAAAGAAAGAACAGGCACAAAAATCAGTGTTCCTTTAGAGAGCGAGAGAGGAGCTCAATTACAGCTTAAATTTCTTGGTCAATCTAAGACCACACGATAGTTACAAGTATATTTCAATAGCTACTGATGAGACTTATGAGGGCTGAGCTTCTTCTGAGGAGCAGACATGGCGAATGTTCACGTAGCATAGGCCTGGCAGGGTAGCTTCCAGGTGAAATGGCTTGGAAATCGTTTTCCGATCCACCTTTGGCACGTGGTGGTAGCCTGCGCCCTCTGTATGGGAAACCCTGCCCTGTGCTCCCTTCAATAAGCACACAGATAGAGTGCAGACCAGGGTCTCCCAACAGCAGCTCATTCAACGCTCCACTCTGGGCTTTCTCTCTTCGGTTGTAATGTTAGGTGGGAACCGGATGGCTCGCTGAGGTAACTTTTCCTTGTGGATTGGATTGTGAATAACTCTGCTTTTGAACTTTATATGGACCTTACTAATTCAGTCTTATAAAAAAGAATAAAGCAAAACATGGCAATCGAATACACAAGAGGAACTCCACAGTCCTTCAAGAACTGTAGGCTGCTACATATTGGCATAAAGTCAGCATGTCGCCATATGGACGGTACTAGCAAATGATAATTGTAAGACCTAACATTTCGGATCTCTATGGGCTTACCACGGCAAACTTCTGTAAGTGTCTTCCCAGTTAATCCTCGTAGGAACCCTATGAGTTCTAGAGGACTAGAACCCCCATTTTATAGATAAGGAAATGGAAAGACAGAAGGATTAACTAAGTTGCCCCAAATCACACTGCTTATATGCAGTTGAGCCCACGTACTCTAGCTGCAAGCATCTGGAAGGCAAATATTATGTACCGTTTATTAATGATGCTGGAGCCTGCACAAACTAGGATATCAAAAGGCTGTTGCCACAGAACAAGAAGCAGAGCTATTCTGTTCTATACTGGATATAGAGACAATGACTTCATGTGAGTTTGAAGAGCCATTACTGATAGACAAATGGAGATGTCCAGTAGCTCACTGGTTATATTAGGTCTGTCTCTCAAAAGGGAAACTGCTTGTCTGCATATGGATGATAACTGAAGCCATGGGAATAGATGGGATAACCTACAGAAAACATGCAGAACAGAAGAGAGCTAGAGTCAAGACCCTGGGGGTAGAGGAGAACATCAACATTTAAGGATAAGTGAAGGAAAAGGAGGAAGCAAGAGAAAAATAGTGGTGATAAGGTGCAAAGAGAACTCAGTATTGTGAAATGGAAAGGACTAGTTAATTTCAATGAGGAGGACGTGATTGAATAGTCCAATGCTCCAGGAAAGGAGAAATAAGATAAGGATATTGTTTGGGGATCATTAGTGCTTTATTCAGCAAGAGGAGATTAAGGGTGGTGATGAGGGCAGACAATAGAATGAAGAGGGTTGAGGGATTAAGAAGTAGATGATAAAAAAGCAAAGATAAAGTGGGCTCTTGACTATCAAGGGAAAGAGACAGGTGAGCAGGTTTTGAGGGGGACAGAGTTGCAAAAGGGACTCTCTAGGCTGGAGAGTCCCAATGGGAAAAAGCCAAGGAGAGAGAGAATGTACAGAAAGCACATAATTGATGGATTTAGGTCCACATGACTTTGGGAAGGGATAGGATAAAGGAAAGATTGAGAGCTTAGTCCTGAAAAGGAGGCGAAGCCTTCTTTTGGAAGAAGGTGATTGAATCAAATGACCTCCAAGGCCTTTCAAAATACTGATATTCTTTGTGATAAAAGGATGAGAACGGTCTCACAGCTGTTGTGGTGACTTTTGGATAACAAGGGAATGTGACAAGAGCCAGTCTCTTCCACATCACTTTCAAGCAACCCCTTCATCTGATTCTAAACCTAGACTTTTTGTTAACCCAAGAGCTCTCTAGTTTTTTTTCTTGTCTTGCCTGGCTTCTTCTAAAAGCTGAAAGCAAATTGTGATAGTTTTGCATGAAAGTGGCATGCAATCTACCTGTAAACTGATAAGAATGTACTGGAAATATGTCACTTTAATAATGGTGACTGTGGCTTCCTCCCTCACTCCTGGCCTCAACCGGTCCTTACTATCTCTAGTTTAGCCCTCCTGCTTCTCCCTAAAATACTTCTAGGATTTCTCCTGTATGCATAACAAATAACAGTGTGATGTACATTTCAGCACTTCTTCAAAGAGGTTTCCAGCTGCTAGATACAAGCAGCAGCAGATCTTGTGGTTTCTCCTATCTAAATAGTCTGTATCTCGCTATTGCTCATGGGAACTGTTTCAAAGGCTGAAGTGTCAGAATCAGAAACGAAAGAAATGTGTGGGTGGGAAGTTGCTACATGCAAACCTGTCATATTCTTCTTTCATTTTCAGACCTGAATATGCATGGGTGAAGAAATTACAGCTTATTCCAAAGTTTTTATTCTCAGCATCAAATATAACAAAAAATGTCAGGAAGATAAGATTGGTATATTTAGGTGAAAATGTTCAACAGATTTGATCTTTAACTCAAATACCTCTATCCTTTAATGAGGCCTTTGATTCCCTTTGAATAAACTTTAGGAGAAGGCTCTGGGACAGAGTACAGAGTAAAATCTCATTTATTCAAATTTCACTACTTTGAAATTCACAATAATTTAGAGACAAATGATGGAGAAACATGTCTTTGGTTGGCAATCTCTTTATACATAGAATACAAAATAATGACTCTGAAGGAGAAACTTTACCAACACTCCCAAATCAAATGAAAATGATGCATGCATAAGGATGTTTGCCACAACATTATTTTATAACAACAACCAAGAAAGGAAACAATCCAAATACTCATCAACAGAGGACTGCATAAGCAAATCATGGCACAAACATACAAGAGAATATTATTCATCTTTTAAAATGGTGATGTGGATGCATATTTATCGACACAGAAATGTATGTATGAGATGAAAGTGAAAAAAAAGTTACAGAGTAGCACACACAGAGTTATCGTATTTACATACACTCAAGTACATACATGTGTATATGTACAAAGAAAGGCATATATGTTATAAGACCACCAAAATGTTAAGAGTGGGTACCTATGCGTGGTGAGTTTAGGGTGATGGTTTACTTCTTTTCATTCTAGTATACGAAAAAAAAAAAAGCTATACATTTAAAAGTACCTATGAACCACCTGTTCTGGAATCTTCAAACAACTTAAATTCACATGGAAGCAACTGAGATACTATGAATCACTTCATTAAATCAGGTCATTTTGGGACACTTACTAGACAAGAGCTAGCATAGTTTGGGCTAATCTAGCAAATGGGTGCAAATGCATCTCTTTAAAAGAAACTGTATGATTGAACCACTTCACAATTCTTTTTTTAGTAGTAGGTAAGGTTTTATCCCCCCGTGGTGTGTAAATTGAACAGCCAGTCTCAAGGATGTTCTTTAGCTGTGGCATACATGTAACACATCATCGCCAGCACAACCACCGTTATCATTTCCATTATTAATTTACATTAACATAAAGGATATTAAAATTGATTACTTTTAGTTGAAATAAATGTATATTTAAAATACACATAGTGTCCCATAGCAACAAATATAAACAAGGGAGAAAGGAATCAGTTTGGTTGGACTATAGGAGTTCAATCTAGATAAATCTGTTGAATAAACTTTATTCAACAGACATCTCTGCTTCATATCGTGTAATATTCTTAGCAAGCAAAACGTCTATTTTTTATACTTACATTTACCTGTTTTGGGCACAAATCAGCATTTCCATACCAAGGAGTACAGAAAAAGTATGAATCTTAAAAACACAGGCCCATGGGAAGCGGCTGTGGCTCAATTAGTAGGGCTCCCGTTTACCATATGGGAGGCCCCGGGTTCGGTTCCCGGGGCCTCCTGGTGAAGGCAAGCCCGCCCGCACGGTGTGGTTAGCTGACCCAGCGAGCACAAGCAGCAAGGGGGGGATAAATGAATAAATAAATAAAATTTTTAAAAAAAAAAAAAAAAAAAAAAACCACAGGCCCATGTTTACCAACACTTTTTCCACACTCAGCACTTGGATATTTATCCATCACATTTATCTGAGTTTGAGCATTACTCTTGGGAGCGAGTTCAATGCTTGAACTAATTAATCAATGAACTAATTCAACCTACATTTATTGTGTACCCACTGTATGGCAGGCACTGTTCTAGGCACTGGGGATAGTGCAATGAACAAAATAAAGACCCTGCTCTCAAGGAGCTGACATTCTGGTAGAGGGAGACAATAAACAAAGAAAGACACACACATCCATTCATTCAACAAAAAACTGTGAACAAAACAATGCCTGCAAGGAATTTATATTCCAGCATATTGATACAAACATTTATTTATGTGACAAATATGTAATCCACATACTCATCATGATTTGATCTATTTATATGTGCTATGCAGAAAACTAAAGGGGGATAATGGAGGATAGAGAATTGATGGGGACAAAGTGCTATCTGAAATTGGGTAGTCAGAGAAATCTCTGTGAACAGGTGATATTCCTGGAGAGGCCTTAATATACTGAGAGAGGGAACAAAGAGGATATGTGAGGAAGAGGCGTCCAGGCAGAAGGAAGAGCCAGTGCCAAGGCTCTAAGGCAAGAGTGCGCTTGCCATGATGCGATCGAGAAACAGCAGAAAAGCCAGTGGACCTGGAGCACAGCGAACAGTGAGTGAGTACCTAGTGGGTATGAGGAGTTACGAGTGTGTAGCCAGGCAGGTAGCTGGGAGGCCAGGTCATGGAGGGTCAAGCAGTCCATACCAAGGGCTCTGGAAGCCAATGGAAGAGTCTGTACAGGAGTTACATGATCTAACGTACATTTAAGAGGGATAACTGGGTGGAGAATAGAATGAGGAAGCGTAAGGATGGAAGCAGGGAGACTATTAGGAGGCCACTGCTATAATCTGGGTGTGACAGCGGACCTAGGAGGGAGAGGCGGGGGCAATAAGAACTGGTTTGGTTCTGGAGTGGGTATATTCTGAAGGAAAAGCCAAGACTTGCTGACGTATTGAGTGTGCAATGCAAGAGGAAGAGAGGCAGCAAATTTCAAGGATGTTGATGAGAGCAACTGGAAGGATGGAGCTGCCATTTGTTGAGATGGGGAAGGAATAAGATGATTTCCATTTTCATCGTGTTAACGAAAGATAATTAGGCATCCAAATGGAGATGGTAAGTAATTAGAAACATGGCTCTGGACTCTAGGGAATAAGTCCAGGCTGGAGGATTTTGAACATCACTAGCATCCAGATAGCATTTAAAGCCATGGGAGTGAATACAATCATCAAGGGAGTGTATGTAGACAGAGAAAAGAATAGGTCCAAGGACTGCATACTGGGACTCACCAAAGCCTAAGGTGAGGAAAATGAGAAGGAACCAGCAAGGAGACTTAGAAAGATTAGCCAGTGAGGTAGGAGAAAAACCCGAGAATGTGGTGTAGCAGTCTGATATTGTTTATGAATTCCAAAAATAGATATTGGATTACATTTGCAAACTGATTTGTTCCTCTGGGCATGATTAAGTTATTATTAGGGATTTGATTGGGCCACGTCAGTGCCCCTTGGTGGGAGGGGACTCAGAGATAAAACTACATGGCAGAACAGAGGAGTTAATTGGAGTTTTGATGCTGGAGCCCCGGAAAGTAAGCACACAGGGGAGCTTGGTCGTGAGGACAGAGAGAAGGCCCTGGGAAAAGAGATGAGCCATTCGCCTGATAGTCTACAGCTGGCCTTGTGGAGAGAAGCAAGACTGAGCCCGGACAGAAGCAAGCCCCGGGAAGAGAGGAACCCAGGAGGCCTGAACTCTTGGCAGATGTTGGCATCCATCTTACTCCAACAAGTGGCAATAGACTTTGGTGTGGGAGTAACTTATGCTTTATGGCCTGGTAACTGTAAGCTTCTACCCCAAATAAATACCCTTTATAAAAGTCAGCAGATTTCTGGTATTTTGCATCAGCACCCCTTGGCTGACTAATACATGTGGTATCCTGGAATGCGAGTGAAGAATGTGTTTCTGGGAGGAAGGTGTGATTAACCATGTCAAACATCACTGTTGTGATGTTGTGATGACTGGCCATGAAATTTGAAATGTGGAGGGAACTGGTGACTTTGAAAATAGTAATTGGGTGAAATAATTGGGGGAGGAGAGGATAAAAGCATGATTGGTGTGGGATTAATAGAAAATGGGAAAAGACAACCTACAGAATGGGAGAACATATTTATAAATCATATATCTGATAAGGGTCTAGTATCCAGAATATATAAAGAACTGTTACAACTCACTGACAATAAAAGCCAAGCAACCGAATTTAAAAATGGACAGATGACTTTGGATTTTTCCAAAGAAGATATAAAATGACCAATTAGCACACGAAGGGACACTCAACATTATTTGTCATTAAGGAAATGCAAATCAAAACCACAATGAGGTATTACTGCACTCCAACTAGGATGGCTGTAATGATGAGGAGGAAGATAAACAAATAGAAAATAAATGCTGGTGAGGAGATGGAGAAATAGGACTCCTCGTGCATTGCTGATGGGAATGTAAAATGGTTCAGCTGCCATGGAAGGCAGTCTGTCGGTTCCTCAAAAAGTCAAACATTGAATTACCATATGAGCCAGCCATTCCACTCCTAGGTATATACCTAAAAGAACTGAAAACAGGCACTCAAACAAATATATGTGCACGCATATTCACAGCAGCAATATTCACGACAGCCAAAAGGTGGGAACAGCCCATATGCCCATCAATGAATGAATAACCAGCCAAAATAGCGCATTATCCATAGAAAATGGAATATTCTTCAGTCACAAAAAGGAATGAAATACTGATACAGGCTAAATGTGGGTGAGCCTCAAAAACATGCTAAGTGAAAGAAGAAAGACACAAAAGGTCACATATTGTATAATTCCATGTATATAAAATACCCAGAATAGGGAAATCCATAGAGACAGAACACAGTTTGGTGGTTGCCAAGGGCTGGAAGGAGGAGGAAATGGGAAGAAACTGTTTAATGGGCCTGGAGTTTTATTTTGGAGTGAGGGAAATATTTTGGAACTAGATGGATGTGGTGATTGCACAACATTGTGTATGCTCTAAATGCCACTGCGTTGTTCACTTCAAAACAGTTCATTTTACGTTATGTGCATTTCACTCATTAAAAGAGAGAGAGAATGGAAGAAAAGGAGGTGAAGACAAGGAGTATATGATTCTTTGAGGGGATTTCGCTGAAGGGAAACTGACAAATGGAGAGTGGTAACTGGTCAGCGATGGATAATAAAAGGTGCTTTTCCTTTTGTAAACGGGAGAAAAAAAGAGCATATCTGTGTGCTGATGGGGATCATCTGGTAGAGAGGGAAACCTGAGGCTACAGGAGAGGGGCGGAACAGTTTCTGTAGTGATAATCTTGTGTAAGAGATATGGGTTTGAATCCAGTGCAAAACTGTAAGGGCTGCCCTCTTTATAGGAGCAAGGCTAAGTAAGTCTTCACAGCAAGCAAGGAGGCAGGGTGTGCAGACACAGATATAAGTGGGTGAGTAGATGTGGTGGTAGGAGAACAAGGAAATTTTGTTCTGTTTCTATTTTCTCCGTGACAGAAAACCTTAGTCTGAGGAGGGAGAGACCTTTGGGATTTCAGGAGAAAGAAGTTATTAAATAACCAACTAGGTTGGTATAAAAGTAATTCAACTAGGGAAATATAATAATAATAATAATAATAATAAGAAGAAGAAGAAGAAGAAGAAGAAGAAGAAGAAATATTAGTAGTTGTAGCAGCAGCAGCACTAATTAAGCATTTACTATGTACCAGGCACTGCTCTAAGCACTTTATATGTGCTAACACATTTAAATCTCTCAACACTATGGCATACATAGGCTTTACTGGGCAATGCTGATGGTCCACTTGTGCTTGATAGTTAAGAATGTAAAGCAAAATCAGTCTGCATGGCTGTGTTTTCCTCCAGCAGCACCAGTATAGCTGGTGAACTGCCAAAGATGTGGATTTAACTAGGGTTGGGGCATTGCCAGTCAATGAACGATGGAGAGAAGGATGGGAAAGTCAATTGATGGTGTATGAAAGAGAGCAATTATCATGAGGGACTATGACAACTAAACAGGGGGAGGAGCAAAGTGAAAACATGGGGTGGGGGCAGGGAACTGGGCAGAGGTGTTAGGGTAAATATACTGCTGACACCAGTGGGGTCAATAAATGGTTACAGTCTGGGGACTAGAAGGAACCAACTTTAAATACAGAAGATGATAGAAACTGAGATGGGGAAGGGGGCAGATGTTACTGTTAATGACAGTCCAAGGCTTTCATGAAAGAGGATGGCTGAGATATGGTGGACAAGATCATTGAAAGAGAAAAGTTCAAGGAACTGAGAGGTTGGAACCCTTGAGAATGGTCTACATAGATCGTGAAATCATTAAGATTTAAGGCAAGAGTTATGTTGGATTGTATGGGGGTGAGCTAGGAGACAAAATCGTCAAGGGACAATGGGTAGTGGTGTTGGACAGAATGATGGTCAAATACAGGAAAGGCTCCCAAAGGGTTTTCTCTCTCTCTAACACGAAATGCAACAAAGAGGCTTATTTACAAGGTAGACTGATAGGGAAGGACAAACATTTGAGAGTTCTCATGGTCATGGCTCTGATGAACACCTCAAACCCTGGCCCCTTTTCCAAGTAATTGGTTCACTGTCCTAGCAATTTGTTACTTGCTAACTTCTGCTGTTATCAGCTCGTGCATTCATTCTGCAGCTATTGCCTCTCATATCCTTTTTCTCTCATGAAAATGGAAGTAAGCTTGACTTCGCATATCCAAAAGCAGAGCTCAAGTACTGAAAATAGCTTCAAACCAAAATGTTTGCTAGATATAGATATTTTTTAAGATATCCTGGTCACCTAGGCCAAGAAATAGGGTTTATTCAATGCCAAGGCAAAGGACAAATGGAATCTAAATCCTGACAAAATGTAAACTATTTCTCATTTTGTTATGAAAATCTTGAGAAGTAATAAGAGCCACCTGCTATTTTTTAACTCTACACTTTATACTATGTGATTCTGCACAAGGAGAATCTTTGTTATTTTTATCCTTATTTCACTCTCCTTCTTCACTGTGATTGTTAGGCTAATGTGTCAGCTCATCAACTCGGCCAGGTAATGGTGCCCAGTTGTCTGGTCAAGCAAGCACTGGGCTAACTGGAATACAAGGGCATTTCAGGGACTTTAATCATCAGTGAGTTGATTGCATGGATGGCTGATTACATCTATAATCAACCCAGAAGATTGCCGTCAGCAAAGAGTGACATCTTATCTAATCAGTTGAAGGCCTTAACCAGGGAAGTGATTTCAGCATTCAGAGAGAGAACTCCCATCTCTACTTCAGACAGTGAGTGTCTCCTGGGAACTCATCAAGGACCTTCATCAGAAACCCTGGTTTGCAGCCTGCCCTGAGGAATTTGGACTTGTGCATACCTACAGTTGCGTGCCCAAGTTTTATAAAATCTCATACTATTTAAAGATATCTTCTGTTGGTTCTGTTTCCCTAGAGAACGCTGACTAATACACTGACTCTGAGGTTACTCTGATCATCTCATATACATCTTGGTGACAATGCCACGTATTAAATCAGCACCTTCACAAACAGAGGGACATGGAGGATTCAGGTGAGTGAGACACTGTTTGTTTGATTGTTTTCTCTTTTTTTTTCCTTTATAAAGGTAATACCATACAAGTAACTTTAGAAATATTGATAAAGGCATCAAGAATCGCAGATGATTTTGGCATGTGGTGATAATGTTTGAATATTCCCTCTGTGATAGGGAAGGAAACCAGGAGATGGGATTGAGAGCCTCCACGCGATTTTGTGGTTGTCGTTGTGCCCTCTCGATTTTGAAGTAATTCAGACTCCTGCTAAATCATGGAGAAACTAGATGCTAGCTGCTAAGGCACCCTTACTATTAATTAGGGGTTTTACACTAGAAGAGAAAGAGTTGTTTTGAGTGAATAAAACCATATTAATTCTTTCTCAAAATGGCTTTGTATGGAGGTACCCGAGGAAAACTAAGGACCAAGGATTGCCGACCGCCACCCCCAAAATGCCACAGTCTTTGGGGGAGAAAGCATTGCCTTGATAATACCCTGATTTGCACTTTTTTCTGGCCTTATGACCATGAGCCATTCAAATCCCTTTGCATGGTATTTGCTTGAGCAGTCACGGAAACCACATCAGCACTTTGAACAGTCGGGTGTACAATTTTTCAGATGTTTTTCCTACGTACATGTGTGTATGTGTACATATGTATTTTTTAAAACAGCATCATGTTATAAATACAGTTGTGCAAACTGGTTTTGTCCCTTTATATAATGAACTGTTTTTCGTATCAGTACACACAGAGGGAGAAACCCATTGTTTCTAATTAAACAGCATAAGTAAATTTTCAGTGGGTAATTCTTTCTATGTCTTCAGTGTTTTTTGGTCTAAGAATTCTATTTCTTATTGTGCCAGTTCTGGAAGTTTACATTTTTATAAGAATGTATCCATGTTTTCTGTTTTGTTGAATTTACTACGTTAAAGTTATTCATAATATCATCTTATTATTTGTTATTCTTTTAATCTGTATTTTGTCTGGTGTAATTTCCCCTTTAAATAAATCTGGAAACACTGAGAGAGAAAAAGAATAAAGATGAGCAACAGCAAAAAAGACATAAGGAATAAAAACACTTTCACACTTCAGACTTTCTACGGCACGGTGACCCTGAAGCTCGCTGGTAGGCTATACCAAGCCTAGAAGGTCTGTTAGCTAAGAAGCCTAAGAAAACAGGGTGAGCTGGAACTGAAGTACAGCCTAAGATTCCTGGACTATCCCAGACTCAAAGGCATGTTAAAACACCTATGTAATTCATGAACTTGGCAAACTTAAATAAATGTGCAGTAAGGATTAATTTCCAGGGATATATTTTCTTCGACCCCACTAGGCTTCACCGACTTGTGAAAGTCTTACTGAGTCTTCAGTCTTCTGATCTGTAAAACAGGTATGCAATAAAGGGTAGATGGTTACATTATCTAAATTCCAGAGTTGATTGTCTTTGTGGATGTCATGATTTCCTGACAAGGAATTTACACGGTTGTTTGTGAATGCTTTCTCACAAATCGACCAATCAGAAATGCAAAAGGTCGGGAATACACTTAAAAGCTAAAACTAGTTCTCCTTTCAAGTCGATCCTCTTGCTTTTCATATTTCATTCGATTATGTGCTGCCCGTGATAGTCATATGCTGATAGAACATCTCTGTGGAGCAGAGTGGCAGGAATGATGATAAACCATATCATAACGTAGCGTTCCAAATAAAAGGTCCCTTGAAATGGATAACTAAGCTGTTCGATTCAGTCATGTCAATTTTTCTTTTAGTAGCTTTAATGCATTCACTGCTCCTTTCAGATACATAGCATCTAGCATTCACACCTTATCTTGGATCCATATCAGAGCTACAAAGAGGCAAGCTACGACTGCAAGCCTATCACAGTGTCCTATTTGTGCATGTATAGGACTGGGCCATACGTGTTTAATGCCAGACGGAGGAGCCATGGAGTCCCAGCTCTGACAGGATCCCAGACTTATCATTACAAGCCCAGCGATTTTCCCACTGATTTCCGTCAGTTCATTTCACTTAGAAGAACCTTCGGCCTATAATAAAGAAGTACACACAACCAAGTAAAACAGGGTAACAAAGCACCCACAAGAGATATTTTCCTTTATAGAAACACTTCATTACAAACTCCAAAAAAAAAAAAAACCACGCAAAAAAATTGCTGCACTTCTAAACTAAAATTAAATTTTTGACTCTACAATTACAGGAGCCTCGAGAAATGTTTCCAAAATCGTTGTTACATAGAAGAAGGCAGCTTCAGCCCCATGTTTATTTAACCACAGTCAAAGGGATAGAAACTTTTATTGAGCATCCTCTAAATGTACCAGGGAATTCACACAATTAGTCTCATTTATATCCCCTTTTTTACGTGAGGAATCTGAAGTTAAGAAATGTAAGGGAACTTGCCCCAGGCCACACATCTAGCAAATGGTACTGGGGGATGTCTATGTCTATGGATCTTCTGTTGGGTCTCAGGTGTGGGTTCTTCCCTGTTCATCTATTTTCTGTGACCCCATGTACATGGAAAATAAGACTGCTTGGGGCTACCACTCTCATTCCTTCCCTGTCATTTCTACACATATATCATGCAAGGAAAATTTTCACGTGTTGCCAAGTCTACAGAAGAACAATATTGCCTCCAAAGGTTGCACCATTGAGATGGTCAGTCTCTCTATGGCAGGAAAACAAGGTGTCAGCGATGGAAAGCTCTGTCATGGAACTCCTTGGTAATGGCCTACAAGTTGAAACTGGTATTCATACAAAATATCCCCATAGTTCTTGACAGAATTATATAAATCTCTACCTTCAAATACATTTTCAAAGGAGGAACTTGGGAACACCGTGTTTCTCTCAAACAAAATCGTTTGTGCACAAAAAGGAAATTTATGACAGACTCAATGCCCTCTAAAGGTGATCTTTCATTTCACTGCCATTTAGGGATCGATGAAAGGAGTCTATAAACAGTATCCTACCAGAAATGGCTTTCTGGGTACCCTTATAAGGGACTAGGACAGAAGCCCTTGGGCTTAAATTTCAGGAACCCCAAGCAGCAGCATGTGTGATTCTCAAAGAAATCAAGTGACAAGGAATGAATAAGCAAAAGCAAGTCAAGCCTGGTACAAGAGCCCTTCCTCTCACCCCAGACCACCAAAGCCTAGATGTTTTATTTGCTAACAAAGAATCCTCAAGCATGTTTTCTTATCAGCAAAAGTGCTATCAATTCCAGGCAATGATCAGTGACTTGATAAATTCATTGGAATGAGAAGATTCCTATGGATATATCAGAAGCACACTGATGTTTTTGTATGGACACTAATAAAATCTGTTAATATAGCATATGGCTAGGGTGACCTTGGGGGTAAGTTTTTTTTTTTTTGAGGTACCAGGGACCAGGGATTGAACCTGGGACCTCATATGTGGGAAGCCGGCACTCAACCACTAAGCCACATCAGCTTCTCCGAGTTGGTTTTTTCATTTGTTTTGCTCTTTGTTTTTTTTGTTTTTTTTTTTTTCCAGGGGGCACCAGGAACTGAACCCAGGACCTCTTATGTGGGAGGCAGGCACTTAACTGCTTGAGCCACATCTACTCCCAGGTAAATTTGTTTTAATTTTGACCTATCATAATGTATTTGTTAAATCCTGCAGATTCAGTTATGCTCAGAGTATCCCTTCTGTTAAACATCAACTTTTCTAATACTATTTTACTGAGTTTGGAATGCAGCTATAGATTGGATAATTACCATCTGAGAGAGTAAAAGCCTCTAACTACCACAATTACCCACATTGATTCAAATGGCATGAAAAGAGAAATAACAAATGTTTGGAAAACGGCACTGTGGGGGAACCAAACAAACCAGCACAAAGAAAATTGTGATATAAACAGAGGAAGAAAATCGTGTATTTTTTCTTGTTGTCAGTGGTGATGAGATTTGAGCTTTATGTGCACTTGATTTTCTTCCTGAGCCATTACCAGTGGGGTAAAAATACAGATTGGGCAAGAGAGCATGCAAATGATTTAATAACTAAGTGTACCATAAAACCATATTTCTAAATCCAAATGACATTTTTTTCAGTTTAGAAATATCTAGTTATGTACCTTACCATTTTCACAAGCTGTCTACCTCCTTTTACATACAGCAAATTGCTGTATTTTAACACTAGTCACACATTCATTTATTATATGAATCATAGACCACGCAAGTGTGGCATTTTCCATAGTTCGGCAAGATGAAGAGTAAGGACCATTGAGCGGAGGCGATCCGAAGGCGCAGTCATCTTTTATTGGTCAAACCCAATTATCTCCAGCAGAGTCCTGATGTTACTTTTATAGAAATAAACCAGATAATTAAAGGCAGAGAAAAGTAAATGTTTCTAAAACATTTGTTTTAGAATGTTATCATGAAATCATGCTATCATGAATATTATCATGAAAGATTAATTAGAAATCTATTCGCCCATGTTTAGAAAATAATTGTTCTTTTCCATGAGTCTAAACCATCTGTTTCAAAGATGATTCCTTGGCCACCCAATGTGAGACAGCACTCATTAGATCGGTACTCTACTCAACCTCACTGCTGTGGATTTTATTAAAAACTTAATAATGGGTGCCAAATTGAAGTAGTGGCGATTTGCAAAATAGATTCTACCAAGTCACAGGAATCAAATTTAACACTCTGATTTAACATGGGAGGTAACTGAGAATCTGGCAAAGGAAGGAACATGCCCAAGTCCATACTTTTGTTTGAAATGCACGGACCTCCTTGGAGGTCAGTGCACCCACATTGTGACACCCAGTGCAACTGTGACATTACTCGTTGTCCAGCCAGTGGTTTTTACGTATGACAAAAGGCCTAATTAATCAAGTATCATTTTATTCACCATGTTTTTGGAACAGTTTTAACAGCTTGGTATACACAGAACCCTACATGAGAAAGAGAGAGACACACACACACACACGAGCTGAACCTGAAAATGGTTCCTCATTCAACTGTACCATTCTTGATCCAGTCATCTCCTACGTAAAAGGGAGAGGTCATTCATTTTCTTGCAATCTTTGTTCTCTAACATAGTAAAATCTTCTTCTATCATGTATTTATCAAATATCGGTAGAGTGTCTCCTGAGTATGTAATAACGAATTAGGTATGGTGGGAAAATATAAAAGGAGGAGAAGGCACCAATCTTATCCTCAAATAGCTTAAAATGAGGTTTGGGGGTACCAGATTTATACACGTCTGGGGAATAAAAGCGGTATGTGAAAATACACACATTGTGCTCCAAGAACACAGTGAGGCACTGTGATGTATGTACAGGCTTTTATGGGGTTGTAACATCATAAGGAAATAGTCTGATATTACCTGGTATTTCTTATCTCAAATCTCTGTGTTTACAATTGACTTAATGACCCTCTAATAGAGTACAGCCTTAAGGACATGCAATCCAGCCTCTACTCGAGAGACTTCTGAAATAAAACTGCGAACACATCACGCCATGAGCAATTCAGAAGAGAAGGCGATGACTGTAGAGAAAACAAACAGTAAAACAAAAACAAAACCAAAAGGAGAAGCCCTATCTCCTTTGAAATCAAGATGTCAAACCTGAAGGCAAAATGAATCAGTAAATATTCTAACCAAAGAAAATTTCAATTAAATGCAGGAATTAAAATTGAGTTGGTGAGAAAGCTTCTTTTAGCAACTACAAGGAAATACAATAAAACTGTCTAGAGAAACAATTGTCCCTTGAATTAAGTCAGATGACCACGAAGGGTATATAATTGTCTTTGGGACTACTGACAATATCACAGCAGTAACAGAACTTTTCTAAGACCTTTAGAAACTATATTAACCTGCCATAAGAGCCTATCAGGGGTGGTGATTCTGGAATACTGCACATGCCTGAGACCTACTAAAGCAACTAAAGAAAAGTTCATGCATCTTGCACAAAAGCCATTTAATGTTTCATGGGCAGCACTGCCCAATACATAAAGGTACTTTATCGAACATTTCTAAGACTTCCATAATGACAAAAAACCCTTTTGGCGTGACTCTACGCCAAAAGAAAATGTCATGAATGCCAAAACACAATTTAACATGGGCAAAATCATGAATTTCCAAGCTACCATTTTTATTCATTTATCATTTTTTAAAAAATAGACCTAAAAGGGCTTTGTATTAAACTCAGCAAATACAAAATGCCATTCCAGATGCAGGAAATTTTATCTTGACCACCTGTCACGTGTACACACTGTGATGAAAGATAATGGAGGCAACAGGTCTCTAAAAATAAATTGCCATATTTCATATTACATATTTTAATAGTATTATTCCAATGGGCTCTCTCGATACTCCTACTCCTCAGAGTCCTAGAAGCATGGCTAACGTAGAATAAATGGAAACTGGTTTCATGAGAAGGTTTCTTTGGCATGCCACAAATTATACTGCCTCCAAAGAAAAATTCCTACGTAGAGAGAATATATTTATATCAAGGGTCCCCCATGAACTTTTTTTTTAATTAGAGAAGTTGTGAGCTTACAAAACATTCATGCACAATATGCAGAATTCCTGTACATCACCCTTCTACCAACACCTTACATTGTTGTGAAATACTTGTTACAGATTATGAAAGAACATCAGCAGACTATTACCACTAACTCTGGTCCATAGTATACACTTGGTATATGTTTTCCTATTATGAATACCATGTATTAGTATTGTACATTTGTTGTAGTTCATGAGAGAACATCCTTATATTTGTACTGTTAACCACAGTCCACGTTCCACCCCATGGTTCACTGTGTTATACAGTTCCATGCCCTGTACAGTCTATCCAAAGTGTACACTCAGTGGCTCTCACTAAAAATATGGAACGCTTCACGAATTTGCATGTCATCCTTGCACAGGGGCCATGCTAATCTTCTCTGTATTGTTCCGATTTTAGTATATGTGCTGCCGAAGCAAGTACCCCCATGAATTTTTGACCCATCATGGATTCTGGCTCAGCAGCTCTGCATGTGGGCTCCTGAAATATTAATTTCTTCAATATATTGAATGAAACATTGGTTCATGATGAGATGGTAATAGGTTGGGTGGCAACAGTAACATTGGTTACTAAAAATCTCATAAAACAGAACATTATCTCTATTATTGCTGTACTTGAATAACCTCCCCATGTCAAATATTATCATTTGTTTAACTTCTTGCTGCTAATACTTAAGAATAAATGTTAATCTTGAACTCGCAGAGAGAAAAAAAAACATCATTTACGCAAAAGTGATACTGGTTGTCTTTTATGTTTTCCCCCTACTGCAGAGTAGCCACTCAGTTGGATGAATCCACAGGCTAATCTGGAACCTATGATACAGTCACTGACGCATCAGGAATTAAATGTCGGTAAAATTCAGAAAAATAAAGTGCTATTGTGCTTGTAAAGGTAAAATGGGAGCATGAGGAACAATTTGTGAAGCAATTAACTAATGTGCCAGGTGAGCAACTTGCGGATGATACTTTCCAGGTTTTTCTTAGTGGTTCCTATTTTTATTTCTCCTGACTTGAAAACATCATATGAAGTTTGCAATCCATCAGGTTGAGGAGTTTGGAGCCATCTAAAAAGGCAAGATTCAAGTACTAATAGATGCTATTTTTTTCAATACATCAGTGGGTAATGGCTCATACTCTTATGACACATTTCATGTAGAGAGAGCCTAATATACTTTTCCTACTAAACAAATGATAATAACATCTTGGTAGAATTTCTTAGATAACTGAATTTTGGATTTTGTGAAATATGTTTAATGTCAGTTAAGAATTATGTCATATTTAAGGAATTACTCAACCAAATTGTGTAAATGGCACCTATACGTGAGGATTAGGTATACTTAGAGAAAAGCTAGAAGGTACATATACGAAGCAACGCGAAGGTCGACTGAGTCACCATTCAATGATGTATGATATCACTTTGGGAAAAAAGCAATTGAAAAAAAACCTCAATTAAGCATGTGGTTAAAGTGAAAATTCAAACCAATTAATTGTCTACCTTCTTTCAGTGTGCTTTTATATCAGCATTTAGCCCACACAACAATAACACAACAGCAACAATCAAATCTCATTATGATTCCACCATTTAAATTAAGGCAGTTCATCATACTTCTGAAAAAAAGGCAAGTGCTTCTTCCCTCTTGCAAATGAAAACACTGTTGTACAACTCCTTCTGTGATGACCAGTAAAAAGAAACACCACATTTTGCAAATATCCTGACAAATAGTGCTAAACAAAACAATAGGAAAATGTGACCTGTAGGTAGGAAATCAAGTCACTTAAAACCTGTTTGCACAGCTGCTTGTATGGATAGTAGCACAAAAGGGTAGAAAAGCATGATGGTAAATTCATTAGAAATGTCCATCATCATGTAATATCCTCCACTGATTCAGTGAATTTTCTCCATTTTCTGGCTATGCCTCTTACTTCTGAGGTGGGGTCAGAAATTATGGGGTGCCTGGGCCAAGGGTTCCCACACTGTTGAACCCTGAGCATGCAGCCTTAACTTTAGAGGCTGGTCAGACTCTCAGAGGATAACTTTATGGAAGAAACCATACTTCATGTTCATTTTGGCTCCCTGAAACTACTCAGTGTCCTGCCTGCCAAAATGAAAAGTGACCGGGTCTGGAATCAACCTAGTCTAGATTTGTTCCAAACACATCTGAGATTTTTCTGTAATTTTTCTTTACGTGTTCCTCACCTGCTCACTTGTATCTTTCGAGTGTCCTGACAGTATACAATTAAAAAAAAAAAAAAATGACACGACCATCTAGGCAGCTTGTTGCAAAAACAAACAAACAAACAAACACACACCCAAAAACCAAAAAAAAAAAAAAAAACCCAAAAAACAACAACCACAAAACTGGTTCTGTGGGTCCACACTCAGGTACAAGCCCCAAGAGGCAGAAAGGGTCCTTGGGTCTCTGACAGCAACAAGCATGCATGATTCATACAAAGAGATGGACGCCACCAAAATGTGCTTCTAGATATTGAAGAACAAACACACGAACTGAAACGAAACAAAAACAGCTCCCCTTGATGCAAAAACTCACCTAGTTTCACAGGGGCTTCAAATTCAAGACAACTGTTATTGTTGAGGGGCGGTGACTAAAAAGATGAATTATGGGAGGGAAATGCCTCACCTCAAAGTCTGGGGAAAAGGCATACCTGAAGCAAGTAAGGTACTGGAGAATCTTTTAAGAAATGAGCTCCCAAAGCAGGGAAAATGCTACGATGTACACCCTCAATATAGGCATAAACCAGGCCAGCAAAGAAAAGCACTGAGTGGAACCACACATGATGGTTCTGATGACGCCTATTCTCAAGGTTGGTTATTGGTTTGAAATCCTCAAGGCTGGTTATCAGTTTGAATCAATTCTCGTGCCTAGACCGGCGACACTAGCTGTTAAAGTGTTTCCTGAGCCTATTTCCTTATGTGCAATTTAAGAACCCTTAGATTCAAATACCCTCGCGAGGTACAAATGTGTTGATTTATTGATGGCTCTACTAGAAGGAGAACTTTTTGTGGTTGTTGTTCAAGCAAATAATTCTATTTGGGAATAGGAGGGTACAAAGAAACACAATCAGCTGCCTTGTTGGCTTCCCTTGCTGGTAAGGATATATTAGGACTGTCAGTGTAATAAACGGCTTTAATAAATATGCTTTTTATCCACTTACTACTGTCTCTAATTTTAACCACCCATCCGATCCTGGAGAAGTGGTAAACAGATCATGGGGATCTTGGAGCAAGAGGAGATGGTAGGGTCAAAACCTCGCTCCATTTCCTCCATCAGTCATGAAAGACACTGGCAAAAATTGATAATTATTTTCTGGAAAAATGAACACTTTCTATTCCTCAAAATACCAAGTGTTAATGTACCTTGAATATTTTAGCTCCAAGAAGTTGTGTTTATCTATATATCTATATCTATATGTGTGTGTGTATATCTATATCTATATCTATATCTATATCTATATCTATATCTATATCTATCTATATCTATATCTATATCTATATATATGTCTATCTATCTATCTATCTATCTATCTATCTATCTATCTATCTATCATCTATCTATATCTATATAGTGGTCGGCATTGTTTCTCTCTGCTATGCTGACTACTAAGCACGAAATTATAGAAACACAGAAAGGTTCTCCTGAGTCCTTGTCTAAACATGAGGTGGTCACTGATATATTCAATGGCCTTGGTTGATTGAATCTACTGTAATCCACCCGTGATGACCACGTTGGAAGTATCATTTTTTGGAGAGTCAACTATTCGTATAATTTTTACAGCACTTCAACCTACATCATCTCTTGATATAACTGGAAACCATTTTCCCCATCGTATTCCATTTTACCTCCCCTGGACATATAAACCTGGTCTTCATGAGATCTGTGGAAGGCTGATCTGCTGGAGGCTGTGGTGCCAAGGCTCCAATATATATCGTTTGATACAACTGGCAACTTTCTATGATGAAGCCCCACCCACTCCTGTCCCCAAAGGCATTCAAATAGTTACCCTATATGGAATTTGCTTACAGTGAGTTCTGGGCTAAAAATAGCATTGCTAGGCTGCAGAAGCTGGGAATGAAAAAGTTTAGGCTGATCCTGCCTGAAGCAGATAAACTTTTAACAATTAGGGCTGTGAACATAGAACAAATCTCCCCCGAATACGGTAAACTCCAGACACGGTCCCTAATGATCACTCTCTGGGGTGCCTTGTACTTTATGGGTGATGAACAGATTATCTGCTAATTGATAGACTGCCAAAGCTCCTGTACCATTTCATGCCTCAGATTCTTGGGGAATCTAGATGTGTGACTGGGGCTGGGTGAGACCAGAAAAAGGAAGGAAGTTTTCAGGAAACCTCTACTTCAAAGGTGATGATAAAGTAGATAAAGTAGAGTAATGCCCAGTTTCAGGTCTCTCCTAGACTCTACCTCTATCTTCTTCAGTACAAATGGCCTGCAAAGAGATTCTTTTGCTGACACTTATTATTCTAGTGAATTGTTGTTAGGACATGGGCAGGAACTACAGAATACTTTTGAGATACTTTTGAGAATTCTTTAACCAGATCAACAGCCAAACATTCTCTAAGAGGGACTTTGGTTGGTGCAGCCTTGCTGACTCTGTGGCCAGGATATGGCGATGGATTTGTTGTGCACAGGCTGTTGCTGCTGCTGCGGTTACAGTGTTTGCTGTATACATTGGGGTTTTACCTGCTCAACGTTTCATTTCTGAAAGTTATCACTATCATTTCCTGGTGTCTCATTGACAAATAAGAAAGTTTTATGGGATGACTCACATCCTCCTTCTGTCAAGCATTTTTCATCCTCTGTATTTTTGCAGTCTAAGTCATAATGCTTTGGGGTTGCTATTTGCATTTGACTTTTACAAATCTTTATTATAATGTTTTTCTCAAGTGAAAATGGACACCAGCTTCTATTGTGACTCAATCCTGTCATAAGCTCTGCCAGAATTCCTATACACATCTGCGGCCCTCATGGAAGAGGGCATTATAAATTGTGGCAACTGGCTTTCTGCAAAGTCCATCCAAGAAATCAATTGAGGCTTTTCTAATAGTTCCACTTCCAGGACTGTCAAAAGTAGTTAGCATCGGTGGATCTGATGAATAACTTAATCAGAATTTTAGCACGGACGTGTTATCTATTCACACATTCAGCCTGGGCAAAACATATTAAACATATTAGTCAGGGACTTGCCAGTTATTAACCTTGGTTACAGCTATTATAATGATCAGAGAAATGCTTTAATTTAAAGTTTCCCTGTTCAGAAGTCACAATTCCCTTTAGGCAATGTAACCATCGAAACTGGTGGTGTTGTCTTCAATTTCTTTCTTTTTTTTTTTTTTCTTCTGGTCTCTCAGCAATTCACCTTCTCTTATGTAATATTCAAATGTTAGCACTGGAGAGGATCCACAGAAGGTTAATTATAATTGGGCTCTATATAACTTCTTTTTAGTATTCAAATGGCCTGACAGGAATCATGAGCTTGCTTTTTATTTTTCACTATACACATTTCTGTTCATTCTTTCAATACATGCTAATTTAAAATGTACTTTTTTGCTGGACACTGCTCCACTATTAAGCCAGGGGGAGTATGGTAAAGAGTAAACAAATTGATCACTACTTAGCGAGTACAGGATTTGGTAAACAAATAATTCAAACCGTAAGGTTCATGGAAGGAAAAGCAACAAGGAAAAATGTCTTGGTGAGCTCTGTTTTTTCTTATCACATTGTAGATTAAAATTATATAAACTAGAGGGCAGGGGCTAAAAGCAAAGGCTATGTCAGGACAGGAGATGCACTGGTCAATCACATAAAATATGGTGAAAAAGTCTTTGTACTCTTTTATAAAGATATTAAGTATTACCAAATATATTGCTAGAGCAATCTCCAGAGATATCACAGTTTCAGAAAAGGGTACATGAAACTTAGAATTATTTTAGGAATTCCCAGAAACTTAATGTTTTAATAGCAAAAGAGCAATGAATATAATATTGGTTTTTTCCATTTGTCTTTTGTGTATGTGTGCACACGTGTGTGTGTGCAAGTGGGTATGTGAGACTCCCTCACATCTGGCTGTACTTGCTGAATTCCCCCTTAGTGGTTCTTGCCAATGATTTTATCCTTTAGCTCCAAGAGACTGGCTTTTTCCTACAAATACAAATTTAGCTTCTGAGTTAAAGCCATGAGACGCTCTTTTAAATATGTGCCCCATGACCTCTCGTTTGGATTATTTCTTTCAACTTGGCCTCAAAAACAGAATACAGAGCCAATCTTACACTGGTCACAACCACTATTGTCCTCTTGATTTCTGAGAAAGCACCATCCTCGGTCATTCTTACACCTAAGAAATTAGACCATTGCCCTGAATAATTTACCAAGTTTGACTATTTTTTTTTTACAGAGACCATAATGAGAAGGCACTTGACTTTGAAGGTACAAACAGCCGGATTTAAACAATTTCATATTCAAATAAGGCCAAGCTAGATTTTCCTTCACATTTGAATGAAACTCCCAAATGTACTAAACATTTGAAATAATCTGACTGGGGAAATATATTTTGGGCTTGAAAATTATGCTGATTCACTGGTGTTCTGAAGGAAAATCTAAGACGAATACAACCTTTTTGGTATGTTTTTCACTACAGTAATTTTCATGACTCCAACACAATAACCGAAAGCTGCTTTAAAACATAAAATCTGGATCCTTGAGCTAGCAGAGCCATTCAGAAACAAATAAATTGTGCTTGTTTTCTCTGTCCCCCAGCCCTTGGCATATAATTTTACTTTCTGCTTTTCCCGTTTTTTAGTGGTACCACTCAGAAACGTGTGTGGAATTATTCTTGCAATCCATCGATGTGAACAATACATAGCCATCAAAACTGTTTAATCCCACAGTCGTGGAATATGTCATCACAAGAGTGGGTTAGATATATGCATCAAAACTAGGGACCTAAGCTTTGATAGTCAACACATATCTAATTTTATATTAAAAAAAAACAAATTCAACAATTTCTATATTAACTAAATTATACAAATAAGCAAGAGCTGTCATCAGAAGGAGTTAGAATTTCTCGATGCCTACTCTATATTGGATACAATATTGCTTGTGTTTGTTTCAAATCTATTTTCTTTTATAATTGAGTCAATCTCATTTCCGTAAAAAGTTTTAATGATTAAAACCAATGCCTTCCATTCCAATCTATTAACTTTGTAAGCCTTCTATGACAATAACCCTAGAAGTCAACTTACATATACTGGCCGATATACATATTCGACATCACTCAAACATTTTGCATGCTATAAATGTTCACTTGAAGTACACTCATCACTGACTTGATCGATGAGTTCATCTAAAATTTAACACCCTGTCTGTATTAGAATGAAGGCTAGAGCTGCGATGGCATTGCAACTGAAATCAGGTCTTGAAATCGGAGGAACTAAACATATCAGCAAAAGAGTAAGTTTCCAGTTGACAGGTAAACACACTGAATACCTGGAGCATCTTAACATGAACCGACCCCGACCCATAATCTGATATTAAAACATATATCAGAACCAATTTTAAAGCACCTGGATGAGGCAATTCAGAAGGAAAATGAGCCCCTTAGTTCAGACTCCAGGTCTGGCTTGGTCCTGGGATCAGTAACATTCACTGCCTCATTGCCATGGAGTCAAGCTGAGTCTCAGAGACACCTGCTTCCTGGTCTTGCATCTAGTTTGCTAGACCCAGGACCATAAAACACAGCAGTAAAATTACTCCCATAATTCCTTTCTGTGTATGGAAAGGCTTACTACTTGTAAAGGGATTTCTACTTGTCTACACATTTTAGCCACCCCAACCCCAAGCTAAGCATTGCTGTGGACTCTGGAAATGGAAAACGTGTTTTGATGAAGGATAAGTAATTAGGCAGTAGGTAGTCTTGGAATATTCCATCCAAGAGCCAAAGTTGTTAAATTCTGAGCTTTTATTACCCAGTTTCTAATACCTGGCATTATCCCTCAATTAAAATCACTACAATATTTTCAAATTTAAGACTCTTGATTTATTTATTTATTTATTTCAAGTAATTTTGAAATATTTATTACAAATAGCTTTATACTATTAAGTTTTGAGGAACTCTCACAGGCTTGTGTGCAATCTCCTCATTATTGGTAAAGAAACTAGACTAAAGGGAAGAGCAAAGTTCTCTATGCACATTGAATAGTAATTTCCTTAAGAGTTCCGGAAAGTCTTCAGTTATATCATGGACAAAAGTAAATATGTTATGAAATAATAGCTAATTATGATTCTCTGTGCCACAGATGGTTCCTCACTGCTACTTGAGCCTACATCAAGTCTGTCCCCCATGGCAACAAGAAAAAAAAAGAGGGGAGGTTCAGTGCAAGAATCCTAAGATTAATCATGGAGAGCAAATTGCTATCTCCGTAGCAATAACGTGGAGGAGTTGTTTCTTTTTTTAATGGTCAAAGGGCGGAAAGAAATGGCAAAAATGTGGAATTGAATTTAAAAAATATTGAGGGGTGTAGAAGCAGAAATGCGAAAGAGAAAAGAGAAAAAAGAAAATGCGATAAAATGAGAAAGCTCTTCTGAGCCATCAGCATTTTTCATCATCTCAAGAAACAGTCCTTCAGAAACGTAAAGGCAATTTGCTTGCAAGAGCAGATAAAGAAGAGCTGCATCAGAAATTTGGATAAAGGACAGAGTGCACAGAAATTCATGGTTTCCAACTTCATTGGGGTTCTCAGCACTATTCAGCAATCAGCTTTCTTTACCCTAGATCGGTGGTTTTCAACCCTGGCTAACCATTTGCCTTACCCGGGGGGAGATTTAGAAAATTGTCATATACAGACCCTACCCTCAGATATTTTGATCTAATTGGTCTAGTGAAGAACTGAGAATGGTATTTTTAAAAAGATCTCCAGGTGATTCTAATGGGTAGCTAAGGTTGAGAACCCTTGTCCAGCTATAGTCTATGGGCTGGCAAACTTTTTTCGCAAATGGGCAAACAGAAAGATTATTTAGGCTTTGTGGGCCATCAGGTCCCTGTTGCAACTGTTCACCTCTGGTGTTGTAGCTTCCAAGTAGCCCTAGCGAATTAGGAAATGAGCAGACATGCCAGTGTTCCGATAAAACTTTATTTACCGAAACAGGTGGTGGGCCAGGTTTGGCCCATGGGCCATGGTTTGCCTGCCCACAGTCATTAGCCTGTTTCCTCTCTCCATCCCCAAACGGTGGAGCCACACCTTCACCTACCCCATTCCTACACCTCTGTCAGCAGATGACCTCTCCTTCTACTTCAGTTGGAAAACAGAGGTCGGATGGCAGGAACTCCCTCAACTTGCTGGTCCATTACCAGCAGACTGAGGCAGAGGACACCGACATCGGCATCTGTCCTCATCTCTTTCCCTCTTTCCAAAGCAGTGCCCCTTCTTCTTTTCAAGGAAAATCTAGTCCTTTCACTTCTATTCTTAATTCCACCACCCTCCCATCTCCTCCAGCACCCCACTCCGTAAAGCATCCCATTACCTATGTCTTTAATCTCTCACCATTTACCGGCGCCTTCCCTTCAGGTAACAAATATATTCACGTGTCTTATCCTTAAGCAAAGAACACTCAAAACCTTTCTCAACCCTGCGTCCTCCTCTAAATACTCACCCATATCTCCCCTCCACTTAGCAATTCTATAACCTACTGTGTCTTCCTCTCTTCCCATTCACGTCTCAAGCTGCTAGAGTCTAGTTTCTGTCCCAAGTGCTCCACTGAAAGTGCTCTTGCCAAGGCCACTGAAGACCTCCATATGTTAAATCCCAAGTTCTGATTTTACCTATCTTCTCTGAAGCATTTGACTTGGTAAACCCTTCTTAAATCTCCCCTACCCTGAGCTTTTGCAATACCACGATATCTCCACAATTAGGTCTTCTTCGCTGCTGGCCCCTTCCATGCCAGGTTTCAATATTATTTGGCAAACTCCCTTCTCTTCTTATTCTACAAATTATCTAAACTAGTTTCATGTTGTCAACCACCACCTACATGTGACAACTCCCAAATTTTATCTCTAGGGGACATTTCTCTCTCTGTGTCTCTCTCTCAAGTTCTAGGACCATATTTTCAAACATCTATTACAAGCTCTACTCATATATCTTCTTCCCCAAATCTGCTCTTTTCCCTGTAATCCCCTTCTTGGTTAATAGCTTCAGCAACTAAGGTAAAATTTTCCCTCTCCTTCAGGACCCCAGCTACCCTACTGAGCACTTATTGCGCAAAACTTTTTAAATGTCTCTACCTGAAGACACTTTACTTCCATCTGTGCCGTGAATGGCACTCAACAGAGTTATGCAGTGCCCAAAACACGTTCAACCATACATGGTGGTCCTGCTTTACCACCAGACCCAATCAGTCACCAAATCCTGTTAATTCCACCTCTAAATTATCTCATGGCTTGATATCCTTTTAACTGTTTCTACTGCAACTGCTTTAGGGCAGACCTCAGTCATCTATCAGCAAGATGACTGTAAGAACTTCCTAACAGTTATTTTTTCTAGTTGCCCACACCAGTAGCCCCTTACTTCCTTTGATGATATATGCTTCCTCCTCAGGCTACTGTCAAGTCCTTTTTTCTCTTTGATGAAGGTTAACAAAACTGAACACAGTATTTCCATAGCTTAAGTGCCCTGGTAATTTGCAAGGGAGGGGTGGTCCTTTCTCTTCAGTTGCCTTGGCTCCTTGATGAAGCACGGTTTTGTGTTGAGCTTTTTGGTCTCAGCAATACAAGTTGCTGAAGTAATCAGGATACACTCTGTCCTAATTGAGAGTGGGCATCGCACTTTAAATGAGATGACAACAAAATGGGGTGTCTATTGGAAGGACAGTGATCAACATAGTAAAGTGACTCCAAACCATAATCAATAAGGAGAGGTGGGAAGAACTGAAAAATTTATCCTGGAGAAAACTCCGATTCCTTTCCTGGGATAGAATGATTTGGATTCATTTTTCCCCTTAATGAACTCCAGGATTATCAGTCAGGTATCTTTTCTCCCTATTAAAATCACATTTTCTTTTCCTTAAGAGGAAGTGCTTACAAAGTATCCCACATTTTCCCATCTATTGCCCTGCCCATCATGGAAGGAAGACCCAACAATATTCAATTCTCTGATTCCCTTGGAAAACCTTTCCTAGAAAGGAGCTCACATTGACATTCACCAGTTTGCTAGAATAATGGCCAACTGAATGGCAGTTTGTTTGTTTGTTTGTTTGTTTGTTTTTACATCAATTCCCTAAATATAATACAGAAGGCCCTACTTTTTCTGAGTGGGGGCACTTGGCATCTGACCTAATTTAAATGACTTTTTCCCACTCATACTTGTTATTTTCAAATAATAAGTAATATGCTGCTCTATTTTTTTAAAGTATATTGCTGTTCTATATTTTTTAAAGTATATTGCTGCAAGATGTGTATGTCTGTGTGTGTGCAATTCACCCTTTTAAAAAAAAAATTAGCACACCGTAACAGTGATCACAACCCAAAGAAAATGCTGGTTCTTTACCAATACTTATTTCCTACACCAGCTGGCATTTATCTTCTTAAAAGATGTCCAGTACTTTCCATTTCCTTCCCATGTCTGTATAATAGTTTTAGAAAGCAGCCATTTATTTTATTAAAAACCTACCTTTGCCTCTGGTCCTGATGAGGTAGTCTGTTGACGAAGGTTAATTCAAGCCCTCCATTATTAAATTCTCATTCCTTAATGCACACATCTGAAAAACTAAATCCCTTTTCCCATCGTTTATAATATTTCACAACACTGCATTAATAAAACGACAGACTTCATGACGTTTGCAATAAATTCAAATCTTTCATTTAGTCAATAAAGAATAAAATTCCTGCATTTATTAGACAACCAGACAGTTGAAACGGCCTGCTGGGAATGCTGATAGTGACAAGAGTTTGAGGTTTGAGGCTTATGCTGACAATCTTTTATTGTAATAGGAAATGGGCTACCTGGTTTACCAAGTGAATGAACCCTTTGTGGTCTGACTTACTCTTCTACTTCTCTTTCCCATCTTGGCCTCTGAAAAATAAGGTTAGAGCATGGCTTCCGCCATGTCTGCTAAGAGCCTGTCTACACACCTGGATTTGAGATAAAGTCAGGGAATGGGGAGAGCAACAGTGGATGCAAATCAGTGGAATACATGCAGTTTGAGGCAGAGATTTCTAGAGCCATGGTAATAGCCACCTTCAAGACTAGCTAGGAAGAGGTTTGGCCAGCAATTTTCTCATCCAATTCTTTCCCTAAAATACCCGAATTCAACACAAAGATAAAAATACTCATCAATTAAATGGGTCTCCTATAATATGAAACTAGATCTGCTGATAAGAATGAAATCCTAATCCTGATACTGTGCCATGTAAGCTTCTGCCCATACTTAAGTGTTAAATGACATTGTTTAAGAATTTGCCAGGAAAAAGTTTCCATTTTTTACTCTGTTCACTGCAAGCTTGTAGGAAAAAGGCAAGCAGGAATCTGTATGTAAGGAGGGGTTAAATTATGCTTGTCAGAAATATAATATTTAAAGATGCAGACTGAAATGTTTGCCTTAGTCGTACTAAGGATAGGAAATAAAACTCTATTCTTTATGCCCTAGAGTTGACTGGATGGAGAAATCTCAATTTCTAAAGAAGTAAACGTGGATAAATACATGTTAAATTGAGTTGTAGAAAAGGCCTTGTTTCTCACAGCTGCAAAGCCAGACAGACCATTAGATCCTATGCTAAATAAAATAATGCAAGAATGTTCAGTGGATCTTTGATTTCACACACAAAAAAATGTTTGCTTCAAATGATTAATTAGTAAGAGACATAATTTTCATAGAAGCTTCATTTGTCCCTTCAAATGATAGATTCCCCATCAAGAACACTCTTTCCCTCATCACAGAAATCCACGATGCTAATACATAGCACATCTGCTTTTCATATCAGACGAAAAGAATAGTCAAAACATGCACAGCTGGAAGACTCACCGAGGTGTACAAATAGCCCTCACTGTTCATTGCCAAATACAGCTTGGTTTGAACGCCTTGAATGGCCACCACTCGAAGACCCACAGGGATGAGGTTAAACAGAGCTGCAATGAAAAAGAATGTGAAAATCCATCCCTACATATATACACACATACACAGAAGTACACACAGGTAGGGCGTCGCTCTTCATGTTGTGTATATTTGGTTCCCCGCTGCAGTCACATAACTGGAGCCATAACTACACCTTCTTGGACACCCTGGAGAAAATGGAAGACTTTAGTCACAATTCCATAGATTGTACTCAGGGTTGAAAGTGGGGATTCTTGATGCTGCTGGCGAGATCCAGTTCCAGGAATTGGTCTCTACATCAAATAGCTTCATCCTTTAAAAAACTAAGATTTTAAACTGCTCTCCCCGCCCCCCCGCCACCTACGTAATAGTTGAAATTCACAGATATGGTTAAAAGGCCTACCACTTGGGGAGAGATTCCTAGACTCTTAGAAGAGATGTGAGTCCAACTCCTTCATTTAAATTATTTGTATTATTTCCAATGCAATAAGCTGGAAATAAATCCAGGCCTTGAAAAAAAAAAAAAAAAGTCCTTTTGTAGCCTAACGTTCCCAAAGTAGTATTTCTTAAAGAACCTACATTTTCCAAGATAGACTTAAGAGGGGTCCTAGCTTTCAGACTCCAGGAGCAAAGGTTAAGGGAATGAAAGTAATGAACTTGAGAGAGGTTTAATTTTATTTGCAAAAGAGTTGCAAGTGGGCAAGGCTTTTGGTGCCAGAGAGGCCTTCGTTTCTCCATTTGACTGTGTGAAACTTACACCCAGGCTCTCCTCACAATCACACACCACTCACTGGAGAAAACCAGTGGGCGTCCTCCCCCTACCAGCTGTCGACTCCCTCCCACACCATGACTAAAAATAAAACGGTACATTTTTTAAAATGTAGTGCTTGCCACACACATCTTTTGAAAATAGCCTGTGCACCTTTCTTTCAGGAGACATAGACCAATGTTGATGATTTCTGCCTTGGTGTTTAAGTTTGCTGAGGATGATAAATTGGTCTGCTATCGTTTCTGTGAATGAGAACGTCAAGGAGGCACCCCATGGGTAAGAACAGTTCTTCTGGAATCTCTAATCTCTCTGCATATATATTTGGCTGCAGTAGGTAGGACAATGTAGATGAGTGATATTAATAAGAACTAAATATTCATTGGTGAACCTACAATGGATCGTTCCCTTAAAATCGGGGTGTTACCAAAGAGGAGCTAGGACATATTGTACAGTTCAAAATACAAGTGTTCCTGCCACATGCCACGGAAGGCATTTCATTAGAGACTCGTTGTATTAAAAGCTGTGCCCTTCTGTTATGTGAGGTAAAGGAAAGTAATTGCACAGATTGCCAGCCATGATCTCATGTTATATTTGACAATGTAATGCATAGGAAAGAAGTCTGATATCTTTGAGTGTCTCACAGACGTGTTACCTCTCTTCTGGTTGATGATACCTTGCCCAAAGCAGCTGCTCAACACGCATTTGTGGATTGATAGCAATCAGTATGGTGAAACATGACAACATCATATTTTTGGGAAATGAATGGATCACGATCCCATAATATAAAAGGTCATAGTTTAAAAATTCTGAGACCCTAAAAAGCAAAGCCAAACAAAATCAAAACCTCCATACAGGCTTGGTTTAAGAGCCATACTACTATATAACACCAGACAACAAAACACTAGCATATTCCCAAATCCTAGTTTAGTCACAGTAATAGATAACAAAGAATGAGAAATGAAATTCAGCACTATTTCTAGAACTTAATTTTTAAAATAATATTTGAAATCTTTTATAACTTGGGGTCATGGGAGATAGGTTTCATTTGCACCTTGTGCCCCTATCCACTCTTTTTTTTTTTTTTTTTTTTTTGAGATTCCAGGGCTGGGGATTGAACCCGGGACCTTGTATGTGGGAAGCTGGTGCTCAACCAACTGAGCCACATTGGGTTCCCTAAGTTGTTTTTTTATGATCGTTTGCCTGTTGTTTGTTTTTTGTTTTTAGGAGGCACTGAGAACCAAACTCGGGACCTCCCATGTGGGAAGCAGGTGCTCAACCACTTGAGCCACATCCACTCCCTTATTCACTCTTTGATTTGGGTTTAATGAGCAGCGAAATGTTGAAATTCCAAAACATGCGACAACAGAAGGAGCAAGAGAAGCAAAGGACGCCTATAACCCATGCCTGGGATTAGCTTTTCCTGAATAATGGTATTGACTATATAGTAGAACACGAATTGTTTCCCCTCTACCATAAATTTCTATGAAGCCAGATTCAAAATCACAAAACTCTAACGCAAAACAAAACTTCGAAGAGAGCAGAGAAATTAGAAAGTGGCTAATCATACCAGTCAAATATTTTCTTGTCTTTAGACATTTAAGACAGATCATAAACTGGGCTGCTTTTAAAGCCTATCTAAAGGGGCAGTCCTTCCAGATAAAAATGCAAAGAAATTATATCAGGGGCGAGCTTGGACAGAATTGGCATCTTTCTATATGGCTCTGTTTCTCTAGAACTGGAATACTTCTTCACAGCCTTAAGATACTATTTGATCAGGATGAAAATATTCTAAATATGGGAAGAAGACAATGGATTTCACTTGTGTATATAAAACACACTCATTAAATACCTAAAAATCTCTTTCCCTTTCTATTTTGAAGGCACTGTAAATAAATGAAAGTGTCTTTGTTTCTTGTGTGTTATCTGTTGTGTCTACATAAACACAAATTGCTTCTGCCTTGAAGGAACCGTTTTCTCAGGGCCATGTAAACACCTGGCAGCCAGTATTTGCTGAATATGACACCATACTTCTTCCTCAGTTGGGCCAAGGTCAATTTCTCAAAGGAAGTAAATAAAAGTATATCTTAAGGCAGATGGAAAAGATGTGACATGTTGGACAGGGAACACTGCTGCAGATTTGAAAAAAGGGAAAAAAACATTTTTTTTTAAATTGCCTTCACTGTACCCAGAGCAGAATATCATAAAACTCCGGCCATAAAATGTCTATTATCTTTTCCTTTTCACGGGGAAATACATAATTTATAATGGCTGATTTGCTCAGGATGAGATTTTATTGGACTGATGTTTAACACTGTAATAAATCTGCATAAGATAAGCTCAAAAGGATATTATCAAGCGTATGTTTTTGGAAACTGATAAACCTGGCCTGAACTAATTTGTTTTATCATGATTTTGCCTGCCATGGGAAAATAAAAATAACATAAAACCATTCAAATTGAACAACATGAGAAAAAAATTAATGAGAAATAAGAGAAAGTAAGAAAAATAGTAAAAATACAAACGGACTACCAGGAATATGTATTAGGGAAATAGTATATAAATTAAAGGGTGATGGTTGAAAACAAAACTTGCATTCCTGTTTAAATAATTAAATAATTAAAGAACTGGAATTAAAGAATTAATGCCAAGGAAACTGTTTGGCTCTCGAAATAAAGACGAATACATTTGGATGGCTGGACTTCTATTTTGATAGATTATTTTAATTATTAAGCACTCTTGTTTCATGAGGGCTACGCCACACAATATCTTCCTTGGGAAGCTAAGATTGTTCCTGTGCCTCTGGCCACACTTGGCATCAGGGGTAGGGTCGAGCCCCACTCACTTGCCATTTCTTTTGAGATAGCTCCCAGGTGTATGCATCATGTTATGGCAATCCAGAAATTAGTATAGAGAACGCCATGCCATGTCAGAGTTATATGGTGACCTAAGGCAGAAGCGATGCATATATAGGAATTGAAGAGCAAAACCTACTATTTGCTATGAAGCTCCATAGTAAGACATGGAGTCTTGCTTTACATATGCGTGTCTCCTACACCAACTGTATACAGTGGGATCTTGAAGATGAGTTTGGCCTATTGCTGTTTACAAGGCACAGGGGATGAATTGTCTAATTTATTTTCTTTTTCCTTTTCAGGAAAACACACATGAACACCGGACCCAAAATATATTTCCCTCTGATCTGGACCTAAAAATGATGTAAAATTTGGCTGGGGTGAAACAGGATGGGGCTCAGCAGCAGGAGTGGCAGCCAAGAACCTCCCTTCAGTAATGCCCAACAGACCCATTCTAATGAGGCTCTTTGGAAAACAGCAGCTTACATCCACTAATTCCTTCTCCAAACACCGATATGTACGTACAATTCCGGGGAATGTTTTATTGCTGGCCGTCATGTACTAATTTCTATTGTAGGATTACAGTAAAATGCTCCAGCTCCACTTGCCTAATTGTTTTAATTATGCAAGAGTATGCATAAAAGAACATCGAGAATACTCACTGTAGAACTTTACTATCACAACACTAACCAGCCTTTTGCAAAACAGTGAAGAACCAGTCAGTACGGAAGTTTTTCATCCTAGGTACCAACAGAGCTTTCTTCAAGGGTAATTGAAGGTGACTTCCTCTTGAGGTCATAGCTTGGCCATCAGCCCAGCAAGCATTCCTAAAAAGTGTGAAACCCTTTAACACTTACCTTCGGGACCCTGGCCTGTAGCTTTGCTGCCTATAGCCAGGCATCTCTAAAAAAGCTTCAGAGTACTCTCATGAGCATTCAGACCTGTTTTCCTTGGCTGTTTTCTCAGCCAACAATGGTAATCTTTCTGGGGAATAAGCAGCATCTGGGCAAAATGCAGTACAACTTGGGGAAAATATAGAATGAATTGTGGGAACTAAGCGTTTTTGTCTCATGGAATATTTAATAGGGTTGCAGACATCTGTAAATTGCAAGAAAATACCCCTGATTTGTCATCAAAGAGAAGGTTTTACTACTTGTGAGTTTATGTTTTTATTACTCCAAATAAACAAAGCATATGTAAGGAAAGGTTATGCAACATCTCAGAATCACCTTTAATAATAATTACAAGTAAAACTGACTTTATCTTTATGTATTTCCTTTTTAGGTTCACCATTATGGTCTCCTAATCAAAGCAATGTGGTCTTTGCTTAAACCATGGTTAAAAAGAGAACAAACACTCAACGAAAACCCTTTACCTACTTGTGGAGATATCTCAACGTTAAAATCCCAACTAGTCTCAGCGTTTCAGGGTGGGGGCTGGGGAACAGAAGTGAAAGCCTGGAATGATGAATTCTTGTGCAGCAAGCCACCCCTCTCTTGGGATGAGATGGGTTCTTACAAGGGGAGAGAATGTGCTGTTTCAGGATCAGGGTGTAGGTGAATAAATTTTCAGTGGGAAAAAAAGTAATAAAATCCAAGGGACAGCCATAAATCTATCTTGATTACCATGGAGATGACATTTGGATTGTTCCTCAGATGGTGTCAACAATATTTGCTAGAGTTCACTATTTTAGATATTTTCATGTTCATTGGCCTTTGGCATAACCTGCATAAACAGGATTATATAGCGTGACTCTATTTGGTACCCGCTTCAGAACTTCACCGGGGCAGTTTATTAAAAATAAATAAGTAAGTAAGTAAGTAAGTAAAAAGAACACGACGCCAACACCACGCTGGGCTATACTATTTATTGTGCAGTGACTTACTGTATGTGCTGTCTTCGTCTTTGGTGCCATCAATGGTTCCATCTGCCTGCAGTTGCAAGTGGTAGCCCTGCCGGCTGTAGAGTTTGGTAACTATACCTTTCAGCTGAGGCTCTGCAAAGAAAACAAGGGTTTGGATCAATTGATGAGTTGTGCATATGCGGGTGAAGAGTCTCAGAGTTCAAAATTCCAATTGCATCGACAAATCATAGCGGAATAAGGTCAAACCAGACTATTGGAAAGAGCCCTCTGGAGGAAAGAAAGCAAACGTGCAAACTCTAAGTTTCAGAATCAGTCTCCAAACTGAGGAATTACTGCTTTCTGCCTGGCAACAGTGGTAAAGTCCTAAAGCTTCTGGCAGCGTCTACAGTTTCTGACGGAGTGTCCTTTGGCTTACAGAGTGGTACTCTGTTTCATTGAGCATTCAGAATGGGTTGGCAAATGGCATATTCTGCCTTTTCATAATGTGCCGCTTTTCACGTGGAAGGAAAAGGAGATAAATTAAGAGTTGGTTGCCAACCTAGTATCAAAAACCCACTGCCAAAGGTTTCCTCTGGAACTACGACAACTCGAATAGGCTCTCCATTCTAAGAAGGTTGAAAATCCATATATAACCTGGAACCTCATCAAAGGACTTATTTAGAAAATTGAGCCTTTGAGACACAAAAAGAGGGGGACAAAATCAAACGTCCATCGCCATACAGCAGAATATTATCCTTAGGGAAAATGGGTGCAAAAAGGGTTTTTATTGGTGGGGAGAAGAGAAAATTAGTTCATATTCATCTCCAAACTTAACATCAGAAATCTGAAATGTGATTATCTGAAACATGTATCCTTAATTTAAATGATTTTCAATTATGAATCCCCATAGATTAATAAGGTACCTAATGTAACAATAACAGCCAACCAATCCGAAATTTTCTTTTATTGAATACAGACATCTGTGCTGAAATAGTATTCATGTAATTATTCGAGCCACATAATCATGCCTTTCAACTGCTTAAGCCTTTTTTAAAACAAGTCTCACTGACAGCTAATGCGTTAAAACTTTGTGCAAACCGAAAAATGCATATCTGCATTTCCAGTCCAGGGTGTGTAGAACACAGAGTGAACTAACAGATCGAGTTCCCATAATGTTTATCTAGGTGAAGGCAAGAAAACAGTGCAAAGGATTCATTAGGTTAAGAAAGGCCAAATAAGCTGCATATTTCCTGGAAGGTCTACTTTGAAGCAACCTGAGACCTAGAGTTGTATGAATTTCCCCCATGAGGGAATATGGCGCTACTTTATCAATGGATACGTTCAAAGGAACCCACAATCCGGTTTTGAGTTAGAGTTCCCTCCTCAATCATGCATTTCAATAGCAAGTAACCCCAATTCTATTAGCCTAACCAGATCACTAAGCTCCTGGCCACAAGGCTCTAGGAACTCCCCCCCACCCCCACCCCCGGGCCCAAACACACTCACATTCACACACACACACTTCAAAACTGCACCACAAGTCTCTCCTGATAAGCTTAAAAGTGATCCAAGAAATGGAATGCTTAGACAGCACAAGCCCACGTCCCGTGTCCCCACCCCACCCTCCCCGGGATGGAAGCTGAAGGGGAAGGGTCAGAACCAGCAGGCTGCCTCAAGGCAAGAGAGGGATTCCCCAAGTTCTCCAGGGGGCAGTGGAGTCTGCCCAGCTCCGGGGCTGCAACCTCCATGCCACACACAAGACAGCCATGTCTGGGGCGCGCCTGCCCGCTGCCCTCGGGCCAGGCACACATGTGGCCCGCCTGAAGCTGAGGGCGCGCCTCCCGGACAGGATGTGCCCCCCACCCCCACCCCGGCTTGTCCCAGGGCAGTTGCACTGCAGCAAGTCCGTGACTGTTCCGAAGGAGGCAAGGAAGCAATCGCTTACCCCAGCACGCACACCGGCTAGTCGGCCTCATCCGCACAAGATGGTCCAGCGACAAACTCACCTACGCTTACCTCCCCGCCCACCCCCCTCTCCACGCGCAAAGTCGGGGTAGAGGGGGTAAAGCCAGCCCAGAGCCCCTTCCGACCTGGTCTCCTCCTGCGCCGCTTCTTGGAGCCGAAGAGTTTGACCCGGGAAAAGACATTTAACTTGTTTTTGTCGCAGCTGGTCTTGCCTTTGCTGGGGCTGCTGACACACTTGCAGGCGTTGGATTTCTCGCGCTCGCGGGCTTGTCGCTTCTGCCGGATCAGCGAGCTGGCGATAGCCGCCGCCATAGCCACGACGCCCACCACCACCACCACTTCTTTGGCTGCCCCTCTCCCGGCTTCGCCGCCGCCGCCCGCTCCTTCGCTCCTTCGCTCCTCGCCGGCTTGCGATCGCGCCTTCGCCGCCTGGGTCTCCGGAGCCGGCGCTCGTCCGGGCGGCTCCGCACTCCGGCTTCAGCCGAAGAGGGGGCTCAGCATGCCGTCCGAGCTTCCCCCGGCGGTGGTCCGGCTCCCGGACGGGCGGTGGGCTGCCTGCGTCCGAGCCGACGCCACAGCCCCGGGCCGGGATCGCGGTGCGAAGCCGGGCAGGCGGAGGCACAGAGCTGCGCGGCTGCGTGCGCTCGGCCCCTGCGCCCCGAGGACACTGTGCCAGTCCAAGAGGCTCGGGTCGGAGTTTCGCGGCACCCCCCGCCCTGTGGCGCGCGGAGGGGGCCGGAGGAGGGAGGCGGGCGGAGGGAGAGCGCGCCTTGGCGGGGTGGGGGGGGGAGAGGCCGCGAGCGCGGGCAGGCGGCGGGAGGGAGGAGGAGGGGGGGGGAGGCAGCGCGCCGGGGAGCGCGCCCTCGCCCTGGCCCCTCCGAGGCTCCCACTAGTCCTGGCAACTTCTCGGCTTGACAATCGGGAAAAGTTGGCCGGTGGCCGCTTTCCGACGGGGAGCAAACAGGTAACGGCCTCGCATCCTCGCTGCTGCTGCTGCTGCTGCTGCGGTGGCGGCGGCGGCGGCTGCTCAGGGCGCGTCACAGTCGCAGCACAGGAATTCGGTCCCCGCCGGCACCTTCCCCAAGAGCGGAGAGCGCCGCGGCCTCCCTCCCCGGCGGCCCCTCCCTCCCACCCCCCGCCCCCCCCGCGTCCCCAGCGGGCTAACACCTGTAGGGGCTCAGGTACTGCCCCATCGCCCAGTGCCTCCTCCCTTCCTCTGCCCGAAAGGAGCTGCGGGAAGAGACAGTGATGGAGGAGGCACCGGGAGGAGGTAGATGGGGTGGAGGAGCGGGGTTTGCTCGGCGACGGGGGGTGGGGGTGTTTCCTTAGTGGCTGCCTCTCAGCTGGCCAGATGGCGCCCGGGCTGGAGCCCCCTGGGAAATTCGGCAGTCCCCTGCCCCGGGCTGGGGACTTTGCAACATGTCCCTGCCCCCCCCCCACACACACACACCAAGTCCCGCTGAGGTCTTTGGCACGGCGACACTTGTGGCCATCCAGGAGGGGAAGCCAGGGCTCCCAGACGGGCTCAGCCCCCGCGGCGGTGGCAGCAGCAGGCACTGCAGAGCTGCACTCGCGCCCCACGCTGCCACCCAGTGGTTTTGCTGACTTTTCATTTCAGGCCAACTCATGCAGCCGGAACCCCGCTTCTCCGCGCCCCCTCATCTCTCCTTTCCATTTTGGGGACCATGAGCAGTAGTTGGGAAATGCATATCTGCGCCTCGTTACTGAAGTTCTGGCCCATCTCCAATCTCCTAACTTTTTTTTTTTCTGCTCCTCAACCTCAGACAACTACCCGCTTCCTCAGTTAAGAAATTGAGGCAGGCTTTTTTGCTGGCATCATGCCAGTCACCGGTTCTGTCCTCTCTGTCGTCTATATTCTAATTTGCAGAAGAAAAAAGGAGTTTTTGAGGTCAAAAGCTCACTAAAGAGGACGGGTCCATTTGCATCTCTACCTTCAAAGAGACTCAATTATTTTAGTATTTTATGTGATTTCTGAGGCCAATTTGGGGATGCGAGGAAGAGCTGCTCTATTTTGGAGCTGCCAGTACATTCTTTACTGGATCTACCCGCTCACCCCCGCCTTTCAGATCTTTTCAGAACTGAAGGAGATGCGAAACCAGAGGCTCAGCCTGCCCCAGACTCCAAGCCCTTTCTTTCTTGCCTGAGCTCCCCCCCCCGAGGAGGAAGAAGCACTTTTTGCTTCTTAGCCCATCAGAGTGGAATCGCCTGACCCTTCTGTAGATTTTGTGGTTTCACAGCCAGAGCTGCTGCCACCTCCCCTTCCACTTGTCTCAGACCTTGAAATATCTCTTGCCCCCTGCAGGAGCACTGTTGTGTGCCTGGGGTGCAGGTTGCAGGAGCTGAGATGGACAGTTTCAGAAGACTGATGCTACCTGGTCTGAAACTCCCTACAGGTTAGCCTACTCCTTTGTGCTTTGTGCTTTCCCAAAAGAAAAGGGAGGGCAAGGGAGAAGACTTAAAGTCAGTTCTCAAGTCTCCACTGGTCTATTCCCACTGGACCTCAAACTCCTTGAAAACAGGGACTGGGTCTTGGCCACTAACATATTCCCAGCACCTGGCACATAATAGATGCTCAATAAAAGTTTGCTGAAAATAACTGATGAATGGATGACTGATTTCTATTAATTCTGAAAGACAGAAGGAGGTTTCCCTGTGTAGCATGTATGCAATTGCTAGTCAAATTCCAGTTGTGTGGAGGGAACTAATCTCACCGAAAGAGGGGTCAGGAGCAGCTCTATCCAGGGCTAATTTTGGGGGTGATCCCTGCTCACTCTGCGTATTTTTGACCTTCCCCTGAGCACCAACCCCAATGGCCTCTTGGGAACCTGAACCAAATCAGACGTGAGAAAGCTGAAGGAGGACTAAAGTCTGAATAAGTGTAGGGATGGAACTTGGGAAGAATGAGGGGAGCACACTGAGAAAATGAGGGGGGCTTCCCCATACTTTTTCCTCCACTTCCCATCCAGGTGAGCTCTCACCCTTTGCTTGTGCAAATACCCTCCATAAGGTATTTTTCCAGATGCTTACAGAATTATTGGCATGGGCACTCTGAGGTGCCTACCGGAGGTAAACAGAGAAAAGCTCAGCAGTATATGCTGAGGACGGGGGACACTTATCATTACAAATTCGCAAGCACAGACATAAAACTACATCAGCATGGATTCCAACCCCTGCCAATCCTCGCCCAGCTTTGGGGGAAATTAGAGAATTAAACTCTATGCCATCACGAGCTTATGGGACCTTTGGACCAAAGATGATAACGAGATGACTCTGTGTTTATATACCCTTTTCTTGCTCTCACCCCTCTCTCCCCAGTTCAATGCTATAATCGTGGAAAATTAGGGATATACGGGGAATCATATATGTATGGTTCCGCTCCCTCTGCCACACGTTTCCAGGAGCCCATAAAGGAACTTCTCTCTATATAGCCCTCCTTATTCTTCCGTCTCCGTGCACAGGAGAAGAAATGACCAGGGGTTAGCGAGACTGGAGATGGAGGCCTCTGAGAAGAGAACTCCAAGAGGCCTGTGACTAAAGGGTGAATTCAGTCCAAGTGCAGGCAGGCCATTTGGACCCCGGCTCCAAATCCTATTGCCCCATCACCTTAACCACGAAGAAGGTGGATGTTTGGATCCCTTCGTAATTCATGCTTATTTTGTAGGTGTTTCAGAACTCGGAGAAGAGAGAGCACGAATGTCCCTCTCAAATGCCCAAAGGGGTAGCCTTTGTAAGGGCTCTCTAGGCTTGCAGCCCGCCCTAGAGAAGCACATTGGCCTTTTCTCTCTGCCTCACTGCCACCCCAGACCAGTATTATGGCATTTGTGTGGGCGGAAGAATAAAGAACTCTTCTTTTAGCCCCTATTTCCAAAGTCCCTCCTGCTGCCTTGCTCCTTGCAGTTCCCACTGTCCCCTGGCAATGGAATGTCTTGGCTCTTCTCCAGATCTGTTAGTTTCAGCTCTCTCTGCATAACCCCCAGTGCTCCTGACTCTTCTTCGCTGGGCTGAACCACTCTCCCCTGCTCTTCCTGGACCTCCTGTCCTCGTTGCACCCAACACCAAGCTTTCTCCTTGACCGTGTTCAGGAAGAAAGCCTTCTTAGCTTCTTTCCCCAGCTCAACTTCCAAAAGAGTCCCAGGCTAGGAGGGCAGGAGACATACAAATGTTTTAATCCTGTCTCTGCCACAAACCAGCTGTGTGACCAAGCGTGTGTCAGTTGTCCTGTCAGGGCCTCCATTTTCCCATCTTTAAAATAATGCTTTAGGGAAGCAGATGTGGCTCAAGCAGTTGGGCACCCGCCTACCACATGAGAGGTCACAGGTTCAGCACCCAGTGCCTCCTAAAGAAGATGAGCGAGACAGTGAGCTGACGCGATGGGCTGGCGTGGCAAGCTGATGCAACAAGATGATGCAGCAATAGGACACAATGAAGAGACACAACAAGAGGGAGCGGAGGTGGCTCAAGTCATTGGGTGCCTCCTTCCCACATGAGAGGTCCTGGGTTCGGTTCCTGGTGCCTCCTAAAAAGAAGACGAACAGAGAGCAAACAAGGAACAGACACAGAGAGCAAATGGTGAGAGCAAATAAGGGTAGGGGTGGGGAATAAATGAATAAAATAAATCTTAAAAAAAATAATGCTTTAGACTGGATTAGTGCTTTTCACACGGTATTCTGCAGAGCCCTGGGAGCACAGGGAGGTGACTTCAGTGCCCTCCCCTTGCCTCGACCTTAGCGCCTCTGCCTTCATCTATTTTAGAGATTGGGGTTCTTTGTTTGACTGTATAACATTTTTTTTTTTTTAAAGAAAGATTCCACTTTCCAAAACAAGACATTTGAAAACCTCTAGGTCCTTAAAATCCTTTTGGCTCTGAGAATGGTACTGCATTCCCCTCTGCTCCTCCTACCCCACCCTTTCCCTTCCCACCCCAGCAGAACATACAACTCTAAATCGGGTTCCAAAGAAAAAATGCAAAAGTCCCTTTGGCCTCACTCCATGTGGGTTCACTTGAGACTCAAGCTTGAGGAGCCTCTTCAGAGAGAGTTATGTGAGTTATCAGAGCATAGAATTCCAATCGTTCTGTGCCAATCTCTTTTGGCAGGCCTCAGATGAGCTGTAAGGAAGCCGAGGGGACCTGCTCTTAAGAGGCGTCTCCAGGAGAGAGACAGAAACCCCAGCAGATGTGACAGTGATGAGTAAAAATGGGGACATTCAGACAGCCTCATCAGGGGTAGCCTCAGTCAGGAGCTTTTAAGCAGGAAAACATCGGCCGCCTCTCGGAAACCCTGCAAACAAGAGATTTCAAACACACTTCCTTCATGAAGATAAATGTAATCAGAGCCACTTGCCAGTTTGCTCTTGGTCTCCGCTAACATTCCATCAAAACATCTGAGTGGCCAGATACCAGGTGAATACTGATGGTGAGCTCAAGGGGGCAGGGGCAGTGTGACAAGGTCCAGTAACAATGGGAAAGGAGATGGGGTATTTGAGATATCGGGCAGCAGGTATCACCTTTCCTGGTCTATCTAATTATGTCCAAAAGCTCAGAAAAACGACTGGATCGAAATACAAATGAGGAGCTTAGAGAAAAGCCATTAGCAAAGGCTGTTGCCACTTACCTCCAAGCAGGAAGAAAAATGCAATTTAAAAGAAATCTTGTCAGTGTCACACGGGGTTTCCAGGGACAGAAAGAGTGACTGCTGTCTTCTGTAACAGGACCTGACACATTTATTATCTGACAAAGACTCTCTCCAACGCCAATCATTTAGGAAAGTTATGCTTCAGAACTAAAGGTCACCAGACCAACTTTTTAGAAATTGATTGGTGCTCCTGATTTGAATTCAGAATGAGAAAGCCTTGGGATCCTAGGCACTAGGCTCTAGCCTAGTGACCCAAATGTCACTAGGATGGTGTCTCAATCGTCATTATGTCCACTCTCCGAGATCATTCTCGAAATACTTAAGCTAAAGAATTTTTTGAGGCAATCTCTAATTTATATTTCAAATCAATTGGGAAAACACTGATGAACGATGATCTTTTAGAAGAAAAATCCTATAACCAACATAAAAATTTCATTGTCCAGTCATAATTTATGACCATTAAAACCATAAAGCACCCTGATGGTATTAATCATATCTATGAAGTCCACTCTTGGTCATTTAATTAGCCATGGCAGCTGCAATATTGCACATTCAAGGCCTCTGGTTACCTGCTTGGTCATTCGATCAAGAAAACCCAGAGATAACTATGGGCTTGATGGGGTGGAAATTACTCTCTTGATCATAGGAAGAGCACACAAGGAAATGAGCTTAAGCTTCAATTTGTGGGGATTTAGGTTCTCTATGAAGAAGACCTTCTTTGCAGTAAGGGTTGTTAAATACCAAAATTGGTCACTGATTCTCCTACTTTATCTATGCAGGTGTGCATATGGGATGATTTACCTCAGGGCTCTCATTCTGTCATAAAAACTACACTACTGTTTAGATAGGTCTGCAGCAAAGAAGTCTTCATGGGAAAAGAGGCAGTAACGCCCTTATTGAGAAAGTTTCTCCTTTTCAGCCTATGGGAAATACTTTGTAGATAAAATAAACTTATTCTTAAGTGGGTTCCTTCAGTGGCAACAGAGCCTCTAGAGCCAGTAGAAGCACCAGCTTCTCTGAGTGCCAGGCAATTTTATTCAATAATATTTGGAGGTGTTGATGGAATGGTTGCTATTTTATGAACTGACTTGTGGCTAGCAAACATAAATGAGGGGTTTCTCCCGTGTCCATCAACCAATGAATGGATAAACAATGTGGTATATACATATTATGGAATACTATGTTTCAGTAAGAAGAAATGAATTTGGGACACATATGATAACATGGATAAGTCTTGAATTCTGTTAAGAGAAATAAGCCAGACACAAAAGGACAAATATTGCATGGTCTCACTAATAAGAACTAAATACTAAAGAATAAACACATGGGGTTAAAACCTAGAGTAAAGGTTATTAGGAGATAAGAGAAGGGCTGTGAAAGAGTACTGATGTTTAATGCATGTAGAGTTTTAATTAACTTGACTTTAAAATTTGGAAATGGATAGAGTTGATGGTAACACATTATAATGAGTAACAGCTGGTTTATAAATGGGAATGTGGCTGGAAAGGGTAGTCTAGGGATGTAAATGTCAGTTGAAAGAAAGCTAGAGAACAATCTAGGGACTGACTAACACAGTGAACCCAGAGGTGGATGAGAATTGTGGTTGATGGTACAGAAGCAAGAGTGCCCTTCTTTGAGCTAGAGCAGAGGTACATCACTATTGCAGGGTGGTGGGAATGTGGAGAAGCGTGGGAAAAATACAACTGGAATGACCTATGGACTGTGGTTAACAGCAATACTCTAATATTTTTGCATCAAGGCCAAAGGTGTACTGTGTTAATAATAGGGGATATGGAAAAAATATATGTTATAAATGTACTCTATAGACCATAGTTAATGTTAGTCCCATTTGGCAAAATAACCCCCTGCAACCCCAGTCGGTGCGGGCAGGTCTCCCCTGCCCCAATAACAGATGGTCTAAAACCCCCACCCCCGTCCCTACTCCAACAGGATGAACTAATCTCAAAACCAACCATGAGAATATCACGAGATTATCAAACGTCCTGTTTGACATTCCAACACGTCCATCTCCCCCTCCCCAAGACCTCCCCCCAAAAGGGCAAAATCCACCCCATATCTGCACGCCACATCTACACGCCCCTTCTGTAAACCTGCCCAGTTCCACCAGATCAAAAGAAGCAATCCCAAACCTGGATGGGTGGGCTGAAGTCTCACTTCAGCTCCCTGCCATGCCAGTGATCTAATAAACTTCTCTGCTCGAATTTTGGTCTATCTCCAAGCCTCATAGGACTGGAACTAAGAGTTAGTGGTAATAGTCTGATGATGATATCTCATGATCTGTAACAAATGTTCCACACCAATGTAGTGTGTTGGTGGAGGGGTGTTGTATGGGAATTCCATACATGTTCATGACTGTTTTGTAAGTTCACAACCTCTCTAATAAAAATATATTTAAAAAAACATGAATGAGGGGTTTCTGTGATGAAACATATATGGGGGACCAAAAAGGGACAAGACTCAGAGGCAAAATTTCTATAACATTGGGTCCATTTCTTGCCCAGAGAACTAAGTAATCTAGATTTTAAAACTAGGGGGAAAAAATGATGGGGGATTTGAGGTAGAAGCCGACAATCAGTAAATTTTCTGGATTTAAGCCTATTCAGGGAATAGGGTTTATGGAAGAAAGTGACCTAAACTCGGGATTTATGGAAGGGAATGCAGTGTTTGCAAATGATCTCAAATCCATTATTAGCATACGGGGGCAGGATTTGCAACAGCCTTAAGGAACACTGGGTTGATTTCACATTTGCCGATGGTTTCGTCTCTCAAGCATTTCCATTTTTCAAAGAAGCAGTGAGGTCATTGGAAAACACCTGAGGGCTTTTTCAAGCTTAAAGAGTCTTAACACAACTCTTTTCAGACACTGACCAGGATTTGGGTAAGAGAATCTGCTGAATTCAAAGGAAAAAGTATTCTCTGAATTTTAAGGAGGGAATGAAGGGTGAATCCTGAGAACTGTGGGGAGGCCCCATACTGTTTTTAAACCGTCCACCTTGCTTTAGCTTTGTTGCCCAGAACTAGGGTTTCCATAGGTGATAACATGCAATAAATTCTGTAGTTATAACTGGACAAGCAACTTGCTATATGCTATAACGTGATCCCCTCGAACTTCACAACTACCTCGTAAGGTAGATATATTATCATTATGCCCATTTTATATATGGGTAAAGTGAGTTTTACAGAGACTAAGAGATATACCTAGAGTTTCCTAGCTAGTACACAAGTGGTAGTGCCACTGTTTAAACTAAGGACCCTCAGCCAGTGTACAAGGCCAGCCTTTTAAATATTACTTCTTTCCTCCTGGGCACTGAGTCTGAAATTTGGGTCGCTAAACAGTGGTGCCGGGATATGGCTATCTCTTAGCTTGGGAAGAGGTGAAGTTAGCATGGTTGTCAAGTTAGTTCTGTTTTTTTCTTTCTTTAACTAAAATGAATTATGAAACAAGAAATGATATGACCCATACATAGTTACAACCATAGTTTAGAACACCTTTAACAATAAGATCTTAGAGCAATATTTAATAAAAACATTGCTACCTTTTTCGCTAAATGAAATACTTATAAATCACTGCTTAATGTCATTCTGGGATCCCAGCCTGGGGAATAGTTTCACATTGGGACTCCTTGACTCAGGTAGTAATCAGGGAGTGCTCTGAGACTCAAAGGACCATCTCTGGAGTCTTTCTCTCTCTCGCTCCTTAGCAGAGACAAGAAGTTAAAGCTCTCCCAAGTCTCTCAGTTCTTTTCATAGAGGGAAAGCTGCCTTTCCACACTAAGCTTTTCTGTGCCATCTGCTTTCCGCTACAGGAAGCTTGAGTTCAGCCAAAAGAGAGAAAAATATTACATACAGCGTATTTGCGTCCATGGTCTGAAGCCCATGACTATCCTTTTGCAATCAGGGAGTTCTCCAGTATCCATTTGAACTAATTTGCTCTAACTTTTCCTGTCTGACAACTAGCTAAAAGTATAATTCAACAGATTGAACTTATTTATTAACTTCTGCAGCCACTGAAGTCCTCGAGCAGATTTAGAACTTGATCTCATTTCAAAGATACCAGATCCGAAATGAGAGAAGTCACATGCATTTATGCTGGGCCTTTTGTTTATTCGTCCATTCAATCGTTCATCTGTTTGTTCATTCATTCATGCATTTATTCTAAATTAACTGAAAACTATTTGCTAAGTACTGAGTTACGACCTTAAGGATACAAAGGAAATAATAGCTATAATTTATTGAGTACTATGTCTCAGGTACTATTCAAAGTACACTTTATACTTATATACTCATTTAATACTTACAACAACCTGATGTGGTTCTCCCCATATGACAGATGAAGAAAGTAAGGCAAAGAGAGGTTTCAGGTAGAAAGTGGTAGAGCCAGGATCCAAATCCACACAATCTGACTTCAGATCCTACGTTTGCAAAACTACTTTACAGCCTCTCCAGTCAGTAATAAACTTCCACTGGCCTCAAGTGGAAGAGAAAGATGTAAATAACGAAAACACAAAAGTGAGAAGCACTGTAAGAGTGGAATCAAAGGCCCAACTTGTTGGGGGAGGTTCCCCCTCAAAAAAAGGCACAGCTAACTCTGTGGGCAGGAGGACAGAGACTGGGTGAGGCTTCAGAAAAAAACATCTCACTGAAGATGAATTTCGGAGAATGGGGAGGAGCTAGGAAGTTGGGGGATGCAATTGTGCAAAGCTAGACCTTAAACCTGGGTCTGTACTGACTCCTGGTACTGGATTCTTCTCCGCAGGCCACATTACTAGCCCTTAGCCATCACAATTTACAAGATCTTGGATTTTTTACCCCTGCATTCTAAATTACTATGCAAAAAGTTGGTCTCCTAGAACTGTTCTCAAAGAGTCTACTTCTCTGGGCAGTCTTCATTACTGGTACGGTCAGGAGATGTTCCAGGGATTGGGAGATATCAAATATACTGCATAGATATTCTGATCGCCATTTGTGAGGTTTTTCTTTTTCTTGCTTGTAAAACCATTGTCTTCCTTTTGCCAAATGATTGTGTTCAGCACATATTGTCAATGGTGACGTTCAAGTGTACAGCAGCTCATCGACATATGTCATCGGCTGAGGGCTTAGTAGAAGTAATCCCTTTGGAAATATGCCAATCAAAAGGAAAATTAAGTTGACCTGCTTGCCAGTGAGTTAGCCATTTGCCTCCTGCAATATCTGGGGTGAGCTCAAAGACCAGCGATTCACACATGGGCAGTCATTAAACAATTTATGATGGTGATAATAAAACTTTAAGCTAACAAATGAATTAAAGATTATGGGGAAATGACTGCCCAAGCCAGGTAATCCCAGTAATTCCTCTATGTAGATTTCAATGTTCGTATTGGAGAGGGGGAACTAGCATTTGGTTGGTATTTGAATATATTGAAAACATATTAAAAAATCTTCCTACTCACTGTATTCCTCTTCCTGTCCCTAAAATATCAGTGCCTGCTTTCTCTGCCAGAATCTTGGTGCCATTTGATCAGAAGGAAAAAAAAAAATACTTAAAAGAACTGTTAAGAAAAACATTACCCATTTCACTACAAAAGAACCAAAACGACATAGTGTGTGTGCATGTGTGTGTGTGTGTATACCGAAGGCAACCCTCAGCCAATACTGTAAAAAAAAAAAAAAAAATCAGGCACCTCAGCAGGGATGCCCACTGTCCTTACAAGGGCCCACGGGAGACAAGGCTTTAGGTTCCAGATTCTCCTGATTCTTTTCCTTCATTAAAATGGCCCTTTCCTGTCTCTATGGGTCACTGTTTTCACTAAGTCAGCTAGTTAATCGAATACTCTCATCAGTGCGGGGTTAATGGGTACTGATATGTCCTCATTACACTGCCCACCCCACCCCCACCCCCCAGGGATGGGCTCCTTCTAACAGGAATTTGATGGAAACAATGTTTTTCTTCAAAAGAGCGCCTCTGCTGAGGACATTTTAAATGACAGCATGGGCTGGTATGGTAGCTTCAGGGAAAGGGATAGCTTTGGAGCATCCTTCAATTTAAAAGTCCCCTGCCAGTTCACACTACTGGTTCCATGAATGTGCATGCATGTGAGTGTACACATACGGTTGCTCTGTTATTTTTGCTATTAATATACCGAAAATAAGGACATGAGCTCCTACTCAATCTTTCTTACCCATGAGAGCCAAGCCTCTTGAAAAAAAAGTCTTCACCAACAAACCCCAGTTCTTTACCCCACATTCACCATATCATATATTATTGCTTCTTATACCCTAATACTTTCTGGGTTCAATTTTCTTCTTGCTGAAGCACATTCTTTAACAATTATTTTGGCAGGGCTCTAAGACGAGTAAATTTGTATAATTTTCATAGGTCTGAAAATATATGTATTTTGCCTTTATTCTCAAAAAGGAATTCATGTTGGCACAGAATTTTGTATTCCTCCACCACTGTCAAGTTATTATTACAATGTCTTATGGCCTCTATTGTTTCTGATGTGAAGAATGCTGTTGACCTAATTGTCATTATTGTATAGGTAAGCTGTCTAGTTCCTTTAGAAGGTTTTTATCCTTTTTTATTAGAGAAGTTGTGGGTTTTCAGAACAATCATGCATAAAATATAGGATTCCAATATACCACCCTATTATTAACAACTTGCATTGGAGTGGAACATTTTTTACTTTAGATGATAGCACATTTTTATAATTGTACTGTTAATTATAGCCAATTGTTTAACTTAGGCTTCACTGTTTGTATAGCATAGTTCCATGGATTTTTAAATAAACTTAACATTTCTCCTTTTAATCACATTTCACTGCTGTTAATTGCATTCACAATGTGGTGTTACTACCACCACCATCCGTCACCTAAACATTTGCATCGCTCCCAATAAAAACACTGTATACAGGATTGTGGGACACTAGCGATGGACTAACAGGAAGAGCTCAATGATCTCACAAAAACAACAGAGAAAGAGCCGAAAGTTGACCAAGGGAACTTCTTTGGGGGTCAGCAGACCAAGACAGTGTTATACAACTTCCAGGAGGGTGAGGGACAGAGAAGCAAAGACGCCGAAATGACAAACGTGGGTTACCAAACCCCTGCGACAGCCTAGAAGGGCTCCCCGCCTCCACTCCCAAGATATTGAGCTTGGGTAAAACCCCTGGCACATTGCAGCGGACTGAGAGGTGAACAGACATCTTCCTCCCTGTCAGCTGTTTCAAGGGAAAAGAGAGGGGACCGGGTAGCTTTTCTTCACTGAATTCAGCCAGCAAAGCCTGCTTTGAATCTCGGTTCTGGAGATTCAACACAGGAACACAGGAAAGCCCAGACTGGAACACCTCCATGAAAAGGTGTGCTGACTAGCACCATGTGCTGGCCAGTCTTTAAATTGCATGGACAAAAACTGTTTATGGTACTTTCTGTATCCTACCCCTGGGAGAAAATCTGTTCCCTATTAGTGAGACCCTGGCCTGAATTTGATAGCATAAGCCAGGCAATTTTAAAGACTTAGAATAAATTGAACCAAATATTAAAGAAGAACTGTGGAGAAAAAAATAATAGATAAGGAAGAGAAATTGGCCATCAGAGTAAATTCACCAATTCAGATGCCTAGACATCAGCAAAAAATTATAAGCCATACTAGGAAACAGGAAGAGATGGTCCAGACAAAGGAACAACCCAAATATCCTGAAGAGATACAGGATTTAAGACAATCAGTGATAATCAAACAACTATCCTAAATCACTTCAAAGAATTTAAAGAATATATGACTAAAGATATAAAGTATATGAAGACAATGAGAAAGCATAAAAGAACAATTTGAAAGCCTGCAAAGAAAAGTAACAGACCTTATGGACATGAAAGACACGATGGATGAGATCAAAAAGACATTAGAGGCACATAAGAGCAGATTTGAATTGCTTGAAGACAGAATTAGTGATTTCAAAGATAGAACATCTGAACTGGAAAAGACAAGAGAACAGAAAGACAAGAGAAAGAAAAAATGGAGCAGAGTCTCATGGAACTGAGACAATGCAAAATACACAATGACAATGCAAAACACACAAACATTCACATTATTGGTGTCACAGAAGGAGAAGAGAATGGAAAAGGGGCAGACAGAATATTTGAGGAAATAATGAAAGAAAACTTCCCAATCCTTGTGAAAGACATAAATATCAACATCCAAGAACAACAACGCACCCCAAACAGAATCAACATCCAAGAACGACAACGTACCCCAAACAGAATAAATCCGAATAGACCTACCCCAAGACACCTACTATTCAGAATGACAAATATCAGAAATAAAGAGAGGATTCTGAAAGCAGCAAGAGAAAAGCAAAGCACCACATACAAGGGAAAAGGGAAAAGATTAAGCACCGACGTCTCATCAGAAACAATGGAGGCAAAAAGAAAGTGGTATGAAGTATTTAAGGTACTGAAAGAGAAAAACTGCCAGCCAAGAACTCTGTATGCAGCAAAACTGTCCTTCAAAAATGAGGTTGAGTTCAAAGTCTTCACAGACAAGCAAAAACTGATAAGACTATTTGTTATCAAGAAACCCTGAATTAAAAGAGATGCTAAAGGGAGTGCTACAGCCTGAAAGGGAAAAACAAGGGTGAGAGATTTGGAGAAGAGTTTAGAAATGAAGATTATAAGGAAGGGTAAACTAAACAGTAAGAAGACAGAGTAGAATGATATGACAACAAAGGACAAAATGGATGAAGTAAGTAATACCTTCACAGTAATAACATTGAATGTTAATGGTTGAACTCCCCAATCAAAAGACATAGAATGATATAATGGATAAAAAAAAAAATAATGAGCCGTCTATATGTTGTCTACAAGAGACCCACTTCACACATAAGGACACAACCAGGTTTAAAATGAAAGGTTGGAAAAAGGTATTCCACGCAAATAGTAACCAAAAAAGAGTTGGAGTAGCGATACTAGTATTGGACAAAACAGATTTCAAATGCAAAACTGTTATAAGGGATGAAGAAGGTCATTACATATTAATAAAAGGGGCAATTCACCAAGAAGAAATAACTACACTAAATATTTATGCACCTAACCTGAGTGCCCCAAGATACATGAGGCACACACTGGCAAAACTAAAGGAAGAAATAGATGTCTGCAATAATATTTGAAGACTTCAATACAACACTCTCAGTATTGGATAGAACATCTGGACAGAGGATAAATAAAGAAACAGAGAGCTTGAATGATATGATAAATGAACTAGACCTAACAGACATCTATAGAGCATTGCACCCCAAAACAGAAGAATATACTTTCTTTTCAAGTGCTCACGGATCCTTCTCCAAATAGACCATATATATCTTGGGTCTCAAGACAAGTCTCAATAAATTTAAAAATGATGGAAATTATACAAAACACTTTCTCTGATCACAATGGAATTAAGCTGGAAATCAATAATGGATGGAAAAATGGAAAATTCATAAATATATGGAGATTAAACAACACACTCTTAAACAATCAGTGGGTCAAAGAAGAAATTGCAAAAGAATTCAGCAAGTATGTTGAGATGAATGAAAATGAGAATACAACATATCAAAACCTATGGGACACTGCAAAGGCAGTTGCTGAGAGGGAAATTTATAGCCCTCAATGCTTACATTAAAAAAGAAGAAAGAACTAAAATTGAAGATCTAACTGCATAACTGGAGGAACTAGAAAAAGAACAGCAAACTAATTTTAAACAAAGCTGAAGGAAAGAAATAGTAAAGATCAGAGCATAAATGAATGAAATTGAGAACAAAAACACAATAGAGAGAATCAACAAAACTAAAAGTTGGTTCTTTGAGAAGATCGACAAAATCAACAAACCCTTAGCTAGACTGACAAAGAAAAAAAAGAGAGAAGACGCAAATAAATAAAATCAGAAATGAGAGGGGGAACATTACCATTGACCCAAAAGAAATAAGAGATCATAAAAGTATACTATGAACAACTGAATGCCAAAAAATTAGACAATGTAGAGGAGATGGTCAAATTCCTAGAAACACACAAACCCCCTACACTGATCCTAGAAGAAATAGAAGACATCAACAAACCAATCACAAGTGAAGAGACTGAAACAGTCACCAAAAACTTGCCAATGATGATGAGCCTGGGACCATATGGTTTCACAGGTAAATTCTACCAATCATTCAAAGACGATGTAATACATTTTGCTCAAGCTCTTACAAAACACTGAATAAGAAAGAATGCTATCAAAGTCATTCTATGAAGCCAGCATCACCCTAAAAAAAAAAAAAAAAAAAAAAACAGGTAAAGATATTACAAAAAAAAAAAAAAAAAGAAAATTACAGACCAATATCTTATGAATATAGATGCAAAAGTCCTCAACAAAATACTTGCAAACAGAATCCAAAAGCACATTAAAAGAATTACACATCATGATCAAGTGGGTTTTATCCCAGGTATGCAATGGTGGTTCAACACAAGAAAATCATTTAGTGTAATAAACCGTATTGATAAATTGAAGAAGAAAAATCACATGGTCCTCTCAATTGATGCAGAAAAGGCATTTGACAAAAGACAGCACCTTTTCTTGGGAAAAAAAAAAAAAAAAAACCACTCCAAAAGATAGGAATAGAAGGAAGCTTTCACAATGTGGTAAAGTGCCTATATGAAAAATTTACAGCTAGTGTTGTATTTGATGGTGAAAGACTGAAAGCCTTCCCACTGAGATCAGGAACAAGACAAGGATGCCCACTGTCACCATTGTTATTCTATATTGTACTAGAGGTTCTAGCTAGAGCAATTAGGCTAGATAAAGAAATAAAAGGCACCCAAATAGTAAAGGACAAAGCAAAACATTCACTATTTGCTGATGATCTGATCCTAAATCTAGACTCTCCTGAAATATCCACAGCAAAGCTACTAGAACTAATAGACGAGTTCAGCAAAGTGGCAGGATACAAGATTAATATGCAAAAATCAATAGTATTTTTATACACTACTGATGTGAAATCTGAGGTAGAAATCAGAAAAAAAATCCCTTTATAATAGCAACTAAAACAATCAAATATTTAGGAATAAACTTAACTGAGGACGTAAATGACATGTATTCAGTAAACTACAAAACATTGCTGAAAGAAACCAAAGAAAACTTAAATAAATGGAAGGACCTTTCTTGTTCATGAATTGGAAGACTAAATATCTTTAAGATCACAGTTCTACCCAAACTGATTTTCAGATTAAATGCAACCCCAATAAAAAACCCCAACAGCCTTCTTTGCAGAAGTAGAAAAACCAATCATCAATTTTATTTGGAAGGGTAAGGGGCCCTGAATAGACAAAAAGATCTTTAAAAAGAATGAAGTTGGAAGACTCTCACTTTTGGACTTTAAAGCATATTACTTAGCTACAGTGGTAAAAACAGCATGGTACTGGCTGTTTATAAACAGACACATTGATGAATGGAACCGAATCGAGAACTCAGAAATAAACCCTCACATCTACAGTCAAGTGATTTTTGACAAGGCTGTCAAGCCCTCCCAGTTGGGCCAGAACAGTCTATTTAACAAGTGGTGTTGGGAGAGCTGGATATCCATATCCAAAAGAAAGAAAGAAGACCCGTATCTCACACCTTATACAAAAATTAAACTCGAAATGGATCAGGGACCTAAATATAAAAGCAACAACCATAAAACTCCTAGAAGAAAAGGTAGAACATCTTCAAGCTGTTGTGGTAGGTGGTAGTTTCTTAAACCTTACACCCATAGCATGAGCAACAAAAGAAAAAATAGATAAATGGGACCTCCTCGAAATTAAACACTTTTACACCTCAAAGGACTTTGTCAAAAGGGTGAAAAGGCAAGCGACTCAATGGGAGAAAATATTTGGCAATCACATATCCGGTAAGGGTTTAATATCCATGATATACAAAGAGATCATACAACTCAACAATAAAAAGACAAACTACCCAATTTAAAAATGGGCAAAAAACCTGAAAAGCCAATTTTCCAAAGAAGAAATACAAGTGGTGAAGAAACACGTGAAAAAATGTTCAACAACACTAGTGATTAGGGAAATGCAAATCAAAGAGATACATTTCAAACCTGGCCACTATTAAAAAGTCAGAAAACTGTAAATGCTGGAGAGGATGTGAAGAGATAGGAACCCTTATTCACTGTTAGTGAAAATATAGAATGGTACAGCCACTGTGGAGGACTGTTTTCCAGTTCCTAAGGAAGTTGACTATAGACTTGCCATGTGACCCAGCCATATCATTAGTAGGTATATACCCAGAAGAACTGAGAGCAGAGACACAAACAGACGTCAGCAAACCAATGTTCAAAGCAGCATTATTCACGATTGCCAAAAGTTGGAAACAATCCAGGTGTCCATCAACTGATGAATGGATATACAAACTGTGGTGTATACACACGATGGAATATTATGCAGTGGTAAGAAGAAATGAAGTTGAGAAGCATATGAAACATGGACGAACCTGGAGGATATTATATTATATAAGCAAGCCAGACACAAAAGGACAAATGCTGTATGATTGCAATATTATGAACTAAATATATTGTGTAAACTCATGGAGTTAATAATTAGGCTATAGCTCACCACAAAATAGAAGGAGGGTAGAGAATGGAAAGCTGAGGGTTAACCTGTGCAGAATTGGCTAAAAGGTTGTTTGCAAATCCTTGGAAATGAATAGAAATGGTGAAAGCACATCATGGTGTTTGTAACTAGCAGAGCTATTGTATGGGTATGACAGTGGTTGAAAGGGAAAGTCTAAGGTCATGTACTAGAAGAAAAGCTAAAATCTGTAACATGGGACTGTATAACATAGTAAAACCTCACGTAAAACACGAATATGGGTGATATTGCATATATAAGACTGTTTTTACAAAATATAAATACAAATATACTAGAGAGAAGGAAAAATGAATACAGCAGCTATATACAGTAGGCGAGGCATAGAGAGACTGAGAGGTGATGAGTTTTGGTTGTGTTTTTTTTTTTTTTTTCTGTTTTGTTTACTATTGTTATATTGAAATCATGAATGTGCCCTAAGAATGATTGAAATGATGAATGCACAAATATGTGATTA
>JAKSZT010054138.1:4423872-4598572 GCA_026826555.1 Tolypeutes matacus
ACACTTTGGGTGGATTTAGTCTTTATTAATATGTATGAACAAAATTGATTTGTTAAGAAAAAAATATTTGCCCCTCAGATTAAAAAAAAAAAAACTGTACATTTTAAGCCTTAAATCTCTATTACCGGGAAGCGGCTGTGGCTCAATCAGTAGGGCTCCCGTTTACCATATGGGAGGCCCCGGGTTCGGTTTCCGGGGCCTCCTGGTGAAGGCAAGCCCGCCTGCACGGCGTGGTTAGCTGACCCAGAGAGCACAAGCAGCAAGGGGGGGATAAATGAATAAATAAATAAAATCTTTAAAAAAAAAAAAAAATCTCTATTACCTATCTCACCAAGTTCCCTGGCAACCCAGTTCTAGATTCTGACTCTATCAGCTTGTTTATGTTAATTAATTCAAATCAGTTTGATCACACAATATTTATCATTTTGTGTCTGCCTTATTTCACTCAATTGATGTCTTCCAGGTTCATCAATTTTGTTGCATGTATCAGGACTTTATTCCTTTTTACAGCGAAAAAATATTCCATTGCATGTATATGCCACATTTAATTTATCCACTTATCTGTTAATGGACATTTGGGTTGCTTCCATCTCTTAGCAATTGGGAATGATGCTGCTATGAACATTGGTGTGCAAGTGTCTGTTGGAGTCCCTGCTTTCAATTCTTTTGTAGTGGGATTGCTTAGTCATATGTTAATTCTATACTTAGCTTTCTGAGGAACCACCAACCTGTTTGCCATAGAGGCTGCACCATTTTACATTCCCGCCAGCAATGAATGAGTGAGTGTTTTTTTTAATAGTACCCATTCTAATGGCTGTGAAATGGTATCTCATTGTGGTTTTGATTTGCATTTCCCTGATGGCTAATGATGTTGAGCATCTTTTCATGTGCTTTCTGGCTATTGGTATTTCTTATTTGGAGAGATGTCTATTCTAGTCTTTTGTTCCTTTTTAAATTGAGTTGCTTGTCTTTTTTAGTTAAATTGAAGTATTTCTTTTATATTCTGGATATTAAATCTTTATTGGATAGGTGGTTTCCAAATATTTTCTCCCACTGTATAGGTTGTCATTTTACTTTCATGATAAATTTGAGGCATACATTTTTTTTATTTTGATGAGGTCCCATGTATCTATTTTTTCTTTTGTTGCTTGTGCTTTGGGTGTAAAATCTAAGAAACTATTGCTTAATATAATGTCCTGAAGCTGCTTCCCTATGTTTTCTTCTTGAGATTTGATAGTTCTGGCTCTTATATTTAGGTCTTTGATCCAGTTTGAGTTGATTTTTGTTTAGGGTGAGAGGTGGGGGGGTCCTCCAATTTTTTTTTTCTTTTTCTTTTTTTTTTTTTTTTACAAATGGAAATCCAGTTTTCCCAATACCACTTGTTAAAGAGACTATTATTTCCCCATTGAGTGGTCTTTGCCATCTTGTCAAAAATCAGCTGGCTATAAATAAGAGGGCTGGTGGCTGAGCTCTCAATTCAATTACATTGGTCTATTTTTCTGTCCTTATGCCAGTACTATGCTGTTTTGTTTGTATTTTTTAATAACTATTTTTTATCCCCCCCACCCCTTGCTGCTTGTGCTCGCTGTGTCCATTTGCTTTGAGTTTTTCTGTGTCTGCTTTTCTCCCTTTGTTGCATCATCTTGCTGCATCAGCTCACCATGCTGCGTGGGCCCTGGGAATCGAACCGGGGGCCTCCCATATGGTAAACAGGAGTCCAACCAATTGAGTTACAGCTGCTTCCCACTATGCTGTTTTGATTACTGTGGCTTTGTAATTGAGTTTTAAGATCACAAAGTGTGAGCCAACTTTCATTCTTCTTTTTAAAATTGGCTTTTAGCTATTCAGTGTCCCTTGCCCTTCCATATAAATCTGATGATTGGCTTTTCCATTTTCCTTTAGAAAGCTTTGAAGGTTTTTAGTATTTTCCTTAAAATTTTGGGGCGTGTCTAGGTGTGGATTTGTTATTATTTATTCTGTTGGGAACAAAGTGTGCTTCTTCAATTGTTCAATTGTTTTTCCTCAATTCTGATCATCTAGATATCAAAACTCTTCAACTATTGCATCTCCTCAAATCTCTCTCTATTCTTCTGAAACATCTATTAGGTGTATGTTAGACATTGTTCTCTCCTTCATAACTCTTTTTTTTTTTTTTTACCATACCTCATAAGAAACATCTTTATTTTATTTTTTAAAACAATTTCTTGAAGTATATCATTCATACATGAATATACATAAACTATAAGTGTTCAGTAAACATCGTGAACTTACAAAACAAACATGCATAACATCATACAGGGCTCCCACACATCACCCCACCACAAATACTTTGCATTGTTGTAAAACATTTGTTAACAAATTATGAAAGAGCATCGTCAAAGTATTACTACTAACTAGAGTCTGTATCTTTCTCCCCTATACATTTTTTTAAAGGATTTATTTATTTATTTACTTTTATCCATTTTTAGTGCCCCCCCCCTCATTTTTGCTGTTTTGTTTTTGTTGTTCTTGTGTCCATTAGCTGGGCAACTCTCTGTGTCCATTTCCTGCCCTCTCTTCTCATTCTTCTCCTCCTGTCTTCACTGGAATTTGATCCTCGGAACCTCTGATGTGGGAGAGAGGCATCCTACTGTTCAACAGCGCCTCCTTAGTTCCTGATTTTTCAGCATGTCTCGTCTTGGCTTTCCTTTGTGTCACTCTCCTCTTATGCCATCATCTTGCTGTGTGGCTCACGAGGCCTGGCGGTACATCCATGCACAAGGCCTGGTGGCCCAAGCGCCTTCTATATTTTTCTTTTTTTAAATTTTTACTGGGAGGTCCCGGGGATCGAACCCAGGGCCCTCCATATGGGAGACGGATGCCCAACCATTTGAGCCCTATCTGTCCCCCTACTATATCTCTTCAGGTTGACCAAAGATACCTAGAGTTACAGTCATTTCCCATACAGGATGGTCATATAATAAATCAGGCTTGGTTTATCACCAGCATTCTAAAAACCAGAACTAGGAAGAAAAACTAGGTCTGGGACACATGCATGGTTTCTAATATAGCGAATGTTTAGCTTACCCTGATTATCACAAAATCATCCTTCATAACTCTTGACTTCTCTTTCTCAGTTCCAGCTCTTTATCTTTCTGTGCAGAATCTGGGCACTTTGCTGGTCTCCTCTTTAGCTGGGTTTTGTCTATTGGTTGTCTTTGTTTTTATTTCATTGATATACAGACATACATAGTATATTTCTTATATGTTCTATTATATGATACATTATAAAAGATTATGTTTTATACATTATCAGATAATATACATATTAGTTTTAGAATTTTCTTGGTCTTTTCAAATATGTCTGCTATTTTTTCTCATCACGTCCTGCTCACATCTTATGGATTCTGTTCCTTCCTTTATTCCAGTGAACATTTTGAAGACATTTATATTAAAGTGTCATTCATATTGCCTTATTATATGGCATTTGTGGAGTATGAACAACCCTGTTTATTGTCACAGCTGACGCTCCTTGTAGAGATTTATTTATTTCCCTGCTGGCTCAATAAATTTGACTCTGGGTACATCCTCAGCAGCAGAGTTGTTTTCTGTAGAAATCCCATATGAACCCCAGATAGTAAGTTATCTATCCCTATAGTTTTGTCTTCTTTCTCTGCCAGTACTCTATGGGTTTCACTGGTTCCTGATCAGTTTTTATTTTAATTTCTCAGCTTGCTAGTACAAATTGAAAGGTGGGGGTCCAACTTCTTAAACTTTCAGCCCGGAATGGGTCCCCACCTATATTCTAGGTCTCAAGGTCTTGTGCCATGATTTTCAGGAACTGGACAGGACTTCATGGCTCCTTGCTTTATGTGGGAAGCTCAGGACTCTGCATCAGGGCTGTGGCTTCAGCTCAAGCCCCAGGGTATATACCCAATTCCAATACTCCTGTTGGCCCTTTATCTTCAACTGTTGCACTTTGCTCTGGCTTTGAATTGCCTCTTTGTTTCTATCATCTGGAGAGTTTCCTTTTTGGTTTTTGAATTCTGTTGTGCATTGCTGCAGACTCAAGGTCATATTTTATTCACTATTTCTATGTTTGTAGAAGAACAGGGGCTTCTGCAATAGTTCAGTTCACCATATTGACTAGAAGTCCCCATTCACTCTTTACCTCCACCATACCACCAAAATCAATTTTACTAAGATCACTGATAACCTTCTTATTTTTATAATTAATGACTGCTTCTTGGTCATTACTTTACACAACCCTTCTGCAGTATTTGACACTATTGACCATTTTCTCCTTGACACATCAATCTTCCATTGGCTTCTCTCCTGGTTTACCTCCTTCCTATTTGTCTGCTGCTTCTCAGTTTCCTTTTCCTCCTCCTGACTAGAGTTCCTGGAGATTCTGTCCCATACCCTCTAAATTTCTTCCTTAATCTTCTCTTCCTAGATTTTTGCTCTTAGGACTTCATTCATCCATTTAACAAATGTTATTTGAGCATCTACTATGCTATCATGCGGAATTATGGGTATTCTGTAGTGAACAAGGCAGATGTGATCTTGCTTTCATGGACGTTACAGTCTACTGAAGAGTCAGATATTAAAAAATCAACCTACATATGTGGTTATAAATTCTGATCATTATTATAAAAGAAAGTATAGAACACTGCACAAGACTACTATGGAGAAAGCTAACTGAGATTGAGAGGTCAGGAAAGGCCTCTACAAGAAGGTATGACTCTTGAAATATGAGAAAGATACAACCACATGAATAGTGTGGGGAAGAACTGTCATTTTATAATGTGACAACTCCAAAAAGCTCGGTTACTTTCATCAGTTTAGGTGGTTCTCCTAAGCTCCAAGTATGGATAGTGCTATACAGATGTCTCTTAGGGATCTCAGTCTCAACACAACCAACATTGAACTCATCTCCCCAGACTGGTTCCTCTTCTCTTATGTAACGCGGCTTTTAAGGGTGTTACCATTCACCAATAAATCAAGCCAGAGACCTGGGAATTATCCTGGACTCTTCTCTCTCCCTCCCACCCCACATCCAAGGGGTAACCAAGTACCACAGGTTCTACTTTCTTAATATCTCTTTTTAAATCCTATTGTTAAGACTTGCACCCATTCCTATTTCATTTCTAGCCTGAATTTCACCATAGCACCCTAACTGCTTTCTCTGCCTCATATATGACCTGGGATCAAAGTACTCTTCTCACTGATACGATTCTAACCTACAAATCCAATCATACTACGCCTCCATTAAAAATTCTTCAGTTTTTTTTAAACTCTCCATCTTGATTAATCACAAAGCCCTCCATTCTCTGGCCTTCGACTTCCTTGTCACCCTCATCTCTTGCCACTCTCCCTCTGGCACACTGAATTTCAAACCTACCAAAGTTCTTACTGCTCTCCCAAAAGAACCCCTCCTTCCCTTTAATCACTCCAACTGTGGTGCCTTTAAATATTCTGTTCTTTCCGACTCTCATGCCCTCCCACCCAGTCAATTGCTACCCATTCTTTCTGACTGATCTCAGGTACCATCTCCTCTGGGAAATCTTCCCTGACAACCCCATATAAAGTCACAGTTTCCTTTTCTCTCCTCCATAGCACCCTATACATATAGCTGTCATGCCATTTATAACAGTAGTCTCTATCTACTTGTCTGTTTTGTCTGTCAAACAGAGAGCCCCCGAGGCATCCCTGGGTCCCCATAACCAGACAGAGTACAGGCTCAATAAATGAGAGCTTCATGAAAAAATGAATTAGCTAACTCTTACTTTCTCACTTTAGAAAAACAGACAGTAGGCATGTATAGAAATAAAATGCAGGACAGGTCCATTTTGATGATGATGCACAATCAATGTTAAAGAGTATGTAGGATTTAGGCCAGGTTCTAATCACACAGAGCAATATTCAGTTATTGAACGATAAGCAGGGGCCTATTGACTTCTTGTGAAAGGGAAAACTGTATCGGGTTAGTAATTACCTTGGCCCATACTTTTAGCCATATTCTGATATTGAAATAATTCTTTACACATATCCAGGTCAAGGTTTGCTCAACATCACACAACTAGTTCACGTATTAATCAGTTTAGGCCCTACCTCATTCCAAAGAGGAATGGTAATGGCTTACACAAAGGTGTTCAAGAAAATAAGATTGAATTAAAAAGAGAAGATCAGAGTGAAGGAAGAAGAGTCAGATTGTAGAAGAATTGCAGTTCAAAGCCAAGATTTCTGACTCTTAGTCCCTTTCAGCTCCAGTAGGCTGCTTCAGAACGTTTTTGAACCACTGGGTGGTCATCAACAGGAGATTTGTTTGCATTTTCAAAAATGCAGTGACAATTGGGCCCTCAAAAAACAAGTAGTCCAGTATCTATCAGAATAATCTCACATCAGATGTAAGCACTGAAAATTAAATCCAAACTTGAGGGGAAGCGGCTGTGGCTCAATCAGTAGGGCTCCCGTTTACCATATGGGAGGCCCCGGGTTCGGTTCCCGGGGCCTCCTGGTGAAGGCAGGCCCGCCCGCGCGGCGTGGTTAGCTGACCCAGCGAGCACAAGCAGCAAGGGGGGGATAAATGAATAAATAAATAAAATCTTTAAAAAAAAAAAAATCCAAACTTGAATTACTGCAATTATCTTGCTTGGAGTAGAAACCTAATCAACCAACAGACAGAGTCAAGGTGAAATGAGCTGAGACCACAAAATGAAATTGGTCCACGAGGAGGCAGGGGCCTGGGTTTGTCTTTTTGGAGCTACAAATCTATATTAAAGAATTAATCAGATCAAGAGTGACTCGGTTTCTGGGGTAAACTAATTCAATTTTGATCATATCACATTTTGCAGACATCCACCACTTCTGCATTTTGATGAGCATTTAAATGATAATGTGGCTTTACTTGGATCCAATGGTTCAGCCAGAATCACAGCTACCATTTTCCTAAGTGTTTTGCTAAAATTGAAAATGATAATACCTATAAAACCTCTCCAGTGCTGACATTTCCAAGTCTCTCTGCTAGCATAAACAAAATTAGAAAATGGAAAATGTAACTTTTCTCACCCTGTTCCCCCACCCTCCCCCACCCCACACAAGGGTATAAAATATTGAAAGGTAGTCTATGTTCCCAAAACAATGACTGAAGAGAAGGAATAATAACAAGGACAAGAGTGATAATAGCAAACAGTTTCTGAGCATTTACCCTGGACCAGGTGTTTTTACATACACGAACTCATCCAATTCTCACCGCAACCGGATGAGGTAGGAAATGTTATTATCTCCAAGTCATGGATGAAGCACAGTGAAGGTTAAATGATGTGCCTGAGCTCCCATAGCTCATGAGTGGTAGAACTGCAGGTAAGCAAATAATCCTAATTCACAGTTATCTGGTGAGAGAGATGGATTATATGTGTTGTGTTGGTTTCCTGACCTTTGCTTCAGCTCCCTCTCGCTTTGTTTCTGCTGATTTCATTGCCATTTAGCATTCCAGTAGCAGGAGCTCAGGGAAGGAAAAGATACCACTTAATTTACAGAAAGTTTTATCAATTTCTTCAAGAAAGGAGAACACGTCTCTCCTCAGTTTTGTTTCCCCTTTTTGGCTGATTGTGGTGATTTCTCTATTGCAGTTTATAGCTCTGAAATCACTTCTTCTCATGTATACAGCTCACCCTGGAGATGCAGATCAGTGCTAGGGGCCAGGGCCCCATTTGCATATTCTGTTGATTAGCAGGGCCCCTTGCTAATCTAGGCCGAGCTCTCCCATCCACTACCATGACTAATCTCCCAAACTGGCAATAGACACGGGATTATTGAATGCTAGGAACTGATCCGAGCAGGAGAGTGACCACGTCAGTTCTGTTCAGTAACAGCTTACTTTAAACCTCAAGAGGAAGGAAAAAAAAAAAGGTCAGGAGAAAAATAAGACAAATATTTTTTAAAGGAAATTAGGTAAGGAGAAGGGAAAGTGGGATTCACTGCTAAGAGGAAGCGCTGAAATAACAATAAAGATGATGGTGATGATGATGCAATACAATTTAAAGTGATAGATTTCATCATGGGCATTCAGGAGTTGGTCATCCTGACTAAAAGGTAAACTACCATTTCTTAAAAGTCTTCTCCATAAAAAAAAAAAAAAGTCTTCTCTGTGCTTGTCAGTTTGATAGGTAAGTCTAGAGGTGTTATTTCATCCAATTTGCACAACAATCCTAGGAGGTAGCTGGTATTTTGCTGGTAAGGAAAGGGGATTATAGATAGAGATTACTTTCTAACCAGGACCTTCATTCTTGAGAAACAAAGATCAGCCCAATGAGTTGTTTAAAAAAAAAAAAAAAGTTTTATTTTATCTATTTATTTCTCACCTCCCCCTAGTTGTTTGCGCTCACTGTCTGCTCTTCTTTTTTTTAAAGGGGGCACTGGAAACCGAACCCAGGACCTCCCATGTGGGAGGGAGGCACCCAATTGCTTGAGCCATCTCCGCTCCCTGCTTGTTGTATCTCTCGTTGTGTTTCCTCATTGTGTCTCCTCTTTGCGTCCTCTCCTTGCGTCAGTTCACCTCTCCAGCCCATCACGTCAGCTTGCTGTCTTGCTTGTCTTCTTTAGGAAGCACTGGGAACTGAATCCAGGACCCCCCTTGCCCCCATGTGGTAGGTGGGTGCCCAACTGCTTGAGCTATATTCACTTCCCAGCCCAATGAGTTTTTAATTTTTGGAAGTAGCCAAGGGCTGTTTATCATTAAGTCTGATGAAGAAGCTGGGGAATATAACTTTTTATTACAAATGGAGTGTAGGAAAAATTAAGAATGGTGTTTTGTGATAAGGTGCATTTTCTTACATGGCTTATAAAGGGCACTAAAGTTTGGTAGCACTGATTTGTGTAAGGCAATTTCAAAGATAAATTCCCAAAGCATTTTGACCAGACACAATATTGCTGGACTAAGTGTTTGGTTTCTAGGATGACTACGTTGAAGGACATTCAGATCCTTAAGTTCTGGCATCCATGTTAAAAAATCAGTATCATTCTTTTATTTTCTGGAGTGAGTTTTACAAGCTAAATTTCATATTATTTTCTGTCTACTAAACTCTTTCTTTGTAACTGTAAAAAAAATCAGCCCAGTGAAAAGAGGCTGCAAGGAAACAGATTAGGGCTCAAGTTGCCGAAGCCCTTTCTAGTAGGGGCTGTCCAAAAATGGATGGAAGCATTCACCTGGGGGCTGTTAGGTTCACACAGATCTATGTAAACACTTATCAGATGTTGTAGAAGGGATTTCTTGAATTTTGTGGATGACCAAACCATACCATTGTGGAATCTTTTGTCAAAGCTCACACACAAAGACGCCTGGAGGTACCTGTGGGTCATACAAACCTGTTAATATTAAACATGCTGAGCAGCAGAGAGTACGCCGTGGACAGAGTCTCAGTAGTGGCTCAAAAGGTGGAAGTTAGTGAAGGGTATTTACAATATTTTAGGGGCTGGGGTTAAACAGAAGGTGGTTTTAGGGTAGATGTTTGTAAGTGTGGCCCTACAAAGTCCTATCAACTAGGTGAGTTGCTGAAATAGTCAGTGGTCTTATCTTTGGGATACATGAGTCGTGTGGAGTTACTGGTAAAAAAAAAAAAAAAAAAAAAACACAACAGGTTGAGCTCAAAACAAGAACACATGAAGAAACTGTCACAGACCATAGGAGATTAAGGAGACATGATGACTACAAGCAATGGGGCATCCTGGATGTGATCCTGGAACAGGATGGAAAAACTGGTGAAATCAGAATAAAGTCTGGAGTTTAGTTGACTATAATATATTAATTGTGGTTCCTTAGTTTTGACAAAGGTCCCATGGTAATGGAAGATGTGAACATGAGGGGGAACTCTTTGCAACTTTTTTGTGGCTATAAAATTATTTGAAAATGAAAAGTTGGATTAAAAGAAGTTTGAGCTTCATTTGTCTTGTCCATCATGGTTTGCTTCAATTGATCTGTTTTGCAAATGATAGTATGATATACATTGTGGTTTGTTTCATTTCTCACCTTGCTTTGGAAAACATCTCAGAGGCCACCTAGTCCAAACAGATTTTTTTCACTAAATTTTAGCTATTGAGAAATAAGTAATAGGGGTTAGAAATAATGTATGTAAAATAAAACCTATTTTCCATTCATTCTTCTTTTCCTGTTTTATAATATCCTGCATTAAAAGGACCATCTTGAGTACAGAAATGATATTATATCAACAGGGCAATGAGAAGACAGATGCTGAGTCTGTTAGGAGAGGCATGCATACTCCTAATAGAGAAGTAGCAAAGTAAAGACCAGCAAAGCCCAATATATCGTTAGTTACCAAGGGATACAGCTCCCTGGATCTAACCACCAGGGTATGAGAAGTTGAAACTGGTCAACAACAGCTCCTGGGTGTCTCATTGAATTAGAAACTGCACGCTGCTCTTCTGAAGCAGTTCTGGGAGGTTTCTGAGCCTCAATACTGCCAGCATCAGGCATTAGGAATTTCCAGTCTTTACCTCTCCAGAAGAGCTGGCTATTGTTTGTGATTGCGGCAGAGGAAATGCCATTTAGGGCAAAGATATTGATAATATAAATGGCTTATTTTCTAACTCAGAATGCTTGGCACGCATTTCCACTGGTATTTACTTTCATGTGCTCAGGAAGCCTCAAGTTCCCTTTTACCCCCTACAAAAACATTGATATTGGTAATGGACAAAACATGACATTGCATTTGCCGAAGTTAAAGACTAGGCATTGTAATAAAGCAACCTTGGTTGTGGGTATGCACATTATAATTAGAAACAGTATTTGGTTGCCTCCGTGGTAAACTGTCCACTGTTCTAACTAAAGACTTGATGGAATCATGGAAATGAGAATCTGGGTTTGAGACACAGTTTTCCTACTAACTAGCCTTGGGACTACAGGAAAGCTCTATCTGTAACCTGGGTTTCTATTTCCTCATCTACAAAATGGAGAGAGCTACATTATATGACCTTTGAGGCCTATGAACACAAAACCTCTTTGAATTTAATTAGCCCACTGCTAAATCAGAAAGATGATGGTTATGGAGGTCATCATGTAGCCATGGGACTATGTGACCACCACATATTCATCTGCTCCATCAAATTGAAAAAGTAATGAGGTACAGGAGGCCTGAAGCCCAGGACAGGCTTTCCATTCAATGCAGGAGACAGTGGCCATATGACAGAGTGGTTTATGGCCTGGGCTCTGCGACTAGAAAACTTCTGTATCCTGTTAGCCGTGTGGCCTTAGGATGATATTTAACCTCTCTGTTCCTCAATTTCCTCAACTATAAAATGAAAATAACTGTAGTACCTACACCCCCTAGGGTAAACATGAGAACTAAATGGGTTAGTATTTTCAAAGAGCTAAGCACACACTCAATAAACTGTTGTTGTTTCTTTTGTTATTCTTATAGATAAGTTAGTAAATCCAGCTTTCTCTGCACACACATCTGGATAAAAACAGCCAGAAATTCCCATCTATTGTGGACCAACTGAAGTGCTGCATATTCAGTTGAGAACTTTCATGATCTCCCATCTCCTGAGCCTGCCCTGGCCTGAGCTGTCTGGCATGGAAAAGAATAACAGCAAATACTTATCTTGCACTTACTGTTTGTGCCCAGCATTGGTCCCTTACAAGTACTAATTCACTTCATCTCTAATTCTTACTGCTGGCATGGGTACTATTATTATCCCGAATACACAGATGATAAGTCTGAGGCACAGAGAGGTGAAGCAACTTGCCTAAGTGGCAGCTAGTATGAACCAGAGGCAGGATTTGGATACAAATTCTCTGGCTCCAGAGTCCCTGCTTTGAACACTATGCTTTGCTGCCATAATACTAAAAGCTCACATTGTTATGTGCCTACTGAGTGCCAAGCTCATCATAAACCTTCTCTCCAATCCTCACAGCAACCCTGCAAGGGAGGTATTATTTTCATCTCAATTTTCACAGATGTGGAAGTGAGGCTCATCAAGATGAAGTAAGTTGGCCAACAACACCGAGCTAGGGAGTACTGGCTCTGCAAACTGTGTTCTGTCCACTACACCACATTGTCTCCTAGCAGGCATGAGATTCATTAAAAAAAAAAAAAAAAAACAATAACTCAAGAGACATTATAGTGGGAGTTCGAGGCAAACTTTACCTAGTGACAAATTTTAGAAGGGGTGGGCAACTGCAACACCAAAGTCCTCTTTTGGAAATATGCAGAGCAATCTCATTGACAAGGCACAGGAAGCGATGGCCTTCAGAGAACCGAGCCCCCCTCACCGCTAGCCCAGGCTCTACAGGCACCAGGGAGAGCTGATGATCCCTCCAACAAGAATATTTTCTCTTACATAAAGGCAAAACGTTACTGAAGCACATAAAGAAAGCTTTCATGTGAAATTCAAATTTGCTCAACCTTCCTGAGAATGAATCTTAAGTGAACAAAATAACATTCTGACTAAAGCCCATAATCACATCACTTTCTACATGATAAAATACAATGAGATGCATGGAGGAAATAACTGTGGAACAAATTCACCCTATTTAATTCTATGGGAGAACTGTTCTCCCAGATTTGCCCTAGAATTACACAGGATAGCAAATGTGCCAATACATACTTCATGATCTACTAAGAAAATGCACCTAGTAAAAACATGGAACTAAGCTAATGATTAATCTTTCCTTGTCCTTAAATTAGATTCTTGGAAGTACAGCCCACACAGGATACTCCAAAAGACATTACAGTGAACAAAAAAGGGTTGGGAAGACATATAATTTCTGTGACCTTTATGTTTTCCCATTGGATAGTAGTTTCATATAAATTCTTATTTCAATTCTGTGTGAAGAATATCTCCCAAGTTCAACAATGTCATAGCACTAAACATGAAGAAGAGGAGACAGGGTAAAACTTACATTTAACAGTGACTTTTACTCACCCAGTATTTTAATATTCCAAATCCTCAGTGAGCAAAAACTAAAGAAAAAATGTGCAAATTTATACTCTGTTGAGAATCCTTATATACAGTAAAATATGAACATAATAAACCAAAGCATTTTGTGACTCATAAACCATCATGGAATGGTTTATTTGCATACATTACATTCTAAGCTGATGCAGGATTTGCAGATTTCCTATTTTGGTTCTGTGGGTTATAACTCCAGGATCTCCAAAGCTTTAGAGGGAATTGAATCCCTCATCTAGCATTTAGACAGACAGAGATGAATCTCTCCCCTTCTCCCATTCCCAAATACTCCATCACCTGAGCCATAGCATCCCTTGCCTCTTCAGGTCAGACTTTTCATTTAAAATTTGCCATGAACAAATTCCGATCTCCAAAATGCAGCATGGGTTTAACTGGGCCATATGTGCAATTATGGCTTACTCAAGCATTGGTTGATGGATATTGTACTAACAAGGTGAGTTCTCTAACTTCAGCATCAATGGTACCCACTTAAGCAGAAGTCTAAGATATGAAGGTAAATACAACTCAGAAAGTATGAATTAGAGCCCCCACCAATACTCTAGGCTTTACAATAAAAAAGAGACAGTAGCTATCTACTCCTAGGGGAGCGACAGGAGAGCCAAGAGGGACATGCTTCCCTAAATGTAGGTGCACAGTGTGGTGAGAGCCAGGATAAGAGCAGAGAGAAACCCCACAGTTGAGTACACTGAGTTTTGCTCAGTGGTCCTCTACTGCTGGTGAGGGGACAGAGATATGAGAGAACCCCGCCCCCTCCTCCGCCCCCCACCTACTGCCAAGGCTGAGGCACACAGTGCCTGCAGAAGTCTGCGATTAGGGAAGGAGAACTGAAACAAACCATCCAGGTACTCGGATCCAAATCCCTGCTAAAGGGAAGGTTGTAAGTCTGCTCTCAAAGAAGGTGATGTCTGTGGTAAAGTGAATGAAGCAGCAACAAAGCTCAGATCCAGATGAAACTAAGAGAAGATTGATCTCAACCCACATACAAATGTCCTGATAGAAGAAAAGGCATTCCCATTTCTGGGCATTGATATCATTTACTCAGTTTCTCGTGTTTGTTTCTGTGTGTGTTCTTTTAAAACTTATAAAGCTCTGTAGTCAAACAAAAATTAGACAAAGGACTTGCAAAAAGAAAGAAAATATGAAACATTCTCAAAAGATAAAAGAGTCAATAGAACAAGTCCCAGAAATAAGCCAGATGAAAGAATAATCAGACAGGGATTATAAAATAACTATGATAAATATTCTAGAAGATCCAATTAAAAGGTGAACAAATAAATGAAAGGATGGAGAGTTTCAGCATTGAGATAGAAGCAATAAATATATAACAATGGAAAAGGTAGAAATGAAATGCCCAATATCAGAGATGATGAATTATTCTTAAGGGCTTATCAGTTGACTAGATACAGCAAAGAAAGAAATTTGTGACCTGGATACATATAAATAGAAAGTATTCAAAAAGTAACAGAAAACTAAAACAGTAAAACCTGGAACTGAGTATATGATAGCTGTGGGACAATATCAAACTATCTAACTTATAAATAATTGGAGTCAAAGCAGAGAGAGAGCAAGGAGAGAGAGAGAGAGAGAAAGTTGGGCAGAAGGAATAAGAGAGGGAATAACGGCCAAGAATTTTTCAAGATTATGATAGACAACATTTTAAATATCCAAGAAGTGGAGAGAATCCAATCAGGATAAAACAAACAAACAAACAGCTAGACATATCATAGTCAATATGATAAGAACAGAGATAAAGAGAAAAATCCTGAAAATATCCAGAGGAAACAAAAACACTACATAGAGTGGAATAATGATAAGAATGGCATATAAGTTGTCATCAGAAACAATGCGGGACAGAAGACAATGAAACTACATCTTTAAAATGCTGAGAGAAAAATCAAACCTCCCAAACCTGAATTCCACATTCAGAAAAAATATTCCTCAAAGTGGAGTGTGAAATAAAGAAACTTTTAGGAAAAAAACAGAGAGAATTTTTCTCCAGTAGATAGACACTATGAGACATGTGTGACAGTTTGAATTTTGTGAATCCCAGAAAAGATTATGTTCTTGAACTAATCCATTCCTGTGGGTGTGGGGCCCCTTGATTGCATTAAATTCAGTTAAGGCAGGGGTTCTTAACCTTTCTAAAATGTGTAACATAATCACACAATTTGAAAAAATAAGAATAAAGTTGACTTACTGTATTTCATTTAAAGATTTAATATACAGATACAATAATTAAGAATGTTTTATACTGGCAAAAATTTAAGACATACACATCATCAGAACAGTACAGAGAGTTCAGAAAGAGACTCACACGTATATGGTAAAATAATTTCAACAAGAGCACCAAAGCAATTCAATGAGGAAATGAAAATCTTCCACAAATATTACTGGAACTATTATATAACCATATGGAAAAAGAAAACAACCTCCAATCCCACCCAAAATTTGATTTGATAAGAATCATAAACTTAAATGTAACAGCTGAAATTATAAAGGTACTAGAAAAAAAGAGGAAAATATTTTCACAAGTCTGGAGAAAGCAATGTTTTCTTATTGAGGACATAGAAAACACAAACGGTTAAGAGAAAAAATTGACAAATTGAACTTCATAAAAATAAAAAAAATAACTTCTTGTAGGTATGTGACCAGAATACAAATTTAAAATTTGTTGTGACCGTACAACACAGTGAACCCTAATATAAACTCTGGACTGTAGTTTATAATAGTATCATTATAATAATAGCATTTCATCAATTATAACAAAGGTACCACACTAATATAAAGTGTTCATAAGAGGGCAAATGGTGTTTTTTGGGAGTAGGGGAAGGGTATATGGGAATGCTGTACTATCTGCCTAATTTTTCTGTAAACGTACAACTTTTCTAACTTAAAAAAACACAGATCAAATGAGATATTACTATAGTCACACGACAATGGCTAAAATGAAAATAACTGATATCCCCATATGTCTGTCATGATATGGAACAATTGAAACTCTCACACATCGCTTGTGGGAATGTAAAACAGGAGCGGCATTTTGGAAAACTGTTTGGCAGTAGCCTAGAAAAACGAAACCTCTATCAATTCTATATCCCACCAATATCCCTGCTAGGTGTTTTTCCAAGAGAAATTCAGACATTTGTCCACAAAGAGATTTGTACAAAAAGTGTTTATAGCAGCTTTCGTCATGTAGCAATGGCTGGAAACATTGAGATGTCCCTGGATGCACAAATAGATTAACAAACTGGCATAAATTCAGTGGTTGCTCCTGGTAGTGGGCGGGAGGTGGAGTTGACAAGGCATAAGAGATCTTTCTGGGGTGAAGGATAGAAGAAGAGGTTACATGAATGAATGCATTTTTCAAAACTGAGCAAACTATTTTTATGACCTGAACACTTTACTCGATGTAATTATTCCTAAATAACAAAAAGAACTTTTATAAAGCTATACACACTCAACTTCTTGTGTGTGGCTATGGGAGGCTGGTGAGGAGAGGACATCAATGAAGACAAGTAAGAGAGTAATTAGAGTACTTACAGGAGGATTTCTCTAAGATATGTGCCATCTTCCTGCATCAGAATCACATGGAGTCCTAGTTAAAATGTAGATCCTTGGGTTCCAACTAAATCAGCTGGGTATCTAAAATTGTAACAAGCTTCACCGAAGATACTGATGGCACACACTAAAGTCTGGGAACAGCTAGGTAACAGAATTTTCAGCCCAGAATCTAGAGTTTTACCATAGAGAAACAGGGTAGTTAGACAACACTGGGGCTAATGCTTTGAAATGTGATTTTGGATACTTTTATGAGTTAGAAACTCAGCTTTCATATGTCTAGAAACCATGTTATTTTATTCTCTTGACATAAGTTGGCACTATAATTTTGAGTTGGATGTTAGAAACTTGGGGCATCTGACAGATACTATAACCTTAACGGAGATTCTAAATCTCCTATGTCATTTACATGCATTGTCAATATGTACTTATAGAAGGTTTAAGGAAAGTGAGACCCTAGCAAAACATTGTTTTGCTTTTATTAAGCATTTGGCATTCATAGAATTATTATTAGGAACAAAAAGACACCGGCCCTGGATTGATAGTAACCAAAGACCACCAACCGATTAAACTGGAATTTTCAGAACTGCGCCAATCAACAAACCACTATTTACTGAAAATCGACTGTGTCTGGGAGAGTTTGGCATTACATGGACTTCGTTCTAAGGACTCCTCATTAACTGAAGAACTTGGTCATGTTGTTTAAACTCTCTGGGCCTCAGCTCCTTCCATACTAAAATGAAGAAAACATTGGCCCACCTCTTAGGAAGCTAAGCTGGGGACTGGCCCATAGTTGATGCGTGGCAGATGGGAGCTGCTATTCTTGGTTGCCTCCTTTCCTTAACAAGGAGGAACAAAGACGATGACGACAAAAAGAACCTGACTTCTTGTCCTTGTGTTCACCTTTCCTCGTCCTTGGAGTGTTCCGATCTACAGGGCAGTGTTATGATGTGACAGGGGGAAAGGGACCAAAAAGGCAGCTTGAGTTGCTTCTAGATCTAACCTATGTTTTATTCACTCTCCTGCATCGAACAGCTAGCACAGTGCCTGGCACAAAGTAGCCTCTCAATACATAATTGTTGAGTGAATGAAAGGGGGCAAAGGAGTCTTTGCAGCTTGGACACAGTCCAGTGTAGCCCACCAGGAGACTATATTGAGGTTTGGGGCTAATGTCCCAGCTGGTAATTTAGCTTGTAACTTGATTACTCTTGTTCTCGAACTATCTCAGTATATTACTGTGTAGCAGTGGTTAATCAAGAAAGCAAGGAATTCTCAGGACCCAACCAAGAGGTTTTCCACATCAGTGCCATTATTTTTTAGTGACTTTTGTTATTAATCCTGTGCTATTGATTAAGGGAGATAAGAAGAAGTGTTGACTATGATAAGCCTTGCCTCCTAGGAATTAATAATCTGGTGGGGGGTTGCTGAGTACCAAGGTCAACACAACAGGAAGGAGTTTAGGGTAAGTACTTTATGCTGGGTTTTGCCACGGGAGTCCTTGGTGGGGAGAAACTACTTTTGGTGAGGGCGCTAGGAAAGGCATCTCAGAATATGTGACCCAAAGCTTCACACACATTTGAGTCTCTGGTCCAATCACACCTCCTCCATGAGGCCATCCCAAATCCAGTCAGAGGAAGGCATCCATCCTAGCCGTGATCCCCTGGGGGCCTTTTGTACTTCTCTTATATCCCACCTCACAGTGCATCTGGTTATTAGCTACCTGGGCAAGCAGACTGTGCCTTCCTGGAAGGCAAGGCCTAGAGGGCTCTTTCATCTTGACACCCTGCCCTGGTGCCCACATCACAGAGAGGGCATTGCATAGAGCACATATTAATGGATGGGACGAGTGCCTCTAGGTACAAGGGAAGATATGGGATTGTTTGAAGTAATGCTTGTAGGGATGGAACAGATAGGACCGGAAAGGTTTGGTAAGCTTGACTGCTGTGGGCTTTGCTTTCAGGACAGTCAAGCCCCTGCCGCCCCTTACTGGCTGGCCTTCAAAATGAAGCCAATAAAGGTTTCTTACAGGGAAGGGACATTTGGAGATCTTATCAGGTTGCATTGTATCAGCCAGTACTAGAGCTACACCACCACCTTCTTCCTACTCAACTATACAGGTAGACCGAAGTGGAACAATGAACATTAGAAAGAATCCTGGAGTATTTGGCATTTGGAGAGAAATGGACACAAATAACCAACAAGAAAGGGTTCTAACAAATATTTCCAACTTTGACTCCACTGGAGCCCTTACATATGCCTAAACGACCCCCCAATGCTATCATGCAAGAGAGGCTGCTGGATCCTAACTCTTAGCTAAGAACAGTAAAAGATGGAGGACGCTGGGAAAGAGCCGATATTTGTTCACTGCAGCCATATGTTGAAACACACGTCGGGAACTGGCATGGGGAATAGATTAGTGTTTGGGGTTCAGGAGACAAGCGTCTATAAGTAAACGACCATATCTGTTATTTACAACTCCTTTGAGTAAGGTTTTAAAAGAAATTCTCTGCTTAAAAAGGAAGAAATAGCATGTCATATCAGAGAGGAGCTGCTAAATAGTAATAAACACGGAAAAGTCACTCAGAAACTTGAACAAAATCAGTGGATTTAAATGTAACCATTTTTAACACTTCTCACAAAAGAACTCTATTTCATGAAAACATACGTAGGTTTTAGGAAGTCTTGATCAAAGAATACAGATATATTCAACAGAATCCAGCTGTCTTGTTTTTTCTGGTATTTTTTTTTCAATCCAGACTTTCAAATGGACAGACTGAAGAGTAAGCCTTAAAATATCTACACTATAAGTCTTCATTTTATTTTTTAAAAATTCACAGAAAGCCTTCTCTATTTATTACATACCCCCATGCAGATTTCAAGCAAGAATTGACTTATATATATATAACTTTCTGGAAACAATTTTATTGTTTATAAATTGTTTCTACAATTGTATAAGCAAAACATACTTCTTTTGCCAAGCAAGCTATGCTTAGACTTTAAGCAATGCCCAGTGGCAATGCCCAGTGGCACTGGAAGTAAAAGAAGAGTTCCAGCACATCCATCTATCTCCCCCAGGACTGGAATCCCAAGGGAAACTTACAGAACTCTTCCCATCCAGGAAGCACTCACTCCCTGTGAATACTCTCCTTCTTTCACAAAAGCTTAGTTGCAGGGACGAATAGTCCTACTGCCCAAGACTCTTCACTTCCAAGAGTATTTACAACTCCAAAGCCTTCAGTTTCTAAAGCAAATGGAAAAAGCCTACTGCTGTATGTTCTCAAGACATGCAGAATGAACAGTCATTTTTGGTTTGTTTTTGAGGATCAGCTTAGATTGCATAATCATTTGCCCAAAGCAAATATATTGAAGGATTTTTGAGTGGCCCTTGCTGCCATTAATATATTTATTCACTCAACAAACATCAAGTATCAACTAAGCACCAAGCCCTGGGCCAGGCAGTCAGAACTGCATATGATGACAATGCACTTTGAAGCACTGCCCCAGGTGACAGTGGCCTCAGTGTTTGGCATGAGTGACCTATGGAACTGCTGAAAATACACGTCTTCTGCCCCTAAAAAATTGACTAAGGGTGTCTTGATTTAAAAAAAAAACAATTAATAAATATATGGCTTCTTAAGTGCCTATCAATAAAAACACAATTAACAAATATACTGTTTCCGAAAGTCCCCTAAGAGAGAAATAGATGTCCTTGTGTGCTCTGTATTTTGGAATTTCTTAGACAGGATGATAAGTAGACTATTTGTGAGGTGTAGGCATGCTTACCGAAGAGAAGGTCAGAAACAGAACAGAACATGAAGGAGGCTTGCAAAGCTGAAGAAGTAGCCACGTACAAACAGAAGGCAGCACAGCAGGGACAGACACTTAGAGAAATAAGTGGGGGAACTAAAACCGGGTAGATAAGAAGCAAGACCAAAAAAGTAAGCTAAAGAAATGAGGATTCCTTAACTTAAGCGTGCTCTGGAGAGCTTCCAGGCGGTGAAGGGTTACTGTCTGCTCTTTAGCTTCCCTGAGGACCAAATGGGAGGCAGCAGACTGTAGTGGGGGATGGGGGATTTAAAGTGAATGTTCTTGCATCAAAGGCTCTTGAAATGAGTTCTTTAGAGAGCTTGTGGATACCGAGGCGGGATGGTCTCATCTGTATACTAGGGACAAAGTGTTTTCCCGTCTGAAGGCAAAAAAAGACAAACGACCTGACCTTTCTTGGGACTCGCCATTCTTTGATAGCATAATCCTGTCTTCTGGTTTTATTTGCATTGTGCTACCATGAACTCAGAGCCTCCCCTCTATCACATCAGGTCCTTTTTAACATTCCTTTCAGAGAGGAGCAACTGTAGCATCTCCAGTCACTGTCAGTCCGTCCCATAGTTTGTATTCATTTGTGCAAAGGGGCTCTTTTTCCGAAGAACATACATCTATTTAAAACAGACACGTCTATCTATATCATTGCGTCCATCAATCCAGAAGTCTTCTGTAAGCATAAAGTTGGTTTGTGTGTCAAGTCAACCTAACCAAACGGCTTGGAGGGAAATCAGATCATTTCCAATTAATAGAGGCACATGTCAATGCAATGATTGGTGAGAATTATCTGTGCCACGGACCTTACTCAGCAGAGAATGAATGTACATGCTCTATTCAAATACTTCACAAGCAGAGCGGTGACTGGCAACATTTCTGCCACCTGTACCCTAACCTGAGCTAAAGGGGCATGAGAGTCTGTAGCAGAGTCCTTTCCGGGTGATTACAAGCTGTCCCCTCGCTGACCAGTGAAAATTGTGTGAATAATCAGAACATGCACTGCTGAGCCAATTCCACAAATTCTATAATATTTTTCATAACTAATATTGCCCTTGATGCCCTAACCTTTCAAATGAGCCTTTTCCTCCTTGACATGGGGAGGTCGATTAAAAATAACCAAATAAGCAACGCCCATGCAACAAGACAGGCCAAATAGAACCTTCATTAGTGGGTGCTCCAGGAGCACACCAAGTAGCTCAGCAGGTCCTGTGAAGTACTCAGAAGGGAAATCTAGAAATCTCCATTAATTACACAAATAAACACATGCTACACAGCAGCTCCAGGACAGGGGGAAAGATTTTGAAGAGAATAAAGAAAAAAAAAAATCACGATGAGTAATCACTCATCTCCACGAAATGTTCTTGTAAAATAAGACATTTAGAGAGGTTAGTATTCTCTGGAATCCTTTCAAGTTCAATGGTAAAGACAGTGCAAAAGGTTTCCATGAAATCATTTGCCGGATGAGGTTACCTCCATCAGATAATGCGAAGACTGGCAGAAAAGTTTCCCAAGAAACGATGCCATTTTCCAGTTAGATAACGTGTTGGAACATTTCCTATCAAAAAAGTAGCCAGCGGAGTGATTTCAACCCTCCAAAGAATCCCTGGCTTGCCATTTTCACAGAGGCTTTGAAACTGGCCGCTCCGGCAACCCTCTCTCTTGGGCGTTGGTTCCATTAGCTATCTGCAGCATCTCCCTTGCCGCCATGGAAGAAACAGAGCCTCTCCTAGTTTCGCTGAGACATTATAGAATGCCTACACCTTCGGTGACTGCCCTGAAGATACACCTAATGAGATTCTCAGAATTAACGAGTGATTGTGTCCCCCTTTCTTTAGCTTTATGTCGCCTTCTATTTCCTTCTGCTGAGCTGAAAGCAAAATACATTTAAAGCCAATTATAATTATTTCTTCTCTTTTCTTACTTTGGAAAGTCAGATAAATGTTCTGTGCCATACACATAGAGGAAATGCAAGTCTGGATATAGGAAATCTCTCTTGAATCAGCTAGGGCCACTGTTTTCTAAATTCTGACAGGACTTTTAAATAATACAGACATATGCATTCACTCCTTTAGAACAATTTGAGAATTCCTCTTAAAAAGCAACAAGAAGAACAACAAAAGACACATTTCTCAAAGAGTCTGTGCTCAGCAGATAGATACCATGGAGTATGGGAAAACTCAAGAGCTCCGTCCCATTCCAGAAAGAAAGGATCTCAATGGAAAGAACTCCGGCATAATTCTCCTAATTTCAAACACCAAAAACAAAACGCATCAAAGTTCACGATGTACAGATAGGCTTTCGAATCTCTGTCATTCAAGAACATTGCTTAAATAAATCTTACCTGAATATGACTTCCTTAACAGAGCCATGCTTCTTTATAAGCTGGTCCTACCCAGACAGTTGCTGTCTACATTTGGAGCAGACACGGAGAGAGGACAGCAGAGAAAGTTTAAGGCATAGCTCAAGTATTCTCCAAGGTACTGGTCAGAAACAGCAAGCCCATACTCGCGGTATAGAGAGATCATTAATGGGCCTCATGCCTCTCACAGATCATTAATGATTCATCATGGAGCAGTATTGTTCTGGCAATAATCAGACCATTGCTTGGACTCAGAGCTAAGCTTCACCCATACTATTTGCCTAAACTTATTATTTCCTAGCATAAAGCATTATTTGGCCTTCTAGAATTACAGAAAGAAAGGAAAAAAAAAAAAAGGTCTGTAACAAGATCCCTCAAGCACATTAAGAGGAGCTTTTGGAGCTAGCTGCCTTATTTGGTCGATGCTTTTCCCACTGTCAGGAATCTTGTAGTCGGAAGTGCTCCCCAATAGGATGTAGAAAATGTGTCTTTTATTTTGACACTAAATTATTGATGAGTAGAAAATGCTACAAGCAAAACAGCCATTTAGAAGAATTAGAGTTGCTCAATCTTCTGCTACACTCACTTACAAAATGTTGAAATTCTACCTGAACTTTGACTTCTTTGCCTAAAACATTACATTCTCATACCGCAGTCCTTTGTTAAAAATTCAGAGATCTACTAGCAGCCCATGAAAAGGCTTTCGGCTAATTATAACAAAAGCAAGACAGACTATTTTAGTATTTTATCACACATGTTACTGAAGCACTCAACAGTGTTAATATAGGAATCAAGATTTGAAGGAAAAATGAAATCTCTAACCACATTGCCATCCTTGTTATTTTTGCTTTATGGAAGATACACTGTTTTGGTTAAAAATTCAAATGGAAATGGAAATTTAAGTTATTCCGGGAGCAAATGAATCTTTCTTATTGAACAGATTGGATTCTCCTTCTGGGTGGCTCTGGGAAAACTTCCCTTGACTCAGAGAGAAAGGAAATCTGTCTCAAGGTTTGAATATCGTCACCATCAATGAATATTGAAGAATTTACTGACACCCACAAGGAGCTATATTTATTAAGCCCCATCACCCATACTCAGTGCTATACGGAAAGGAAGATTTTGTATATCCAAAAGCATTCTGTGAACTCACATACATTTTTCCCCCTTAAGCTTCTCTGCATAATCCACATTGCCTTGTGCTCTGCCCCTCCACTCTTCTTACCAACAAAAGCTGCAAACGTTAGCCCCTCCCAAAGGGATCTAGCCTCAAGCAAAATTGGTTTCACTGTAAGGACTGGATTTTAGCAGTAGGCAGAGGATGGAGAAAATTTGTTCTGCCCTGAAATCAAACAGTCTTTCCCCTCCCCCACCAGCCACCCACAGCCCAGGGACTTGAACATTAGGTTCCCTGAGAACCCAAAAAGGGCGGAAGAATGGTTTTCTCAGCAAGGCCAGCTTTCTGTGCTGTCCCTCCTGGGCGGGCCCCAGGCTTGGTTTACTGTTCTGTTGTCCCCGTTTTGAAAGTCATAATAATTTTTTTTTGGGGGGGGAGGACCCTACCAATTATGTAGCCAGTCCTGTCCCTCAGAGAACCATTTGTTAACTAGTCAATCATGCTTCGGAGTGTGCCCAGTTTGCACATGCGTGGATCCCCGTTGGCAAACCAAAATGGCCTATGGAAGAATTTAGGCTTTAGTGAGCTCCTGCTGCGGGAGAGATGCCAAGTGCCTTCAAACAAAAATAGAAGGTCCTAAGAAGGAGACAGTTTCTCTTGGCCGAGGTAAGAGCACTTAAAAAGGCATTCCCCAAGGGGCAAAATTAAGTCATCTCAAAATAAGTAGTCTTAGCAGGTCTGATCAAGAGTCTCGGTCTTCCAGCTTTGCTGTAGCTTCGTATAATGCCCCCTGCATGGGTTGTGCTGGTTGGGGCAATGAGGAAAAGGGGAGGGGGTCCCCTGGGATGAGAGCGACTCAGTCTCATGATGTCTAGACTGTACAAAAAGGAAAACAAAGCCAGGGCTGACGCCGAGCCAAACTGCAAGGCAGGTGACTATTATTCCTGCTAGCTTCTCTCGCCTTTCCCCAGAACTAGTCCTCCAGCCACTCAGGGCCTTTGCGCCCTGTAACTCCAATGCAGGAGGAATCCCCTAGCAGGCTTGACAGTCTCCTCTGTGTCCCCCAAGCTCCCTTGCATTCCATGACACCCTATTCTCCCATTGCTCAAGGTGGCTGCTTTTGGTCAGGTGTGAGGGAGGAAAGCAATCGGATTAAACTAATTCACAAACGAATGCCGGCTCCTGTAAAGTTGTTTTCGTTTAGTAAGAAAGTGTGCTGTTCCCCAATTGGCATAATCTTGAATGGTATGGCAAATGGAAGGGTTTCAAGCAACAGAAGGGCACAGGGAATGATGGTACTTACCTGTTCTACCTAGCCTTAGGTGGTGATATACTTCTTTATTTATTGCCTAAGAGTTTACCCTTCTTTAAAGAGTGGCTGGGGAAGACATTTGTGCCGAGCGGGCCCTTTGGCCCATGATGCCACTTCCAACCCCACACAGCCAGACTAACTGAGTTTGTCCAAGATTTTTCCTCAGCTTGCAGTGCGCTTCTCCCCTTGTCCAGCGCCTACTAATCTTGCGAGTCAGACCTCCTCTAAGAAAACTTTTCTGCTTGCCTCTTCACACCTCTCAAGTTAACTATGACCTCTTAGGTCCCCTCAGTCTCCCCAACACACTCTTCTGATGGGGAACCGTCAATCAGTAAAATCAATAGAGAAGTGTGTCCTGGTGAATCTTCTAGAAGGTTGTGCCTTGTATGGCTGCCATACTTGTGGCATACGTATTTTCACGGGTTGACTTAGGCAGGGGCTGCATGGGCAGCCTTTGCTTGGCCTGCAATGGTTTTAACCCACATAGAGTCAGGGCTGGGTGATACATCACTCACCCTTTCTCTATTAGACGCCATCAGCAATGAACTTTTGCTCTGCCCATCGACAAAAGAGTCTCCCTCTGAAGTCACGATCTGTCACCTGTCCCTACAGGCAGAGTCCAACTAAACAGACACTGACAAATCAAGTTAACTGTCTGATGGGTGGACTTTAATCCCAGCCCAAGAAGGTACAGATCTCCATGCTTTCATTACATTGTGGTCAAGCAGCTCGAGTCAGCTTCCTGCCTTCCTGGAGGCCCCAATCAATACTCTGCCCTCCTCTTAGAGTCCAGACACATCAAAGGCAATAATGCTTGATATTTAATCATTTCCCATTAAAATTCAAAGCTCTGTCTCCAGGCCCCCATGACAGTTTAATTGTTTAAAAATGTCTGCAGAAGCCGGTATAAACAGATTTGTAGTACATTGTTTACTTGCTGTGCCACCACAGCCTCTTGGCTAATTAAGAAGAACATTTTGCTGCAAATTAGGCATCTGGGCTGCACTGATGCTTCACCTAGAGAAAAAGTTATAGCAGAGAGGGATTTATGGGGGTAAGGACACTTACGTGATTTTTGTTTGTTTGTTTTCATTAAAAAGTACTGGGTACCTAATGTATTCCAGAAGTACATGTTTTCTCATTTGGTCTTCACGACAACCTCATAAGGATTTCTTTGTTTTGCTTTTGTTTTCGCAGAGGATGAAAGTGAGGCTGAGAGAGGCGGGGTTCCCTGCTCAGGGGCACACAGCTGGTAATCAGCTGGAATTCTGTCAGGGCTTTCCAAAGCTTGTTTGGTGGTTAAACTGGATTCCCCTTAAAAGCAGTGTCACCCAACCCAGACTTTGCATGATGCCATGGCCTCCGAAGTTTCCAGTTGCTTCAGGTCCATCACCACTTCCTGAGGCGCTCATTTTCAACACTACTAAAGAGTTCCAGGGAAGAAAGGAAATGCCACACAGGAAGCCCCATGCCCCACTGGAAGATGTCCTTGCTGTCAGCCACCACGGGCTGCCCTTCTCTCTCACGTTCTCTGAGGGGAGCAGGGGCAGCGAAGGGAGCCAGGAAGAATTCCACCCCAAGAACACTGCTTATTGGAGACTTTTAATGTAACAGATGTCACCATGTTAAAAAAAAAAAAAAAAAAAAGGTAGGTAGTGGGGTTCCAGTGATGATCATTTCTCCGTTGGACTACTGTAAGAATTAAACAAGATCGTCATCTGATGGGCTTTGCACACTGCCTGGCACATTGTGAGCTGTCACTGAAAGTTAGTCTGCTTCCCTGACCCTTGGTCCCTTCTTGCCTGCTCACCTGTATTATCTGCAAGCACATCATCTTCTTTCCTGACATTTTGGGCAACAATTTTGGGGACATGTATGAATAAGCAAGCAACATGTATGAATAAGCAAGCAAGCAGCAAACATTAACTGAGTCCTTATGATGTACCAGGACTTGTGCCATATGCCAAAGATAGAAATATGGAAAACACACATGTACACCAAGAGCTTAAAGAGTCTAAAAGGACGAGTCTAAAGGGGAAGGCAGACACAAATATAGATGAAAAATAGTGCTCTATACCCATGGCCATAAGGAATATGTTGAAGACCGAAACTGGAGATAAGGCGTGAAAACCAAGATTTTGATTTGCCTAATTCATCTGGTCACATAAACTATAACTTGCCAAATAATGGCTGTGTTGTGTGTGTTCTCCTATTGTGCTCTTGTAATAACCAAAACTGAACTAGTATAGACAAGCTGGTACTGCTGTGTCTGTGTTCCCTTAGTAACAAGGCACAGAACTTACTGACTGGTATTCCATCTCTGGTACCTAGAGGGATCTTCTAGAGTGTTCTATTCTATGCCAAGGCTATTATGCTCTATTGTTCTTCTGACATCATAGTAAATAACATCTAAAAATGTCAAGGAACAAATTCCCGATATATTACAAATCATACATCTTCAAACTTGATGCCTGGGTCAAAGTTACTGATAATTGTGTGTGTGCATGTGTGTGTGTGTTATTACCAGGAAGCCTTGTTCCAGGCATACATGATTTTTTTTTTTTTTTTTAAAGATTTTATTTATTTATTCATTTATCCCCCCCCTGCTGCCCGCGCTAGCCGGGTCAGCCAACCACGCCGTGCGGGCGGGCCCGCCCCCACCAGGAGGCCCCGGGAACCCCGGGGCCCCCCATATGGCAAACGGGAGCCCTACTGATTGAGCCACAGCCGTTTCCAGGCATACATGATTTTTGAGCATGACAGGAGGTTTGTCCATTTCCTGCAAAATTGTATGCAATTCAGGGAAAACAGAAAAGTTACTTGGTTTCTGCAGTTCCTCTCCCTCTGAGGAAGTACAAATTAGAGGAGAATGGTTTCTCTTTGTGTTCAGAGCACCCCCTGGTGGCTAGATAGCATATTTTCATTGCATGCGAATCCGCCTGCCAACATTGCTTCCCCCACCCACCCCTCAATAATTCTTTTTTTTTTTTCTCTCAAGAATTTTTATGGAGGCAGAAATTAGATATTTCAATGTTCCCAGATTTATATCTCAAGACCATAGGTACAAAAATGCAATTGTGGTCCTCTGTGTTCATTTCATTTATTTTGAAGTTTCTCTTGGCAGATTTAAAAATTAATATCAAATACGTGCCTATTTCAGAGAAATGTCCTTTTCATTTGTTCTCTGAGCAGACATTTCAGAGTGCCTACTATGTGCTATGCCTGTCCTGGGTGCTTGTCCTGGTGCCTGCTGCGGAGGAGCTCGCCCAGAGCTGAGAGATACCTGTGCAAGGCAATCAGTGCTGGCTTGACAAGTGCAAGGTTGGGAGGCTGGGCCAGGCCTTGGTGGTGAGAGGAAATCAAGAAACGGTTTCAGAGATTGGGTGAGAGTTGAAACTCCTAAGCAGTGGAAAGTTGAACAGCTGTTCCCAAGGCGATGGCATTGGCAAGGGAATGAACGGATTCCAGGCAGCCAATTAGAAGGAGCAAGGGCTTAGGGTGTGAAACCACCTGAAGCCACAGCTGAAATTGGAAGTCCTTCACAGAAGTAGATCCAAGGCAGGGAACACAAGAGGCAGAAAATCGGAAGCTCTTTGCAGGGTCACAGGCTAAGGGATAAGTGTGGGCATAGAAAAGAGAATCTGGGAGCCGCACACTGATGAAATAGGCAGGGGACAGTGTAGGAAGCCAGTGTAGGAATTTGGACTTTACCCTAAGGGTGACTACACTTTACACAGTAAGGATTATACAAATAAGGTGACCTAGGCTGCCATATGGAGAATGGGGGTGGGTAGCTCAGATGTGTAGGCAGGGAACTCTGTTAAGAGATGCAGGGAGAGATGATGAACTCGCACCTGACTGTAAGGGTGGAAATGGAAGTTGAAGTTTCCCTCTGAAGAACCCACCAAAGCTTGGATCACTTTGCATAAGGAACCTGGTTCTACTGACTGCATAACAATTTCCCACAAACAATGGACTCTTGGCTGGGGGAGGACAGGCAGCAGAGACTCCAAATGGTCACCTAAGCTACTCTTTGGCTTGGCCAAAACAATGCAGGTGAGTTCCATCCCACCCAGAGACTCACTAGGAGGCAATGGAGCAAAGTAGTGAAAAACAGGGGGCTCCAGAGTCATCCAGGCATATCTTCGAGCCTTGGCTCTGCTACTCCTTGTAAGCTACACTTTCTTGGGCCTGTTTCCTCATCTCTCTGAGCCTCAGTTTCCTCCCCTGCAAAATGGACATAGTAATTGTATCGATGTCACAGGGTGTTTGTCAAAGTGCAATTTGGCAAGGGATATAAAGCACACACCACAGTGCATGGCACATTGTAAGCCATTGAGAAAGCTTAGTTCTTTTCACCTTTCTCTTCTTTGGCCAGTGTGCCAAGGCAACTCATTCTTTAGTAACATGGCAAGTACATGAGTCCCTTAGTACCTCCTTGGGTTCTACTACCAGAGAAAGCCTCTCTTTGAAAGGGATCTGGTGATTTCAGCAGTTTGTTTCTCTCCAGATCAGGGTAGAGTCTTAGCTCCACAGATGGAGCTGGGAGCAAGCCAGGTTCTCACAGTCCTGATGCCAAGGTCTGGGTACTGCCCAGTGGTCATTGGAAAGCATGGATTCTGGAAAAAAGGGTAGCAACAGTGTCCAATGGGATGACTAGGTCAGTCAAAAGAAGAGACATGAGACAGGAGAGGAAGGTCCAGCCAGGACGGGAGGCCGAGTGGATTGGGTGTTACTGGGAGCCACTGGGTAGGTGGTGCAGCAGCGGAGACAGTAAGGCTAGAGCTGGAGGAATTCCTTGAGTCAAGGTGAACCTCATAGCCATGACTTTTTACATGATTCTTCCAGAGTCAGCATTTCTAAAAGTGAGTGCTTGGGAACAGTAATCTAATCAAGATTCACTAACTCAAAAAGGCCTGTGGTCAGTAATTTTGGGGAAGGCTGCACACTACACCCCACTCCTGGAGATTCCTAGGACACATTTGGCTTGCTGAAGCTTCTAATATAGCCTAGAGTAAATAGAGTAAATAGACCCATTTACTGTGGGAAACTCTCGGTTAAACAGAATAATTTGGCCCCCAAACCCTTGATTTACCATAACTATTAATGTCCCTTAACACTGGTATTCTGTGAAAAACACTTGGAGGACATGCCAGGCTAGTTAAAGTCTCCCAGGGCACAGGCCTCCTTAGCCAGGACTGAGAGAAAGCATTACCCAGAGAGACTCCCTTAGTAGCCTCCCAAGAGTCTTCATCTCAGGTTGGCACTGTGTGCTCAACCCACGCGCCAGATGGCCACAGATGGATTGGGTCAGAAAGTTTCCCAGGATGGAGCCAGCTCCATTCCTTCTGGGATTTCTGGGATTTCAGGTGAGGGCAGCCTAAGGGAGGTTTTGGATACTTGGTGCCAGGAAATGGTAAAACTGATGACTTTGAAGAAGGTCCACTTGACCTGGGGAGAAGGGTGCTTCTGGGCCTGCCAGTGATTATAGGCTTTGGAAGTGGCCTCTCACAATGAGGTGGGAGAGAACTCAAATTATAATCTCTTGGGAGCAGATGTGGCTCAAGGGGTTGAGCACCCGCCTCCCACATGGAAAGTCCCGGGTTCGGTTCCTGGTGTCTCCCGAAAACAACAACAACAAAAAAAAACAAACAAGCAAAACAATTGAAAAAACCAACTCAGGGAAGCCAATGTGGCTCAGTGGTTGAGCAATGGCTTCCCACGTATGAGGTCCCGGGTTCAATCCCCAGTCCCAGGTACCTAGATATATATATATATAGCGCAGATGTAGCTCAAATGCTTGAGTGCCTGCTTCCCATGTATGAGGTCCCAGGTGCGAGCCCTGGAACCTCCTAAAAACAAACAAATGAGAAAACCAACTCTTATATTGGGGAGCGGATGTAATTCAGTGGTTGAACACCTGCTTCCCATGTACGAGGTCCTGGGTTCAATCCCCAGTACGTCCTTTAAATATATAGATATAATCTCTCTAGTGTCCAAGGGTTCCCTGGAGCTTCCACTGGTCCCTGTGCTTCTCGAGCAGCATAAGTCCTCTCTTTTGTCACATGACGTAACCGGTGCTCAAGGGGTTTGATCATTGGTTGGAGTTACAACCAACCTACTGCTTTTGCTCCAACGCAATTTAAATTCATCATTTCATTGGATTCCATGAAATTCTTATAACCTTCGGATGTGTACCTATTTCTTCTAAAGCATGTTCCACTTTGCCATATCTTTTTCAAGTGACCCCACCTAGAGGACAAAATAGCAGTCCAAACTTGTAAAACTATATAACACTGGGAAAAGTATACCAGCCTGGAGTGGCACAAAAACTGGAATGTGATTTCAACAAAAGAGAAATCAGGTGTGAATTGACAATCTCCAGATGAAAAGTGAAGCAGAAAGTGTTAAATGAGTGCCGTTTGCACTGGTATGGGCTCTGAGCTTGGCTATGGGAGGGTGAGGTGGGAAATACACCCTTGAATAAAACCCAGTCCCTTCCTCGGGAGTTCAGGGTTTAGTGGAGGAGAGAGAAGCCTAAACAGGCACTTGCAATATAAAGGAAAAATACTGTGTTACTGAGAACAAGCCACTAACTTAGTGGTGGTGGAGTGGGGGGTTGGAATCAGGGAAGGCATCCCAGAGGAGGTGACATTTAACCTGAGACCTGAAGCAAGAGCAGGAGGCAACCTGGTGAAGAGAATGCGTGCTTTAGACACTGGCAGAACGCAAAGGAATTAGGCAAAGCCATTGTTCTAAATGAGATCCTATCCTCAAGGGGAGAGAGAGCAGCACACAGATATTACCCTCCAAAGTGGTAAGGGCAATGCCAGAGGTGTGACTCAAGGCATTTGAAAGCACAGGGGAGGGCACTGGTCAAACCCAGGCTCAGGAAGGGTCAGGGAAGCCTTTCTCAGAGCACACGGTGGTAGCTGAGTTTTGAAGGCCAGTGGTCATTTGTCAAGTGAGTTGTGGGGTTAGAAGGGGAGGGTGAAAATGCGTGGGGCTGAGAGAATGCCAGGCAGAGGGAATGACAAAGACGAAGACAGATAGGCTGGAAATAGTCTGGCAAGGTTTGGAAACGCAGGCAGCATGGAATGGTTGGAGCACAGATTTCCATGGGTAGGAAGAAGCTGCAGGTTGCTAGGGGCCACACTGTGAGGCTGCTCATGGACCACACTCTCTTGTTCCATGGGTAATCATACAAGGGTTTTAGACAAGGGAGAGACCTGATCCCATTGGCAAGTTAGAAAGATCAGAGACACTGCAGCAGGAAGAACAGACTGGAGAGGTGTAAGATCTGTTAGGAGAGTGTCAGTTGTCCGGAGGGCAATGCTGGTAGCCTAAAGTAAGGCAAGGACACCCTGAGAGGAGAAAAGGCAACAGATTTCGAAGCCACTGTGCCTGGATGCAGAATGAATAGAACTTATGTATGGGCCAGAGATGGGGAGGTGAGGAAGAGGCAAGGGTCAAGGAATACTCTAGAATTTCCAACTTGGGCAACTAGATGGTCATGGAGTGTTCATTCATCAAGATAGAGAAACTGGAGGTCATTTTACCAATTTCCTATTTTTACAATGAGTAAGCTATAGCTGTTCAGCATCATTCAAAAGTGAGAACTAGCACTTCAAGCAAATGGTTTCTGATTCTTTGCCTAAAGTTTCAATGAATGCAAAAAAAAAAAAACAAAAAACCCCACCAAATTTGGATATGTCCATGGGACATGGAAGTGGAGATGATCTAGAGGTAGTAGGTCTAGAATATGGGAGAGGAACCTGGCCTGGAGATGAAGATTCTACAGTGATGAGCAAAGAGATGGTAACTGCAGTCATGGGGGTGGGGGTGGGGTGGGGGTGTGGGGGGTGAGGGTGCCAGATGAGATGCCCTAGGAAGGCTGCAGAGAGAAAGATGAGAAGAAGGCCGAAAAGGAAACTGGAAGCCACATGAACATGTGTAACAGGGGAAGAAGAGGCAGTGATGGAGACTAGGAAGGAATAGACAAAAGGTAGAAGGCAAAGTAGGAAATAGTGGTACCACAGAAATCAAGGGAGAAGATTCAGGAAGGAAGAAGGACCTCCTGACAGTTCAAGTACAATGCTCTTGAGACTCCGAACTCTACGTGTCCACTAGGCTTTTGTCATCAGAAGGCTTGTGGCAACCTTGGTGAAAGTGGTGGAGGTAGTGGGTTGAGGAAAGAAAGGGAGGTGAGGGAGTGATTCCTTTTCTCTGTCCCCTTCTCTGCACCCTCTGTTGCCCCCTTGTCAAACACAGTATATTCATACATTATTATGCAGACTAGCAGAACCTGGGTTCTAGGGGACAGAGGAGAAATGCGAGTCCCCAAGGAACTTTTCCCGGCTTCATTCTGGCCTTAGTTCACCTTGATTCATGCTCAGAGGCATAAGGCAGATTGTGACAGGGGTGGGAGGGTCACTTGATGTTACATAGTTGATTAGATGGGGGAGTTTGTAGGTAAGAAGATGCCACTGTTGAACTCCTCTAAGCGTCCCTTGGTTTTGCTTTTATAACATTTCTACTATCAGCTTTTCTTCATAGATTTAGTCCCTTATATTGTTAAAAAGGCAGCACTTTTGGAGATGTGCTTAGAGGCAATAAACACCTCCTCCCTTTTTGCTTCTCTCAATATCCATTAGCAGAAAATTATGTTCACCAGCTGGAATAGAATGCCCAGGAGGAATGGATTCGACTTCAAAACCCTGTGTATGGATTTCATCCTATCAACTGGGCCATAGGAGGGATTACCATGGCCAAAACTAATGGTTTGATGAGGATGGGGCCTAACAGCATTTATTTCATCTAAGAAGTGGGACAATAATCCTGTTTGCCATTGTCATCATCATCATAGCAATGACTATTAATTTATTCTAATTTATTAATTTACTTATTAATAATGTACCATTATTATCAATTAACATTTGCTAAATTATTTAATGTATTCTTCACAATAGCCCCAATGTGCAACTCCTGCTATTTATTCCATTTTAGAGATGACAAAATGAAGGCCCAGAATATGGATAAGAGAAACTACTCAAGATCACCCAGTAAGTGGCAGAACTTGGAGTTGAACCCATTCCATAATTCAACAAATATTATTATCAACCCAGCACCTTCCACGGACCACACTCTAGAGATGTGTTCTCCAAAGTGGGATACATGGGCTCCAGAGGGTGTGCAAGACAATTGGATATGGGAAGACCATAATGGGACTTGGGTTGTGTTCTTTTTTTCTTAGCTCTTTAACTGTGTATGTTTGTGTGTATTTTATAGTATAAATAATTAAATTATAAAATATATCAGTAGATGTAATGCATATACATAATTTATACATAAATAAATATGCACACTCCAGGAAAGGTGTGTGATCAAAAAAGTTTGGAGTTGAAATAAAGTTGAAAAACAATAGTTTGGAGAGAACTGGTCTGGAGGTAGCACTAAACGTATCTGCACTAGCCCTGAATTCCTGGAGCTTACATGTAGGACTGTCTGTCCCAAGTCCATGTCCCTGAGCCTCTCTATATTATCCCTCCTTGATGATCATGAATCCTTTTTATTGTTTGAACCAAAGCATGGACCACGGATTTAATTTAAAATGTAGTTTAGTGAACAATTTATTTTCCAGACATTTATCCTCTGAGGCTATTTCTCATTGTCAGAGAAAATCAGAGGTATCTGTGTTTGAATCAGCACCTTCCATAACTCATTGCTATTGATGATGATTTTTTTATAGTTGAAACCTGAAACGAATCTAAAAATTGAAACATGTACTCAGATAACTGACCATATTACAGGTTAGCGTTGATTTTCAGGCATTCTCTAGAGCAACTATTTTGCTCTTCTGTGTTTAATCCATCCATTCATTCAATGAAGCACTCATCAGATATTTACAGAGTACACTGGGTTCCAGGCAAACTAGGAAATTCAAATAGTCATTCTATTTGTTTATCAGCATGTCTCACATTTTTGTCCTTTCCAAGAGCTAAAATGCTAGGGAGAACTTTACTTATCTGCAATGTAGTGGTTTCCCACCCATTGCTCTTACTCTCTTACAGCAAAGAGGGGGCCACACTCAGTTACCCCACTTTTAATGTCCTTAGGTATACCAAATATGTAAGAATTTATGATTCATGAAGTTACAGTTCCAGGGATGGTTCTACATTTTGATTGTACTTAATTTCTAGAGAGCAAACTTCAGGATGTGCCTGAATAACGAGGCATCTAACCTATCAGCATGCTTCGGATTCAAGAGAGCCTGTTCAGCTGAAAATGAACAATGTCAAACTATAAGATTCATGGCATCTTTGAGATGATTGTACAAATCTTCTCATCAATCCATATTCTTAGTGACTTAAATGAAAATGATTAGACACTAGGCTTCTTCTAACAGTGCTTTTTTGTTTAAATAAAGCTGAGTAATCTGATTGTGTTAACAGGCTGCCACCAAAAATTCATGTTACCAACACATACACGAATTTCTGGTCATGAGACCCACAAGTGACAAAACGCTTAGGCCTCTGATCTTAACAGCAACAAGTGGCTTCTGCTTAAAATCTACTATAACAACATTTAATAAATATGTGTAATCAGTTGCTAACACACTGGTCCAGCTCCAGTTTTGGATAAAAGGTATTTTTGTGTGTGCTTCTTACAATCAGAGGGCCCTGCAAAATATATTTAAATGTTGATATTCTACCTGAAGCTGAAGAGAGAGAACTTCTAGTAAAATGGCTGTAGTATATATATATATTAATATTCTTTCATCCATTGCAACAAAGGTACCACACTAATACAAAGTGTCAACAATAGGGGAGTATATGGGAACATTGTGTTTTTACATATTCTTTCCTGTAAACCTACAACTTCTGTCATTTAAAAAAATTACAATAATTTATAAAAAAACATTATGCTAAGTGAACGAATCCAGATACAAAGGAACACATCCGGTATGATTCCATTTGTATAAAACGTAAGTATCAATAAATCTCTAAAGACAGAATTAGATTAGTGGTTATGTAGGGCTGGGGAGGGATAGGGACTGAGAGGTGACTACTAAGGGGTGGGGGTTTTCTTTTTAGTATAATGAAAAGGTTCTCAAATTGATTGTGATGATGTATGCACAATTCTGTCATTACACCAAAGCCATGGATTGTACACTTTGTATGGATTGCATGTTATGTGAATCTATCTCAATAAAACTGCTCTAAAAATGGTTGTAGTATAATTCAGCATAACCATTTAACATGCACTAAAATGTAAGCTTCATGAGGACAGGAAGATTTGTTTGCTTCTCTGCAGTGCCCCCAGCACAACTCACACAGAGCCTGGCAGTGGTATGTACTAAATAAACACTTTTGTTTTGAATGAATGAATGGATACAAGTATCACAGAGATAGAATACCCACTTGATTAACCTGGCTGACTTAACTTCCCTCCCCCTCTCCCCTCAAGCAAACCAAATTTCTTTCAGTTTCATGAGTAACCAACCTCTCCCTCTCACATTGGGATTTTGCATCTTTGATTGCTATCTGGAATGCTCATTTCCATTAAAAACTAAGCCCTCCAGCATCCCTTGTACCGACAGAGAAATATTTTGAAACTTCATCCATTTCTGTGAAGGTAAACCCATTGTAAATAGGAACTTTTGATAAGGCTACTTCAGTTATGATGTGTCCCACCTCAGTCAAGATAGGTCTTAATCCTATTACTAGAATCCTTTATAAGTTGAGTGAAATTCAGACAGATAGAGAAAAGAAGCCAAGGGAAACAAGAAGCTGAAATTGAACAGAACCTGGAAGAGAAAGGAGAGGCCAGGCGAGGCCACCATGTGCATTTCCATGTGACAGAGGAGCCAAGGGCCAAGGCTCGCTGGCAGGCAGCCCCAGAACACCAGTCTTTGGGAAGAAAGCATCACCTTGATGGCGCCTTGATTTGGGCTTTCTCTTAGCCTCAAAGCCATGAGCTAACAAATTCCCATTGTTTAACCCAACCCATTTTCATGGTATTTGCTTGAACAGCCAAGAAAATGAAAACACCCATCTACACATATCATTTCACCAAGTTAACTGCTACAAATTCCTTAGCTATCAGCTTAAATAATTATTCCTCTGGGGAAGCCTTTCCTGATCCCAAACTAGACTGGGTTATGTGTCCCTATTATCTTCTTCCCCATATCCCCCTCTATAGCCTTTGTGCAGGAAAAGAGTTAACATAGCAGATCTGAGATTTCTGTCCTTAGAAAGTCCTGCTTGCACAGTTGACACTTGACTGGCATCTGTGACCTTGGCTGGTAAACAATTCCCTACACTGATATGAAACTTTGCTTGACTGATAAGCGTGGCTCACTGTGTCTAAATGGTTTGTACAAACAACGTGGTTTATGCCAAACAGGTGCTTTCCTTATGGGAGTCGGGAATTTTGGTACATGCCAGGTGGAGGTACATACCTATATGACCAGCCCCCCCCCATGGAAAGTCTGGGTGCTGAGTCTCTAACAAGCTTCCTGAATAGGAACGCCACAACAGCTGTCACAGCCCGTTGCTGGAAGAATTAAACATGTCCTGTGTGACTCCACTGGGAGAGGAACCTTGGAAACTCATGCCATGTGCCATACCTTTGCTGATTTTGCCTTGTGTCCTTCTGCTGTACTAAATCATAGCTGTGCGTGTGGCTATATGCTGAGAAGTCTGAGTCCTTGAGAATCACTGAACCTGGGCGGGGGGTAGGTCTTGGACACTCCAATGCATCTTCTACTATATGCACAGTGCATTTAATGAATTAAACCATTAAAACAGCCTCTGATCCACTCTAGACTGTAAGCTCCACGAGCGGAATAACCTTGCTGGTTTCATCAGCCACAGTCTCCCCAGGACCTGGCTCAGTGCCTGGCACAGTGTGGATATTTTTCAAGTGGTTGTGGAATGCCGAATCAGTGAAACAATCAATCAATAAATGCATTCAATTCCCCATGTGGGGGGAATGGAATCCTTAAGTCTCTACACTTACAGGCCATTCTTAAAGGTAGAAGCATGGTCAATCGCAATATTGGTTGGGGTTTATACGCCTCAGGGTCCAAAAATTTCTTGTGGAATGCATGTCTAAAAGGATAATAAAAGCTGATTGGAAAATACAACCTAACGCATTCAGCTCTTTTTCCTCTCCCATTTAGTCTAGTACGGGACAGATACAAAGCACTAAAAATGGTTATTTAATAAACAAATGAAAGAAGATATATAGCAAGTTCAAACTCTAAAATGAAATTGCTACATGAATTGGCTCTCAGAAAAAGAAATCCGCCTTGACTGTGAAAACCCATTCATTGGTCATTGCAAATCTACATTTCTTTTCCGGGAAAAAAAAAAAAAAATGGATCCATAGTTCACAGAATCACGTATTTTTAGACAAGATCTCTAAGCTTCTAGCCCTAACCCACACATCATAACGATGCGGAAACCAAGGTCCAGAGAGGGAAAGAGTTTACCCAAAGTCTCCAGTAAGCAGAAAAGATAAGGTAGCTGACAAGTCAAGGGTACTGGGAGCCCGGGGCAGTTTCTCCCCAGTTTCAGCTGCCCATTTAAATTTCAAGCTAGAGAAACCAAGCCAGCCAGTGGGGGCTGGGGTGGGGGAGGCGAGGAGCATGCCTGGGCAGTGACTTTGAAGCGGCGTGTTATTAGCAGGCAGGCTCCTAGAGATGGCAGCATTAGCTAATGATTACTCCTGCAGGCAGTCCAGCTGCTCGTTGACTTTTTCCCTAGCAATGTGCGGCAAGGGGAGGACAAACAAGGGTCCCATATAAAGCAAGGACCCTTGCCAGGGCCATATGTTTCTAGCAGGGATGTGGGGAGCCCTAGCGAAGCTTCTGGAAAGAACCTCTTTCTCTTGGCTAACTGCAAACCCCCTTCAGCAGAGCACATGCCAGAATGCCTGGGGGACAACCTTATGCCCGCATCACTCAATCTGGGTTGTAAATTCTCTACTCCAGTCATTCTGGTGAACTCCCAGTTCTGCCCCTGCCTACACCCCCACCCCCACCGGGGTATGCATATTTCTGGCTCCAGGCTTCTGTTCTCACTGGAGACACCATCTGGAATGCATTTCTTCCCATTGCCTAATGCCAATCCTTTACTTACTTCTAGGCTGAGCCTTAAGCCCTGATCACCCACGAAGCCTTCCTCGGGTACCCCCACCTGCAGTAAGGTCTCTTTCTCTGAATAGCAATCATACGACATGACCAGAAACCTATAATAGAATTGTATACAAGCTGCTGTAGAAGCACGGGTGGGAGCAGGGGATGGAAGGGATGAGAAAGAACAGCTGTCATGGCACTTACTGGATTAAGTAAAGTCACATGCGGCCTGAGGGATTTTTCTGACATCATGGTTTGGCTCTTGGGTCCCGTTTACATTTCTCTGGGCCTCCCCCTGTCCCCATGACCTCCAGCCCCTCTGCGTTTTCCCTGTGGCTTGTCACCAAGGATAGTAGGTTCCCAAACCCATTTCCAACAGGACAAAAAGCCCAGAACTAAACAGCTAAGAAGTAAGTGGGGGCAGGATTCGACACCAGGTCAGTTGGACTCCAAGTGCGTAACTGTTAACGATAGAGCTGAACTGTGGGCCACAGGCTGTACTGAATGTCATGTTGTGACTCTTCAGCTCTGGTTTCATAGTGACTGGAATTTTCTTTGGTAGGAATGAGGAAGCCGGTGTCTGCTCCTCCAAGTCAATGTGGAAGGGGAGGTGCAGCTGCAGGGTCAATGAGGGCAAACCCTAAATGTCACCATTGCCCCACTTCTTCAAACCCGGGAAGGCCTTTGTGAGCTAGTCCTAGCGCCCCCCCCACCCCACCCCCATATTGTGCAAAGGGAGAGAATGCACCCATGGGACTGGAAAGGGCTCTGCTAAGGGCTCACAGATTCTCAATGCACTTTCCATATTTTACTGATGGGATAGTATGCCTTCTGCAACCAAGAGCCAAGCCTTTCTCTCTACGTCTTTTCCAGACACAGCCCAGGCCTTGGCCACTGGGCCTCTGAACTGACCAGAGAAACACAAAAGGCTCCTGGGTCCTAGTGATCCTCACTTCTCAGCTACCACCAGCTCAAGTTTGAGATGAATCCAGTCTTCCCTGCCTCCCAGAGGAAATACAAGCCCCTCAGCACACCAGGTGCCCCCTCCTGAAACTACCTAGGTCCCACAGATTGCCCTTAAACATTCTGGTCCTGCAGCTTTTTGCTTTTCAGCATTTTTTTTTTTTTTTTCAATTAGAGAGGTCATGGGTTTACAGAACAATCATGCATTCCCATACGCCACCCTATTATTTAGCACCTTGCATTGGTGTGGTACATTTGCTGCAATTGACGAAAGCACATTTTTATAACTGCCTGCTTTAACTGTGGGTTCACCGTGTGTGCTGTGCATCAGCAAGTTTTGTTCATGAAAACTCTCAGAAGTAAAATCATCTATCCTTGTTAAAGGGTGCAGCCAAAATCAATACATACATTCTGTCTCACGGAGCAGTCATTTCATTTATGCTAATTAAATAATAGATCCACAATAAATCACTTGGTCATTTACTGATGGAAAATCCTGAAAGCAGCTCCTGTGGACAAACCAACGCATGCCACCCTCCTTCTGAGATCATGTCAGGAGTGGCCAGCACGTACTTTGCTTTACCACAAATGTGTTAATGCTCCAGGTTTGCTTGAAAAGCAGGCAGCTCCCTTTGTTGCACATTAACTCTTGAAGGCTAACTGGGTGGCAAAGAGCAAGCCACAGCCCTTTCTGTAACAAGTCGGAGTTGAGAAGGCAGTCATGTTTACCACACATAACGCACCCATGGTTTCCATTGCAGGAAGGTCAGCATCATTGTTGGCTCCCAGTCCCCAAGTGAAAAAGTATGTTTCTGGTTAACTGTAGATCTCCCAACCAAGGGCTTGGGACAGCATCATGAATCCAAAAAGACCACTTCGTCTTCAAGAGCTCAAGACTCCCATGCTTCTGCAATAGATTGGTGTCCTGACATCTCAGGGCTTCTTTCAAACTGGTCAGCTTCCCTGTAAAATGCCATTTATGGCAACTGGCTGAGTGGGAGCTATTTATAGAAAACAAAGCAGGGCACTGCTCCTGCAGACACCTCAGAGTGTGCTTTTTTCATTGCCTGCTTCCCTAGACAAGCAAACCAGGGGACGTTCTAATATAGGTTGAGAAGAAAGAAAATGTGTGGAGCAGCTACAAAGGCCCAGCTTGCTGTTCCCAGGCCCTCGGCTGCTCAGTGCAGGACCGCCTCATTCCCTGGCCCGATGCTGGGCACCACGAGGCCTCCTTTTCCCATGTCTTAGGTGCAGCGTGGAAAAGTGGAAAGGGTACAGGTTCCAGAGCAATAAGAGACCTGGATGGACTCCATTGCTTTAGGAGCAACAAGACTTTGGGGAAATTATGTCACCTCTCTGAGCTTCATTTCCTCATCTGTAAATCAGGGCTACATAGGGTTGTCATGACGCTAAGAGGAGATGACTCAAGTAAAGCAGCTGACACATACTAGGCCCTTGGTAAATAGCAATTGTTACTGTGTGATGGTTTGAAGCTGAATGGACCCCAGAAAAATTATGTTGTGAAAGTGAATCCATTCCTGTGGGTGTAAACCTCTTGTAATTGAGGGCCTTTCAATTAGGTTACTTCAGTAAGGTGTGGCCCACGGTGGGTCTTAATCCTTTTCTGGAGTCCTTTATAAGAGAATGTAATTCAGACAAAGAGAGAAAGAAAGCCACAGAAGCAGAGAGAAGGCCACAAAAGCAAGAAGCTGACAGTAAAGAAGCTCAGAGGAGAGGGGAGAGACCAGTAGACACCACCATGTGCCTGGCCGAGTGACAGAGGAGTCTAGGATTGCCCACAACCAGTCTACAGGGAGAAAGCGTCACCTGATGATGCCTTGACCTGGCATCATTTTTCTCAGCCTTGGAACTATAAGTGTGTAAACCAATAAACCCCACTGTAAAAGCCAACCATTTCCAGTATGTTGCTTTTGGCATCCCAACAGACTAAACCATACTGCTAATACTGAAGGTCAGAATCGTGTATTTTACCTCTTATGTGTTTCTAACAATGCACAGGACAGTGATTTCATGAATGAAAGTAGTCGTTCATGACTCCTTGTTATGTGCCAGGAACCGTGCTCGCTGCTATGCATGCTTTTTGGGGCATAAAAGGGTGGGGTGGGGGGAAGTGGGGAGATGGTTAAAATAATTAAAGGAACAATCTGGCTCCTGAGCTTCTGGCACCCTCAGCAACCATAATTAATCTTGGAGATGCTCAGGTCATGAGTCCCTAAACGGAGCACAATGAATCCAGATTAAAATCATGGGCAATGTAGTTCACCTAACACATTTACCCTCTTTCAACAATTCCTGGCATTGCTCATAAACGGAATGGGCGGGAAGGTGCAGCTTGTGGTTTTAATGCTCATGTGTGTGTGTGTACATGTGCATGTGCATGCACACTGGTGCCGAACAGAAATACAAGGAGAAGAAAGCCTTTGGAACGGGTTTGAAAGCAGTTTCTTTACCTTAAGTCTCCCCTTTCCTTTGCATACCAGTGTGGATTCTTGGGAAGAAGGGCCAGGCAGCTGGTGCAAGCCCACCTTGGTTTAGCCTCACTTTGCAAGGTTGGAGTCACCTAGGAGAAATAAAATCCCAGAATCCCCTAACAGGCAGGGGTGGGATGGGGTGGGCCAGGGTGGGAGATGGCCAACACAAAGGAAAAGGTTTAGAGACAACGCATTGCAGGTTCAAAACCGGAGGCCTAAAATGGCTGCCTTTGTCCACACCAGCCCACGTCATCTAGCCCTCACAAAACTCTGTGATGCTCAGAAAGGTTAAGTACCTTGCCCAAGGTCACACAGCTAGTAAGAGGTATAGTCAGGATTCCACCTCCCCTTGGCTTCACTCTCAAGGCTTCTAGCTCTCCTTCTGCACTAAAATGTACCAAAGGGACATTACTGGCAAGTCCCTGAGTCAATGGCAGAGAGGGATTGGAACCCACGTCTAAACTTTGTTGATCCAGGCATTCCCATAAACCACTGTAGGAGATGACTAGAAAGTTACAAGTAGAAAGAAGAGCTGGAACCATCAAGCAAAGACAGGTAAAAGTGAAAGCTAAACTTTCTCCCAGCTTCTAGGAACATGTGTTCGGACATGCATCGCATAATCAAAGTCCTGAACATGCAGATTTATGTCTCTCTCTGGTCCTAATCTCAGCAGAATCACCAGGTTAAGTGTGCTTGAAAGAATCTGGGGGGAGGGGGGGTTCATTTAAGTCAACTAAACAGGCTATTGCCAATGCTCTTTATGGCTCTTTAGATTGAATATTCTCTCCAGTGCTGCTTGTTCTTCCCTCACTTGACTCCCTCATGGAAGAATTCAGTTCTTGTTAACAATTACTTATGAATTTGACAAAAGTCACAGACATGATTTTTTCCTTTCATTCATCACCAATCCCAGCCATCACTTTAGAATTGGATACTCCCGTGCTCCCAGGAGCTCTGAGCACTTTATCACTCCTGGAATTGCTTAGGAATTATTCAAGGCCAAAAACTTTGAAAGGGCCACTGAGGCAGCAGGCTGGTAAGGAGGCATACTGCTGTTCACACTGTGACAGCCAGGGGCAAGTCATACTCTCAAAAAGCAAATCGCTAGTGCAATTCTGTGGGACATCTGCCCTGCTGGAATTCAGAGCCAGGGCTTTGGACCTCCACTGTCCAGCACAGCATCTGTCATAAAGCAGCCTGGTCACTAATGCCCACCGAGGATGCCAGAGTCTTCTTTCTTACCAAATCCAGAGGATATTTGTCAACCCTTAGCTTCCAAGACCCCGTGCAAGAATTTCACATCAAGAACCACACTCTGTTCTTTGCAGATGCCCCACCCTTGCCTTCCTGACCCTGTATTCTCATGGTTATCCACCACCTTCTCTAGCTCTTCCTTTGTCTCCTATATGGCCTTGTTTTCCCCTTCCTGACCCGATTGTAGGCTGTTTTAGTTTGCTAGAGGCAGCCAAAGCAATATACCCCAGAAATGGGTTGGCTTTTACAATGGGGATTTATAAACTTATAAGCTTACACTTCTGAAGCCATGAAAGTGTCCAAATCAAGACATCATCAGGAGATGCTTTCTCCCTGAGCTGCAGCTGTGGGCAACCAGGCACATGGCGACATCCACTCATCTCTCCCTTCTCTACTGGGCCTCGTTGCTTTCAGCTTCTGGCTTCAGTGGCTCCTCTCAGCTTCTCTGTTCCGTTGATTTTGGCTTCTGGCTCCTGGGCATTCTCTCTCAGGTTCTGGGTGTTTCTCTCTTTGTCTGTGGCTCCGCCAATTCTAGTTCATAAAGGACTCCAGTAAGAAGATTAAGACCTACCCAGGGCTATGCCTTATTGGAGTAATCTAATCAAATAACCCTTAACTGAATTTAATCAAAGGTTCACAAAAGGTTCACATGCACAAGAATGGACCAATTTATGAACATAATTTTCTGAGGCCCACAAAATCTCAAACTACCACAAAGGTGGTACTCAAGGTTCTATCAACAGCTCTTCTCTCTTCCTCTTCCTTTCTTTCTCTCCAGATCAATGCCATCCAAGAGAACTCTGCATTGATGGATATGTTCTATATCTTCACTATTAAACAAGGTAATCACTAGCCACATATAATCTTACTGGATAGCAGAGCTCTAGACACTTGCACATGGCAGTCTTGTTCTCTCCCAAGGCTTCAGGTAGCACCTCCATGAATATGACTCAGGCACCTCTGACTTGATACCAACCCCACAATGTTACCTTTGATTTGATAAACAACAAGTTTCATAAGATGCTACCTCTAATAAAATCTCCAATTACATCTAGCAAATACAATAAATCATTTGTTGAATGAAAGGATAAACAAAGGATAGTCAGTTAATTTTAATTTAATGCATTTTTGTGAGAACTAGATTTTTGGAATGAGAGCAATACTGTTCAAAGAAATAATTAAGTCTTGGGCTGTTCAGAGATGAAAACTATGTTTCTCTTCAAACTTATTACATTCTTTGACTCAGGGAGACAGCATAGTGTGGGGTTAAGATCTTGAAATCTGGAGTCAGACTCTCTGGAATTGAATCCTATCTGTACCATTTATAATCTGTGCAACCATGGGCAAGTTATTTAACCTCTCTGTGCCCAAGTTTCCTCACCTATAAAATGAGGATAATAATAGTACTCATTTCATAGGCTTGTTGAGAGGATTAAGTGAGATAATTCAAAAAAAAAAAAAGCACCTAGTACAATAACTGATATATAATAAGAACTAGAATTGACCAGGATCACAAGCTTACTGAGTTCATTTAATCTACTTGGACATGTGATCCACTGGGAAGTCCAGGAACTCAGAATCATAGGTACATAATGAGGATCTCCTTAAGGAGGACACTAGACCCGAGAAACCCTTAGTAGCAGAACTGCTGAGAAGGCATGGTTCCATGGATGCACTTCTACAGTGCTTTCAAACCCTGACCCTTTAAGCCTTCTAGAGGCTGCTTGCACATTACTATCTGTTATGGTTTGAAGCTGGATGGACCCCAGAAAATCATGGCCTTATAACTCATCCACTCCTTGGGTGTAAACCTCGTGTAAGTAGGGCCTTTTGATTCGATTACTTCAGCTAAGGGACTTATTGATTAGGTCACTTTAGTAAGGTGTGGCCCAGGGTAGGTGTTAATCCTCTTACTGGAGTCCTTGATAAAAATGGGATGAATATGGAGAGAGGGGGAGAGAGAGCCACAGATGAAAGAAACTGAAGGCAAGGAAGCCTGGGGGAGAAGGGAGAGCCCAGCAGATGCCGCCATGTGCCTTGCCATGTGGCAGAGGAGTCCAAGATTTCCAGCAGCTGGTCTTTGGGGAGAAAGCATAGCCTGATGATACCTTGATTTGGACATTTTTCTCAGGCTCGGAACTGTAAGCTAGTAAGCTAATAAATCTCCATTGTAAAAGCCAACCCGTTTCTGGTATATTGCCTTGGCAGCCCAGAAGACTAAAACACTATCATTATTTTAAGAGTTGACTACAAAATTGTTGAAGATATTCTGGACTTAGAGAGGTTCCACAAAATGGCTACGTTCATCAGTGTCTGTTTTAGTTTGCCAAGGTGTGGCCGATGCAAAGTAGCAGAAATGTGCTAGCTTTTGAAAATGGCATTTATTTGGGGTAAAAGCTTACAGTTCCAAGGCTGTGAAAAGTCCAAATTGAGGCATCATATAAGTTGCTTTCTCACCAAAGTCAGCTGCCATGTGTTGAAGCAAAATGATCGCCAATCTCTGCTGAGGTCCCTGCCTTCCCCTCCAGAATCTACCATCTCCCGGAGCTCAGCTGTGGGCAACCAGGCATAGGGTTTGTCTCTTACCAGGCCTCCTCTCTCAGGCTCAGCTGGTCCACTTTCTTCCCAATTTCAGCTGTAAGCTATCAGGCAAATAGCTCATCCCTCCCAGGGGCCTCAGCTGCTTGAGCCTCTCCTTTTTTCACATGGCAGGATCAAGAACGGCTACTCCCACGTATTCTCTCTAATCTAGCTGCCATGGTGCCTGCCCTGACCCAGGTCTGTGACTCCCAGACTCGACCAGCAGCACCGTCCCCTAGCCTCACCCTGGTGTTGGATGCGAGAGCCTGTGCTTAAGTAACAAATCTGACCTCACTGGAGACATTCAAGCAAAAGTTGGACAACCACCTTTCCAGGACGGAAAAGGAAACTCATGCTTCAGAAAAGGTGACTAATAAAATTACCAAAAGAATATGGTGGCACAAATACCAGAATGTGATCAGATAAAACAGTTTAAAGAATTTCTTGGAACCTGCAATAAACTTACAGAAACTTGATTTTTGGACCGTGTTAAAGACTTCACAACAAGAGAAGTAAAACCTGATGAGAACACCTGTTGGGAACATTGCTTAGAGAAATATTTAAAAATGACACAAAGAATATCCATGAGATTTCAGGAATATACTATTCAGGAGAAAGAAGCCCCGGCAGCCACAGCAGGACTCCTCGGCCAACCAGATAGACAAGTCCTGATGGATGGACTTTCAATGAAAGATTGCACTGGAAAGGAGGATTCATTTACTATAATTCCCTCAAAGCAGCAGCCACCATGTTAAACTGCCTGTCGTGGCATTTGAAAGCCACTGCAGAAACAAAATTACTGTTTACCAAGAATAATCAAAAATAGAAGGTCTTATTGTTCAACAAAAATAAGATACAAAAGGTGTTGAAGCTTTAAGACTCAGCATCTTGGTCATCTGAGTAGAAACAAGCCACAGTTTCTTCAACAAAACAAAACAAAACAAAAAAAATGGCAGAGCTCTGTTTTCCATTGTGTCTCTGTTTTTTATCAGACCCAGCAAGAGGGTGGAGACTCACCCGGAGTCACGCCTCACTGAGGTAGCCCAATTGAAAAATGGTCTCACACCCGATGGAGTGGACCAGCCCACAAACATAATCTTTCTGTTTTGGGGATTCATAAAAGAATTTCAAACTGCCACAATGTCTTAGTTTGCCAGGCTGTGCTTAGGACAAATACCGCACAATGAGTTGGCTTAAATAACAGGGATTCATTGGCTAACAGTTCTGCGGCTAGGAGAGGTCCAAAATCAAAGATACCAGCAAGGCGTTCTTTCTCCCCAAAGACTGCAGTGTTCTGGGGCTGGCTGCTGGCAATCCCTGGGGTTTCTTGGCTTTTATCTTTGCCTCCCATCACCTGGCAATGTCATGTTGTCTAGCTTCTGTGACTTCCAGTTTCTTTCTATGAGGCCTCTTGTAAGATTAACGGATTAAGATACATTCTTATTCAGTTGGGCCACACCTTAACTAAAAATAACACGTTCCAGAGATACTATGTAAAATGGGTTCAGCCACAGGAATGCAGATTAAGATTAAGCACATGTCTAGGGAAGCAGATGTGGCTCAAGTGATTGGGCTCCTGTCTACCATATAGGAGGTCCAGGGTTCGGTTCCCGGGGCCTCCTGGTAAAAGGCAGGTTGGCCCGCGTGGTGAGCTGGCACAGCAAAATGACACAACAAAAAGAGACACAAAGGAGAGACAATAAGAGACAGAGCAAAACAGGGAGCTGAGGTGGTGCAAGAGATTGAGCGCCTCTCTCCCACTCCTGAAGGTCCCAGGATTGGTTCCCGGTGCTGCATAAAGAGAAGACAAGCAGACACAAAAGAACACACCGAGAGCAGATAGCAAGCGCAAAACAATGGGGGGGGAGAGGATAAATAAATAAATCTTTTAAAAAAAAACATGTCTAAACTGGGGTTCATAATTCAATCTAGCATGGATGACTAGAGCTGGAGATAATGGAGTGCCCTCTTTAGCTCACAACCAGCTTGGGGAAAACTGTATACGTGTAGGTAGAGATACAGTAGGTATACACATACATGTGAAGGGGGTTCCCCTATGTGAGTGGATCCTTAATCCCTGCAACTCCAGCTGGGAAACAAGTGTGTCCTTGCTGGTATGGGGAAAGGTACGTGCCTCATTCCACAAGTAATTGCCGTCCATTCAAGTTGCGCCCAGTACGTTTGCCTGTGCACAAAAGCATGGCTGTTGGATCTTTTAAGACACCATGTCTCCTGTACAGCAAGCAAGGTACTTGGATCCTAAAGGCCACATTTGGTTTTGAATCAAGTGTACTGTTAAGCGTTAGCATTACCCTCTATCCTTAAATCATGAACCTTACCATGCGAGGCTACTTGAGTGGATACTAAAGAGTCGGCATTTCCCCCTTGGGGCACCAATCCTTCCCTACCCTAAATTCACCAGCGGGAAAACAAGGCCTCAGTTCTTCCACCACATGGGTAGGTTGCAGTTATGCGTGACATCCAGTGCTAAGAATACAACCCGAGTGAGAGGACAGCACTGTCACTCTTCAATCTATTTATTGGGCAGAGAGAAAACAGAGCTGGGCAAATGGCTGTACAGGGCAGCATGAGTACCAGAAGTGCTGAAACTGGAGGCTGGTTGCTCTTGAGAAAGAAGCTAGTGGTTATCAACCAGATACCTCGCCTTCCACCCTGTGCCCGAGGCACAGAAGGAAGGAAGATACTTGTCAGTTCTACAGATCCGATCGGTCCAAACCAGCCTCTCTTGCCCCTGCGTTTGCTAACTGTGGTTCTAGCTGGCACCCAGAGCTGAGGAGCCCCTTCCTTTGCCCAGGGGACCTCACATCCAGGGCCCCATGAGAACAGCCCAGAAGCTCAGGAACTCACTATGATTAGGCAGCATGTCAGCTCTGAACCTGGGCCAACGCGTTCTTGGCAGCGCTTCCAGATGAAAGCAGGTGCAATTAACCCTCTGATACTCAAGCCAAATAAAATCAAATTCTACTGTTCCCCATGAAATAAAACAAGCGTAGAGGGAAAGCCTCTAACCTCTGCTGATGGGAACACCTGACTGTTTACAAATCGTGCAAGTGCCATCCATGAAGTGGTATTGGAACCCAGCCTTGCCGGTTTGTTTCCATATTGCCCTTCGCTGCTTTCTACTACAACGGCAAAGTTGAGTAGTTACAACAGAAACCCACAAAGCCAGACATATTTCTTGTCTGGCCCTTGACATAAACGTGTGATAACCCCTGTTTCAGTGCTTTGATAGCCTCTTCTGTAAAACGGGGTTAAGTGTACCACTAGCTTAAGCCTTTGGTCGGGATCAAATCAGATGATGCTCACACATGCTCCTTCTTGGAAATTTGAAAGGCTACACAGAGGTAGGTAAGAAATCTAAGGTCATCTAAGAGATGCCTTTTTTTAGCAATTCCCGAGCACAACGATGACATAGGTCTGTTTAACACAATAAATGAATACTAAATCTCCGAATGACAAAAAATAATATGATCAGGCCCTCTAGAGAGCAAAGAACCTTGCTTTCAATATCAGCTCTACCACTTAATTAAGGTGTCCTGGAGAATCTTGTGAGCTTGCTAAGCATCTTTCCTCATCTGTTAAATGGGTAAATAATATATTATCTCATTTAATCTTCACAACCGTCCAATGAGAAAAGTAATTACTTATGTCAAAGTGCTTTTTACATTTAGAAAGGCTTTATGTACAGGTGTGTTCCTTATTAGATGTAAAGTCTTTTCCTTATTCACTTGCTTAATCACCTGTGCAAAAAATGTCAGCTCTTTTCAGCATGGCTTCCCTTTACAGACACTATGCGTCACCTCTCTCCAGCTAGGATTTTGTGATCTTATCCTCTATTATGTACTCTGCCACCTAAGTGGACATGGAAAATCAGACTCTTTCAAATCACTGGTACCAGGCCAAGCATCCTGCCATGGTTCCTGTTTGTCACACAGCAGAAAGGTTTCAAGACAAATCAAGGCACATGCTTTGACTTAAAAGATATCCTGAAGTTCAAGGCCTGGAGATTTCAGTAAAAAAAAAAAAGTGTAGTCACTTAAAAATGAATGGGAAAGATATTGACATGGGTAAGACAGCTGGATCGGCAGTCAGATGGGCCTGGGTTTGAATCACCACTAGGGCCCCTCAAGCTGTGAAGCCCAGAACACATCACACTCACAAGTCACGCTCAACATCCATGAGCCTACACAAAACCCTTTGTTTCCTGTGGTAGAAGATGGACTGTGGTTTACTGAACAAATAGGAGAAACTCTCTCCTGAACTATAACAAATATACAATACTAATCCAGGGTGTTAATAACCGGGTGGGTTGGGGAAAAATGCACCAAACGTAAGATACAGTCTATAGTGAGTAGTAATATTTTGACGATGCTTTTTCACAGTTTGTAACAAATGTTTCACAACAATGCAAGGTTAGTGGTGGTGGGGTGATGAACGGGAGCCCTGTGTGATGTTATGCATGTTTGTTTTGTAAGTGCACATCTTTTACTATACACTTATTGTTTATGGATGTTTACGTATGTTCCTGTATCAATGACTTACTTCGATAAAAATTTTTTAAATGAAAAAAACAAAACAATTGTGCAACAATTCTTCCCTCTAGGCTCCACCCTCATGGGACCTTTTCAGGACCTTGACCAATCCATGCTCTTTTTGATATTTTCTCTGCTGGGAAAGAAACCCCAACTCTCCTTCTACTTACACCCATTTTACCCAGTTAACTCTGATTCCCTTTGCATACCTCAGCTTGGTGGTCATTTCTCCAAGAATGCTTTTCCTTACCTCACCCCTGTGTCCCCACAACTGGCTTAGCCTCACCTTGTGGACCCCCATTTCACCCTGTGCCTCTGGGTACCAGCATTCAACACCAAGACTTCGATTTCTTAATGTGCAAATGGCGCATGATTGTTCACTGTCTGTCTCCCCCTCGAGAGGCGAAATGTTTCTTGCTACAGAGTAGGCGGTAAGAAAATGCCCGTAGAGTAAATGAAAGGGCATACCTGGGACAACTCTGTGTTCGTGTAAAATCTTAAAGGACACGGGCTTTAGCATCTCACAGAGTTAACAAGTTCTGGAAAGCTAACAAGCGTGTGGTGGTCAGTTCACCGATGACAAAATGCCTTGGAGAGCAGAAACATTCCATTGAGGGCAGCTGTTCCAATCTTCCTGCTCAAATCATTTCAGTGCAAGCCCATTTCTCTTTGCTGTTGCTATGCAGAACACTACTAGAAGCCAAATGATGCCGTTTGTATTTAGAGAGTTTAAATATCTCTCTGACACTGCACATGATTTATAATGTCTACAAAGGCAGAGCCATGACGGCTGATGTGTCCTTACATTGCAGCAAATTAAGGTGTCTATTTTCCCCGCCAGGTGTGTGAATACTGTAAATCCAATTAATGCTAATGGCAGCACGTGCCTGCAAAGAGAGCTAAGTGAATGATGGAGGTTGTTCCCATTACAATCTCACAACCTCTGATCGCCTCAGCAAGGTGATGGCGGCGGCTTCTTTCTCTTCTTGAAATGAGCTCAGAAATCGTGCCCATATTTCCATGTCTTACGCTCACTCTGAGCAGTGTACACCAAACTCTGTTTTGTGGCATTCCCAGATGCTTCTGAAACGTCAATGTGTATACAAATCTCCCTGTGATCTTGTTAAAATGCAAATTCTCACTCAAGAACTCTGGAATGGGGCTCTAGATCCTCCCTTCAGGCTGGTGGACCATGAACTTACTTTGAGCAGCAAGGCCCGAAGGGAGACTTTGGTTTTCCTCTGGTACCATCAGTGATAACTGATGTGATTAACGATAATTCTGAGGATTCTAATTCTGTGGATTCCTACTGGATCACCCAAGAGAAAACAGAAATTCAGGAGATCAATCTGAAATTTAGGGGGCAGCATCAAGAATTCGCCAAGGAAGGAAGTTTCTGGGCTGCTTTGTGGTGTTTCAAGCTTGATGTATAGTGGCTACAAGCAGAAGCTCCAGTGAAACAGACACGGCTCTGCATCTGGGCACCACCATTTCCTGGCTGGACGACCTCAGTTGAGTCATTGACCCTTTGAGATCAGCAGTTTCCTCATCTGTGAATGGGGAATTCAAGTACAAGCGGGGACTTGGGAGGATTTAAAGGCCAGAGATGTCTCCCAGAGCCTGGTGGTGATTACATCAGCAGGGTAATTGGCTCTGCCCAGTAAACCCAGCTGCATTTAAATCCCATGCTGGCTGCTCAGCCGAGCTTCCCCATTGGCAGTTTCCGTTTGTGGGAATACCTGCTCAGAGATGAGGCATCTGGAGGGGAACTGAAAAACTACTGAGGTTTAGGATTTGGTCTTTAGATTTGTGAGGTTACTACTGATCTCAGCCCTGGAGGGGACAGCACAGAAGGCTCACATCATCTCTAAAGCCCCTCTCCATCGCCACTGCCACTCTTTAGGCCAGGGGTTCTTAACCAGGGGTCCGTGAGCTTGAATTGAAATTTTTAAAAAAACATTCTTCTTGTGGGGACATGTTGGTGTGGGAGTGATATATTTATTAAATAATACACAGTATACTGGGGACTTAGTAAGGGGTCCATGGTTTTCACCTGACTGGCTAGGGGTCCATGCGACAAAAAAAAAAAAAAAGGTTAAGAACCCCTGTTTTAGGGCCTGGGTATTTGAGCAGGTACTTTGTCTTATCTTGAAACTCGATGAACTTTTTTTTTTTTTTTTAAATAAGAAGCATTCTTCCCTCTATAGAATTTAGAAGGTTTGGTAATTGTAGGAATGCATTATCAGATGTATAAGCTCTGGATTCAGACAGTCCAAATCTCAGGCCTGCTGTGGTGATTTGGAGCTGTACGGACCCCATAAAAACAAGCGCTTAAAGTTAACCCATTCCTGTGGGTGTGGACCCATTACAAGTGGGATCTTTTGATGAGGTTACTTCAGTTACAGTGTGTCCTACCTCATTCAGGACAGGACTTAAGTTCTCTTACTGGAGTCTTTTATAAATGGAATGAATACACAGAGAGAAAGCAAGCCACGGAAGCAAGAAACTGAAAGCAACAAAAGGCGGAAGAGAAGGGAGAGACCAGCAGACAAGGCCATGTGCCTTGCCATGTGGCAGAGAAGCCAAGGATCGCCAGCAGCCAGTCTTCAGGAAGAAAGCATCACCTTGATGATGCCTTGATTTGGACATTTTCCCAGACTCTAACTGTGAGTGAATAAATTTCCATCATTTAAGCTGAACCATTTCATGGTATTCACTTTAAGCAGCCTAGGAAACTAAAACACCTGGCATTTAGTAGCTGGGCCATTGTTTCATTTCTTTTAGCTTCTATACTTTTCAAAGCTAGGATAGAGCTATGCTTTGCGGTTAATGAACAGAGCGGCTCATCTCAGGTACTGGTAGGTAACGGGCTGCTTCTTCATCTAGATGTTCATTCTTAGGTGGGCTCAGTTTGTGAACATTAATCATTAATTCTAATATATGCATTCTTCTGTATGCATGGTTTACTTTCATAAAAAGGAGAAAAATATGCCATTCAAATGACAATACAATGCTACATCTACAAAGCCTATGCAGTGCTGTGAATAAATGCTTTTACATGCAAAAAATAAGAGTAAATTGTATTGTTCAAAAAAAAAAAAATTCTACATACTAGCCAGTCTTAGTGTGCAACAGCTTAGAAGGTGACAGCTCATTCATCCTCACAATCAGCCTACTCTCTCTAATTTTGGTCTATGCATGCAAAAATAAAAGCAGCAGATCCATGGAACCCCAGAACCCCCGTGGGAAGAATGGGGAAGACTGAGCAGTTTGGGGTCCAGCAAAGTATACTCGCGACTTATTTAGTTCTGTCCCAGGTGGAGACTAATTGTTTTACACTGTGAGGAGTCAACATCCTGGGGCAGCTCCCAGTTAGAAGTCAGGCTGGAAGGTGACTCAGCCAACTGTTCTAATCCGATCACTGTCAATGAGCTTGAACTAACACATAGATAACGATGATACATAATCGATCCTGGGCTGCCTGGCAAATAGTCATACTTGGCTCTTATTTCATGGCAGTAACGGAGGCTAGGAGTGTTTTCTTGAAGAAAACACTCTCTTGCACGGAGATAGAGACAGTGTCCAAATTCCTTTTGGTTGTTCAGCAAGGGACGTACAGCAAACCTAGCAGCAGTCTGGTGGGGCTGTTAAGCATGTGGGCTTTGGTGTCAAAGAGATCCAGGTTCAAGTCCTTGGTATGCCAGTTATTAGCCGTGTGACTTCGTGCAAGTTACTGAACCTCTCTGTGCCTCAGTTTTGTTATGAGGATTAAATGACATAAAGTTTATAGAGTATACTTACTTAGCTCAGTGCCTGGTACAGAGGAAACTCTCAATACATCATCATCATTATTATTATATTATCCTGACTGTGGCGGTTATGGAAAGTGAGTGAGAGAAAATGTGGAAAGTGCCAGATGCTTGATAAGTGCTAACTGTGAATACTTTGAGAACACTGTTTCAGAAATCAGAATTGGTGAGGGACTATTTGGCCCCTAGGTCAACCGGGCATCTTCCTGATTAGCTATGGTATAACCTATACATGTAAAAGGAGGAAAGGAAAAAGTGAATATAAATTACTTGCCCTGAAGAGTCTTTACACTTAGCCTCACCCGCTCCCCACCCCAGGATTTGGGCCAGCCCACCTTTTGTCTGGCCTCCCGTGCTGCCCACCAGCAATCAATCACCCAGTTCTAGGGAGTCTCTGTACAGAGAATCAAGTATTTTACTTAAAAGCACCATCTCTGGAAACTTACTCTGGATTTTTCTCACTTTATATTCTTTCATGCGATCATTCCTTTGCATGTCTCCTTTAGAACATGCTCTCCTCAAATGTCTTCCTGAAAAGACTAGTCTTTGAAATTGTATTTTTCAGTGGGGGGAAAGGGGGAGGTTATATGGTCAAATAAGGTCAGAAATCTGAATACTATACCCTTCCATTGAGATTTGTAACATGCATTGTCCAATTAAAGGCTCGGAGACATCCTGCCATTCATTTAATCATTCATTTGTTCATACACTTAACAAAATACATTTTGAGTGACTACTATTTGCCGGTCAGTATTCTAAGCACAGGGTAGGGGTGGGGGAAAATATAGCAGGAAACAAAACTGCCCCACAGGGCACTGTTTAAGCCAGTGTTTCCCAAATGTATTTTCTATTTAGAGACTCTTCATGATTTGCCAACCCCACACCCCTACTCTTCATTTCAGCCCAAAAGAGTGTTTTGAGATTTCCAAAGCATAGCATTTAGTTTCACACCTCTGGGCCTTTACCGGTGCCACTTGGCCCTCTGCCTGGCACCCATTTCTCCCTTTGACCCCCTCCTGCCTGACTAACCCCAGTTTTCCTTCTGGTTACTGCTCAGGCCCCAACTTCTCCAAGAAGCCCTGCTTAGTTCCATGCTCCCAGGATGAGAGAGCTGTCCTTCCTCTGGGCTCTCTGTGTGGCCTTCGCACACTCCTAGGGTGACACATTTCATAATGATCTGTTTACTTGTCCATCCCATCAGCCTCTGAGCTCCTAGAAGGCAGGGGACCATGCATCATCCATCTCTGTATTCCGGGAACATAACACAGTGCTTGGTTCTTAGCTGTGGATTTGAAAAGAAGTGTTAAATGTCTGCATGAATCAGGGCCAAGGGTCTAATGCCTTTATGCAAATGATCAATAAGGAACCTGCTCTGAGCAGGCTCAGCCAGGGAGTGCAGGATTTGGCAAGCTCAAGGTGTGTATGGGTGTGCGTGTGTATGTGCGTGTGCAGGTATGTGTGTGGAGCTAGGTAGTAGAACTTCCTCTCTGGGTGGGAAGGCTTGGGAAGCAGAATATGGTTGGACTTCAGCCCCAATGGATCCCCTTACCTGGCACCTTTCTGGCACCTGGAGTGAAAGAATGGGGTTCCTGAGCAGGGTGGGGGATTTTGGAGAGAGCATTGGGTTGACATACCTCTGAAGCTCTAGAAGTCTAAAATGAGTAAAACAAAAGAAACATTTTCCTGCAAGCCCTCACTCAGTTAGGATATTTCCTTCCTCTTGCTTAAATTATTATATAAGTTTGTTGTACTCAGCTGATGGCCCGTTAACCAAATCGGACATATGCTGCTCATTTGTCACTAAGGAAGTGGAGATCATTCTGCAGGAATCTTACTATCATGTAACAAGTTAAAACTTGCCTTGCCTCTGTATCTCATGTATGTCATCTGGAAACTACAACTAGCACGAAGGGTTGCCAGATAAAATATAGGACACACACTTAAATTTCAATTTCAGATAAACATATGAGCTTTTATTTAGGATTAGTATGCCCCATTCAATATTTGGGACATACTTATACTAAAAAAAATTTTTTTTGCTTGTTTGCTTACTGAAATTCCTGAATTTTACTGGGCAACTTCTATTTTTTGCTAAATCTGGCAACCCTGCATGTGATGCCATTGTGTCTTCACAGCTAAAATAGGGAAGTCAAGATTTGCCTCCTCCTACCCTTCCAGAAATAGGTTCAGGGCATGTGGGGCAGTAATTAGTGGATACGCATGAGAACACTCCCAGGCCCTTCCCTGACTTGCAGGATGGCGTAGACACGGAGAAGGGGTGCTGTCAAGATTCAGGAAGAGAAGGAAGCTTTTCTCCCAAGAAGGGGACACACTCAGTTGGGAAGGATTTAGAACATCAAGATCAGCTAAAGTCTGTGGAAACTGTGAAAACAGAGCCATTTAGACTAGAAAGGAGAAAGCACCTTCATTTTTGCTGTTCATTTGTTAGGTTCTGTTCTCTGCTTTCAGACAGAATATAAATTTATTTTTTCTTTAAAATGAACTTTCTTTTACTATTAATACGAGCATAGTAAAAAAAAAAAAATCCTCATGTCCCAGCAGGGTTTCCAGCATGAATTAAATGTGGTAATCAATTTTAAGTGCCTAAACAGTGTAACAATTCCAGACATTTTAAGCTGCTGATATTATTATCATCTCTAACACTGATCTTATTTCAAATCTGGGGCAATCTATATAAGACGAGTTTCCTTTGTAAGAATAACTGTGGTGGGGGCAGAGGGCGAGAGAGAGCTTTTATACCTCTAACTTTACTCCCAAGCCTGCATTCGTGCTCTCAAATTATGGCCCTTGCAAGAACAGCAAAGGTTTACCCAGACACCATTTGGATTCTGTTTACCTTCCTTGCTTTTTTATTTTGTAAGTCAGTTCTTTCACTAACCATGGCTGTGGGGTTTCAGCCATTTTCAACCTTGGCCTTGAGAAAACTTTGCAAGTTTTTAGTGAGTTGCAAAGATAGGCAGAGGCTGTCTCTCCTTTTCTATATAAAAGCACATTCTGGAAGCCAGATTGTGAATCAGAAACTCAAATTCTAACATAAATAGTTCTACTATGCTTTTGGTCAAGACACATTTCCTTTTCCTTCCATGACCTATTAAATGGGTCATTAGCTTTTAAAACCTTTAAAGCCTATGAAGTACTCTAACTACAAGTAGATCCTGTATTAAGCTGGCATAACCTCTAATATTACTGGTTCCTAATGGGCATCTGGACAAACTATCATTTGTTGAGTCCTGCTGGCAGAGTGCGCTTGTGAACGTACATACAGTGAACTCCCATAATGGCAGCCCAGAAGAATACTTTTGCACCACTGACTGAGCTAACTGCTGTGACATTTTAAGTTAAAGACAATGGTCGGTCTCTATTTGGTTAAAAAAAAAAAAAAAAAAAAAAGGCCACATTGAGCCATGATAGAGGTGATTGGTTGAAACTCAGTATAAGCAAATGATAGTTGCCACAGAAAATTAAGAGGTATCAGGATTCCAGGAGGCAAGTTAATTCCAATAAAACCATGAAATCAGGGAGTCCACCCATAGGGCCTGTGCACCCTGCAGTCTGTCGTGTGCCTGGGAATCAGCTATGATGCACAGTGGTGTTCCCTCCACTGGGGGATCCTATGCACCTTCCAGAGAAATCCTGATCCACTGGGCCCTAGATGCTAGAAGAGCAAAAGTGGACCTGACAATGGACGACATTAATGGGTTTCCCGATTGCCAGTGACTAAGTGGGTAAGGATGGTGCAAACACCTCGCTGTTCCCACTGAGACTGTTTATGAAACACTCAGCACCAATGACAACAGCCTACCAGCCAGAAAACTTTGCAAACCTGAACTTGAAATTCAAGACTCCAGTGATGATGACCATTATTCACTTTTCATGAAGCCTTGTTACAAATACATTGTTAGGTGTTGAAGGCTTTAAAACCAAAGCCACATTTTGATTCTCCTGATTCCATAGCAGGTAACATTGACAGTCTTACTCCCGAGCTGACAACTCATTTGCTGTGCCACAAAAAATTAAATGTATCGGGGTAAGCAATTTTTTTTTTTTTTTTTTTTTTATTCATTTATACCCCCCTTGCTGCTTGTGCTCGCTGGGTCAGCTAACCACGCCGTGCAGGCGGGCCTGCCTTTACCAGGAGGCCCTGGGAACCGAACCCGGGGCCTCCCATATGGTAAACGGGAGCCCTACTGATTGAGCCACAGCCGCTTCCCGTAAGCAATTTATTATAAGATATATTTCAGGGAGGGATGACTTCACAACTCAAGAACACAGAGTATTCAGCATTGAGCAAGTGTCAACAGAGCAGGTTAAGGATGCAACATGCCAGCCATGGGGCACAATCTTGCCCTTATTTTGTGCCACTTCTTTCCGGCTGTTTCATTTGATTTTCTCGAAACCAAGCCAGAAATGGGTTTTAGCGTCACAAGTGCACACCTGCATAGATTCAAATCATCTGGGCCTCGGTTTACTGTTCCACACTCTGGACCCAAGCACCCACTACTGGACATTCTAGTGATACCAGGACTTCAGTCCTCTGTCCTTTCTTTGTCCCATGCCTTTGGCTCTAGTTTCTGCCCCAGGCCCAGGCTTTAAGGAGGCAAGGTTGTTCTTCCCTTCTCCTCACAGGATCTAAGAAGAGTGGGAACTCAATAAATTCTTGGTAAATAAAAAATGAATGAGAGATGGGAAGCGGATGTGGCTCGGGTGGCTGAGCTCCTGTCTGCCATATGGGAGGCCCTGGATTTGGTTCCCAGGGCCCCCTGGTGAAGGCAAGCTGGCCTGTGCCCACGCAGACCTGATGGCCTGCACCCATGGAGAGCTGGCACAGCAAGATAACAAAACAAAGGGAGACAAGCAGACACAGAGGAAACTCACAGCAAATGGACACAGAGAGCAGACAGCGTGCACAAGCAGCAAGTTGGGGGGGGGTAAATAAATAAATAAAAATAAATCTTTAAAAAAACAAAAAATGAATGAAAGAATGAATAGTGAAATGTAACTCATCCTAAAGAGCACAACGCAAACACTTCGTCTGCAGTGATAGAGAGGAAGAGGAGGAGGATGATAGCTAAAATTTGTACAGCCTTTACTATGTTCTAGGAACTAGCCTATGTGTTTTATATGTATTAACTCATTTAAACCTTGCATCAGCCCTAGAAGATCGGCACAATGTGATGCCCATTTATAGATGAGGAAACTAAGGAATACAGAATCTTAGAAACTTACACAACGTCACCCAGCTAGCAAGCAGCAAAAATAGGATTCAAACCCAGACACTTTGGTGCAAGAGTCCATACTCCTTACTACCATGTCAAAATATTATGCCTTCTTAGAGTTTTGGTAACACCACCACAGGATTTGGCTTACCCCAACATTGTTGTCACTTAAAAGAAATATCTAGAATATGAAGTATGCTATAATATAATAAGTGTCTGCCTGCCCAGGCCCCACAGCCTCCGCACTCCCCTAAGAATAGGGAGATCCTTGAAGGCAGGGCCCATGGCGTATTCATCTCTGTACCCTCAAGGGCCTGGCAAAGAATCAAGACATAGCACATGTCCTATATACATTTTGTGAGTGAACTGATTTGAAATATTTGAAATCAGTGAACTGACTTGAAAATATGAAGTGATTTGCCATATGAAATTGACATTTCTAGAGGATGAAATAGTTGAATGTTGACCATTTCATTTTAGATCAAACTATAGAATATGGACAATACCTATCAGCTTTGAACTACCCATATCCTTCACAAACAGCTTTATTAATTTGTAACACATTGATACTTATCAGAAAAGAATAATACCATTAGACAGTCCATTCAGCTACCACTGACAAGGCCAAGACAAGAAAATGTTGGATGTCCTTGATTTCTCCATGCAAATATTTCAGTCCTCATTTTTCCAATATGACAGAGAAATTATGTCTTGGATTATCTACAAGATCATCTTTAAAGGTTTCCAAACCAACATTGGACAGTGGATCAGACATTTTATCAAGATGACTTCCACCTTAACTCTCCAAACCAAGCCCCTACCCCATCGTTATCCCCTTTTTCATTCAAGCATTTGCTCTGGAAATAATTATCAAGCATTTATTCTAGACAGGACCTTGGACCTACAAAGAAAACACACTTCCCATTGATGGCTTTTTATGACTCCAAAGTGGTAATGAGAGATCACTCCACAAGATGGCACTCGTAATTCTTCTTTGCATTCCTTTTCCCTAGTGCTGAAAGACCCTATGATTTTTCTACAGTCACAGAACAAATACAACCATGATTGACAGTTCATATTAATATATTTCAGGCACTTGAACACATTTGGCTACTTTAGGAGAGGGTGTATGTTATAACATAGATGTGAATGGGTTGGAACCTTCTCCCATTGCTGGTGTTTACCGAAGAACACTCAGGCTTAATGAAAAGAAGGGCAAACATATTACATATAACAGTGCAAGCAAACAGTGCTCCAGCAGGCATGTGCATTAAGGCTGAGCAAGCTCAGTTGGCCTAAATCTTCCCAAGGAAGTAGATACTCCAACTGCATCTTGGAGTTCCTTGGTGTATACTAGACCCAGGGGACTCATCCCCACAATTTCTACCTAGAGTGGTTCCACGTGCCTGGGCCCACCCTCACTTAGACCCTCTCTATCAAAAGCACGGGACTGAGCTGAGGACGGCACATTCAACCAGTGGTTTTTCTTCAAGGAGATAGGTGGAAAAAATTAAATGTGAAAATGATAATGATATTTATGGAGTGCTGTGTAGCAGTTATTAAGCTAAGCACTTTACATCTATGCTCTCATTTAATCCTCACAAGAAACTTATGAGATAATTTTACATACATAAACATTTATGTAACACTGTATGTTAGGCACTATTCCAAGTACTGTACAAATATTAATTTACTTCAATTAATCTTCATAACATTCCTATGAGATTGGTACTATTATAGCTCAATTTTATGGGAAACTGAGGCATGGAGTGATAAAGAGACTTGCCAAAGCTCTCAGAGCTGGTAAGAAACACCACTGGGGGTCATATCCAGAACTGTCAAGCAACCTTTCTGTTTCACAGAAAAATAATTAGGTCAATCAAACAAGAATGTCATTAAGTTCCTGCTACCAAACCTATAACCTTACCCAAATGTATACCTTCCTAATGCTGATAATTCTCATCTGTGTTCTGTCTCCTTTTCTCTTTAGTCCTTCTTGGGATCCCACTCTACTGACTGCCCACTCCCCATTTGTTTCCTCAATCAGCATTTAAATCATAACCAGCCTTTTGGTCCTGATGTGGAAACACAGATGCATCTCCTTGCTTTTCTCCACAATGTACAGCTATAAATCTTGGAAATGATGGAAAAGGCCAAAAAAGGGGCACTCTGAGAAGTGATAAGAGGAAGGCAAACTGATTAGGGGTCCCAGGACTGGAGGAACTGCATAACAGCAAGGTGTCATAAGACTCTGACGCAACAGAAGATGGCAACCCAGACCTGGAATTTTCTGACTCCCAACCTAGCAACAGAGAAGGCAACCCAGGTAGGTACATTCCTCCCATTGACAGCATCAGTGAAAGCAGCAGCACCAGCAAGAGGGATTGATTGGGAGCTCCAATAAACCAAGGGGTCATGGGAAGTGCTCTCCTTCTCTGTTGAGCCTGGGATTCCCCTCACTCATGGAGAGATATGCAGGCAACTGAGCAGCACTGGCAAGGGAACCCTGCCACAACAAACAGGCCTGATCTGGGAAGCCTCTTTGTTCTTAAAGACCAGAAACTTCTTCATCCATTGAGAGATATCAGGTGGCTGGGCAATGCCCAAAGGGGGATCCTGCCAAAACAACTGTCCAGTGTGGGAAGAGTTTGTCCTCATAAAGGGGACAAAAGTACTTGAGCCTCACTTCTTCTGTGAGGGGATGCCAGGGCAGGTGGGTAGAACTGGCAAGAAGGACCCAGCCATAACAAGTGGTCTTCCCAGGAAGCCTTTTCATTCCTGTGAGCCTCAAAAATTCCATGCCACCCCCTTAGGCAGAACCAGCAGGGACCATTGGAGGCTGAAGTGGCACCAGATAAATTAAACAGACCAAAATAACTCTACAAAGATTCTCAAAACTAAACTGTTATTGGAACCACAGGCCACAACGCAGGCTAGGACCTATGTGTCAAACCTCCGTAGCGTGACTGTCTGCTAAAATCCAAGATTTAATTAAGACCAAAAGTCTCCTACCATCTTAGTCCAAATCTCCAGGATACAATAAAAGCACACCTTTCATACCAAGAACCAGAGAAATCACAACTAGAATGAAAAAATATAATGAACTGATGCCAAACCTGAGATAAATCACAAGTTGCTTAAAAATTCTCTTCAAACAAATGAAAAAAATACAGAAAATCTCAGCAAAAAAGTAAAAGTTATAGAAAAGAAACAAAAGAAATTACAGAAATGAGAAATACAGTAACAAATAAAACTTGCTGGATGGGCTCAATAGTAAAGTGGGGTTCATAGAGGATAAAATCATGAACTTGAGGATGATTCAATAGAATTCATCCAATATGAACAATAGACAGAAAATAGTCTGAAGAAACAATGAACAGAGCCTCAGGGACCTGTGGGATAACAACAACACAAAACAACATTCTTACAATGGGAGACACAGAAGAGGAGAAAGAAAGTGGAGCTGAAAGAGTAAGCAGGGGAGTAAGGGCCAAAAACTAACCAAATTTGGTGATAATCACAAACGTACAAATTCAAGAAGCTTATATTAACCCCAAGTAGGATAAACCCAAAGAAGTCCACACCAAAACCCATCATAATTAAAATCCTGAAAACTAAAGACAAAGAATAAATCTTGAGGGCAGCTAGAGAGAAATGGCACATTACCTACAGAGGAACACCAATTTGAATGACACAGGATTTCTCACTGAAACCATGAAGGTCAGAAGGAAGTGGCAAATATTTTGTAAGAGCTGAAGGAAAAATGTTTGATCTGAAAAAGGCTATGTGAACAGAATGAGAATACAAGCTACAGATTGGGAGAAAATATTGTCAAACCACATATCTGACAAAGACTACTATCTAAAATATATAAAGAACTCTCAGTTAAAAAAACAAAAACAAAACAAAACATGTAAAAAAAAATCTCAACAGTAAAAAAAAAAAAAGCAAACAATCCAATTAGGAAATGGGCAAAAGACATAAACAAACATTCCACTAAAGAGAATATACAGATGGCAAATAAGCACATGAAAAGATGTTCAACATCATTAGCCATCAGGGAAATACAAATTAAACCACAACGAGATATCACTATACACTCATCAAAAAGGATGAAGTAGAAAATAATGGCAACATCCAAGAAACTGGATCACTCACACATTTCTGAGAGAAAGGTAAACTGGTACAGCCACTCTGGAAAACAGTTCGGCAATTTCTTGAAAACTAAAGATGCAACTACCATATGGCCCAGAAGTTACACAAATGAAAACTCACCTTCACGCAAAAACTTGTACATAAATGTGCTTGGCAACATTGATCATAATGGCCAAACACTGAAAACAGCTTAGATATCCTTTATCAGGTGAATGGTTGAACAAACTGCGCTACATGCATACCTGGAATATGACAGCAATAGTGCAAATGGATGAATTTCCAGGGAATGATGCCAAGTTGTGGAAAAAAGCCAATTCAAAAAGTTTACATATGGTATATATGTTCGACTTATACAATATTATTGAAATGACAAATTATAGAAATGGAGAACATACGAGTTGTTGCCAATGGCTAGGGATTGGGAAGGGATTGGGAAGGGACTGCAGAAGGGAGATAGGTGCAGTTATCAAAGGGCAACCCGAGGGCTCTTTGTGGTAGAGCTGTGGAATGTGTTGACAATGATTGTGTGTAAATGTTCTGTATATGGGATAAAATTCTATAGAATTTAACACCCCCCCAGAGAGGAATGTAGGTGGTGCTAGGGTCAATCGATTGGTGGATTGTATCAGTATCAATGCCCTGGTTGTGATATAATAGTGTGATGTTGGCACTGCAGATTGTTACCACTGGGGGAAGCTGAGTAGTATGTGCACACAATCTCTCTGTATTATTTCTTGCAACTGCACGTGAATCTACCATTACCTCAACAAAACTTTTAAAAAAGAAATAATCAAGTATCTCCCCAACTTTAAGAAATTCTTCAGTTAGGCTCTTTTTTCCACTCTAGTTACTACCCAGGTTTTTAAGTTTTCCTTTACAGTCAAGCTTTCTTAAGAAGGTCTTCCGACTTTTCTGTCTCAACTTTCTAATCACTCAAGCAATCCTCAATCTACTGCAATGGATCCTATTAAGCCTTTGAAATGGCTCTTGTCAAGGTCAGTGATGATCTGGTCATTATATGCAATGTTCACCTTCCTATCCCTATTTGACTTGATGTTCCTTCTTTCTATAAACACTCTTTTCCCTTGCCTGGTTGCCATCCTACCTCATTGGCCACTCCTTAGTCTCATGCCTGGGCCCCTATTTCTCTGTCTGCTTACCTCCTTTCCTTCCAGTTCACCAACCACAGTAATTTCATTCCAGTAATTCTTTAACTTCATGAAGACCTCCAAGGTACTGACCTCACTACCTTCTCCCAGTCCATCCTCTACCTCATGTCTTCAATTCTCTCTCTCCTGAGCTTAGATTCAATGATTCCAAAGCAGTTTGATATTATTTATGAATTCCCAAAAGAGATATCGATTATGATTATAAACTGGTCTGTTCCTCTGGGCATGATACCCTTTGGTTGATTTAAATTCAAAGCTTTAAATTTACTTAATTAAATCAATTCAGGGCCTTTGATTTGACCATGCCATTAGGGCATGGCTCAGGGTTGAGTCCCCCACCCCTTGGTCTATATAAACGGACACTCACGCAAGAAGACACACAGGAGAGACAAAAGAAGGCAGAGGAAGGAAGAGAGCTCCATAGACATGGAAGAGGAGGGAACTTGGTCATTTTGGTCCTGCCATGTGGCAGAAAGGAGAAGGTGCAAACGGCTAAAGCCCTGGAGAGAGCAGAGCCATTCGCCTGATAGTTTGCAGCTGAAGAGACCAGAGCCTTGAGCAGCTGAGAAGGCCTGGAAAGAAATGAGCCCTCCAGCCTACAGCTGAGATTGGAAGAAGCTGGGCCAGTGGAGCCTTAAGAGGAAGAGGAAGGCTGAAGCCTTGCAGACATCAGCAACCTACCTTGCTTCAACACGTGGCAGCAGACTTTGGTGAGAACATACCTCTTATGGTACTCTTTAGGGCCTTGTAACCGTAAGCTTTTACCCCCAACAAATACCTTTTATAAAAGCTAACAGATTTCTGGTACTTTGCATCAGCACAATTTGGCTGACTAATACAGAAGTATCTCTTGAAAACATGCTTAACTCTGTAATTTCCCTCTCCTTCTATCACATCTGCTCAGCAAAGCCCCAACTCTATTTAAAGTCTACTTTCTACCTACTAAATCTCCGCACTTGAGTAGCTGGGTATTGCTTGAGAAAAATACACAGCCATGATGGCAGGTCTCATTTTTTAAATCTTGATATAAATTTCAAATGTGCCCTCTAGATTATCTAAACATCCTACCACACTTCCCTTTTATGCAAGACAACTATTTCCACTCTGCAAGACAACTATTTCACACCTTCTTCCCTATTGTCAGACCTATGAACGATTCACCACTTCTGTATTAGTCAGGGTTCTCTAGGGAAACAGAATCAACAGGAGATATCTGTAAATAGTATGAGATTCTATAAGAGTCTCTCACGTGACAGTGGGGATGCACAAGTCCAGGTTCCGCAGGCAGGCTGCAAACCAGGGCCTCCGATGAAAGTCCAATGAAGGTCCTTGAAGATTTTCTGGGAGACGTTGGCTGTCCAAAGATGAGCTGGGAAATTCTCTCTGAATGCTGGAATCACTTCCCCTTTTAAGGCATTCAACTGATTGGATAAAGTGTCACTCATTGCTGACTGCAGTTGATGCAAATGTAATCAGCCATCTATGCAGTAAACCCACCAATGACTAAAGCCCATAAATGTCCTTATATTACAATTATACCCAGTGCTTGCTTGACCAAACAACTGGGCACAATACCTGGCCAAGTTGACACATTAGCCTAATCATCACACCTTCACTCACAGATGTCTTGTATCACTTAACTGACCAAACAGGAACAAGTACCACCAAGTCTACAAATCCACCTGTCTCAGCCCAAAGACTCTGACATTCTTCATGTTACTATAGTGAGCTGTCGCTGCTCCTGTGTATGGCCAACTCTTCCACTTGTGTCCTGGATCCATCCCAGCTCCTCTAGCCTTTTCAAAGACTTCCCTCTTATGATTAGCCCCTCTACTCCTGGCATCTTCAATTTCTCCTTCTTTACTGGGTCATCTTCATCAGCAAACAGTTCTTGTCCATTTCTGGCTCTTACCAGTTATCTCCTACATCCTATCTTTACATAAAATTCCTTTTACCCCACGTTCCCATTGAAGCCATCACCCCATTTTCTGATCCCCTTGGCAGCAAAATATCTTTCAAAAGTAGTCTATACTCACCATTTTCATTCCTCACCTCTCGTTGTTCCTCAACTCACTCTAATCGCTAGTTTCTATCTCCACCACTCTTTAGCCACTGCTTTTGCCAAAGTCATCAACCAGATTCAAGTCTCATATAACCATATTCATATAACCAGATTCAAGTCTCTTCTCTGCTCTTACTTGAGCTCTCAGCAGGTCCTGACACAGCTGACGCATCTCTCTTTATAAAAGCCTGTTTTCTTCTAGGCTTCCAGGACACTGCACTTTCCTGATTCTATTTCTATCTAACTAGCCTCTTGTTCTCAATCTTTCATGCAGGTTCTTTTCCTTCTCACCCTACGTGACCTCATTCAGTCCTATAGCTTTAAATAATATGATGACCACCAAATTTACATTTCCACTCACAAGGTCAAGGTCCAGCTGCCTACTTGACATCACCACTTGGCGGTTTAATAAGCATCTCAAATCTAACATGGCCACGTCCACATCCAAAAAAGTCTTCTGCCCCCAATCAACCTAAGTTGCTCAGGTAAAAACAATCTAGGATTGATTCCACCCCATTTCTCACCTCATAACCAATTCCTTCTTACTTTACCTCCAAAAATGTATCCTGATTCTGTCTACTTCCATCCATCACTATTATTACCATCTGGATCACATCCACCATCCCCATTTGGCCTAAAGCAATTGTTTCTCACATTTTCTTTTTTAGCTTCTTTAACCCCCTACAATCCATTTTCCACTCAGCAGAAGAGTAATCTTCAAAAAATAAAAATAAATCAAATCACTCAAACCCCTTCTTAAAATCGTCCAGTGGCTACCCAATAGACAGAATAATATGCAAACTCCTTTTCCTACCGATTTTGTCCAATTTACTCCTCTGCTAAAAGCCAGGGAGTGATTTCAATCTCCATCTTTCCAGAAGAAAAAAACGTGGAGAGAGGGGAAAACTACTAACAGATGAACACTCCATCTGTAGCTACACCTGAGGAGGAGGAAGATGCTTTATTTGCAGGAAATTAAAAGGTCATGACAGCTCTTTTCCCAAGCATGGTTGCTCAGTCTACTACCAGAGGAGGGAATGATGCTTTCCAGATTTCTCTAATCAGAAGTCTGGGCTGATTCCTACAAGGTATCACAGTGAACCAGAGGACTTCATGCATCCAAGAGTTAGTTATGATTGCCCCATCTTTCTCTTGACTTCACCTATCTGATCCCAATCATCATTCTCTACCTAGGCCAGAGGGCAGTGCTGACAAAAGGAAAGATAATAAAAATCCAGGCCTCTTAGTCTTCTGGTCTAGCTATCTTGGCCACTAACCAGCTGTGTGACATTTGGCAAGCCAAGTAATCTCTCAGGGACTTAGACACTGTTGATAATTGTCCATGTGAGCACTAAGACTTCATAATCAACTGCTATTTTTCAACTTGCAACACATCACCAATTCTACTAGGCCCAGGACAAAGACAAGAAATGCAAAAAGCCGCTTTGGGGAAAAAAAATCACTGGACATTTTCCCTTTTTTCTTGAAACACCTTTAGAGTTAACAAATGCTTGGATCTTTCTTTTGTGAGACAGCGAAATCTTACAGCTCTATCCCAAATTACCAACATCTGCCCACTTACTAGATTACAATTTGCAACAGTTTTAGACTAATTTCTTTACAGTGTTGGGTCTTGTTTGACTTTTCAAAGGAGAAGATTTGTCCTCATTATCTGCATTGTGAAAATGTTTTAAAAGAAATTAAATGAGGAATGATTAATTGATATTTGAATTAGCCCTTAATCAGCCAGATGGGGCTGCAAAAGCTTCAGCGAAACACTGGCTCTGGTGGCCCAGATTTGGCTGCACAGATGCAGAGTGCTGCTTCTCCAAGTTGACACCAGGGTAAGCCTGAATTGCCCACCCAGTGCCGAAGCCTACAGCCTCACAGCCTTCTTGTCTGGGGAATCTACCACAGAAAGAGGTCCACATCTCAGAGCTGACCCTGGCTCTTGCTTAACCTTTACCCACCTGTGACAGTTTGAGATGATTTATGAATCCCAAAAAGAGAACTATTATATTTGTAAACTAATTTATGCCTCTGGGTGTGATACCCCATCTGATTGTATTAAATTCAATCAGGGGCCTCTGATTAAGTTTACTTGATAAAATCAGCTTAGGGCTACTGATTGGGCTATATCAGTAAGGAGTAACTAAGGTTGAATCTCTGCTCCCTTGGTGGGCTGACATAAAGGGACACTCACTCAAGAAGACACACAGGAAGAGAGAGAGCTCTGTCATTTTTTTATCCTGGGGCCCCAGGGAGAGAGATGAGCCATTCGCCTGATACTCTGCAGCTGAGAGAAAGGGAGCCCTGAGAGACAAGCCCTATGCCAGCTTAAAGCCGATCAGGAGAAGCTGGGCCCATGGAGCCTGAAGAGGAAGAGAAAGAGGAAGCCCATGAAGGAGTAACCAGGCAGAGCTCAGCTACCATCTTGATTCAACACGTGGCAACCGACTTTGGTGGGAAAGCAACCCTAAGCTGTACTTTTTACAGCCTTGTAACTGTAAGTTTTACTCCATATAAATACTCTTTATAAACGCCAACAGATTTCTGGTATTTTGCATTGGTACTCCTTTGGCAAACTAATACATCGCCTTATGATTCTTTGATGCTTTCTCATCTCTGCACATTTGTGCTGTCTTTAGTAAAATCTCAGCCTCTGATGGACATGCTTAGCTACCATTTATCTTTTCAAATGCAGCAGAAGTGCCCAGTCTTCTGGAAAGCCTCCCCCAACTCTGCATGGCATAGGCCCACTTTCCTTACTGTGCACTCTCTCAGCACTTGGCCTGTGGTGTGCCATGATATGCATCCTAATGTATCACCATAGCTTTCAGCATTTTCCTGTTGTGGTGAATCAGAGCAATGTACCCCCAGAAAAATACATGTTCTTAATCTCCATCCATTGCTGTAGGTGTAAGCCCATGGTAAATGGGACCTTTTGATAAGGTTACTTCACTTCAAGTGTGGCCCAACTCACTCAGTATGGGTCGTCTCACTCCTATTACTGTAGTCCTTTATCTGCAGAATGAAATTCAGACACACAGGGAGAAAGTCACGGGAAGAAGCCAGAAGTCAACAGAATCCAAAGAAGCCAAGATAGGCCGCCATGTGCATTGCCATGTGACAGAAAAGCCAAAGACCAAGGATCACTGGCAGCCAGCTCCAGAATGCCAGTCTTCTAGGAGAAAGCATCGCCTTGCTGTTGTTTTTTTGTTTGGACTTCCCCTAGCCTAAAAACTGTGAGCCAATAAATTCCCATTTTTTTTTTTAAGATTTTATTTATTTATTCATTTATCCCCCCCTTGCTGCTTGTGCTTGCTGGGTCAGCTAACCATGCCATGCGGGCGGGCTTGCCTTCACCAGGAGGCCCCGGGAACCGAACCCAGGGCCTCCCATATGGTAAACAGGAGCCCTACTGATTGAGCCACAGCCACTTCCCTAAATTCCCATTTTTTAAGGCAACTCCTTACATGGTATTTATTTAGCAGCCAGAAAACTAAAACATCTGTTGAGGCGGAGCCTTCTTGAGCTCCGTCTTGCCAACACCTGGCATAAGGCTAGTGAATCCAAAGTTGCTGAGTTGCTGTCAAATAAATGATGCCAAGTATGGATGCTCATGACCTGGATTTACCCACTCTGGAAATAGAAGTTGTACTTTCCTTGCCTAATGCCTAGTAGGATGGCAAGGTCCACCTTTTGATGTCAACCTCTTAATCAGCTGTTTTATTATTGCATTTGGAACTGATCTTGGGAGACTCAGCTGCTGTTTCGTATTTAACTGCAATCAAGGGGGAAGTAACTTGGCTAATGTCCACTTCTACACTGTAGTCCTGGAAAGCGCCCTCAGTGGTCCGGACTGTAGTATCTTGATAGCTCCAACAACACTTTCCTTTCTGTACAAGGCAAGATATTTATGAATAGTCAAGTTGGCTGTGTCACTCTAATGACCATAATTGGAATTTGCCAGTAAAAGGGAAGAAAAACTCCACTGGTATTCGGCTAGAAAAGTGAAATGCATTTAAAAAGAACTCATTTATCAGTCATCTACATTTCTCAGCATATCCTGGGGACATATTGAAAATCTGTGAATTTTGAGAGGAAAGACATTAGCTTTGATCTGTGGCCTTGATACCAAAATGTTCACCATGCTTAAAATATTGGCTCATTAAAACTTAATTCACCCCAAGCATCTTCATTCCCTTCTGAACTCCACAAATTTGTGCAATTTCACCCAAGAGTGAAGAGGACTTAACTGTAGCATAAGGAATTAATTTTCTGGGCTAGAAGTTGGCTGGTGTTGCTAGTTTCTCACAATAACCCATTTTTTCTCACTATAAGTTCAACCTTTTCCACAGGAGGATCAAGATGTATCTCTGTATTGCTCCACAGGGCATGATGGAATGTCTGGCATAGGCTCTGCCCCTCATAAGTTGTAGCTAATAATAACCATGATAATAAATTCAACTAACATGCATTGACACCAACTCTATTTTCTGTACATTTTACCATTAAAGCCAAACATCTCTGCAAGTAATGGATTATTACCTTGTTCTAAGGATGGGAAACTGAGGATTGGAAAGTTTCAGGGTCTTTTCCAAAATCACATGGTTAAAGGATAGCAAAGCTTAAATGCAAACCCATGTTTTTCTACAGATTTCTTATGGAACTCTATGGATTTCTATATGTAATTTCTCTTTTGCAAGGTGAGCAAACTGAGAACTAAAGAGGTGAAAGTAATTTGCCCAAGGTCACACTACCAGAAGTGTTGGGGTAACAACTAACCCAGATCTGTCAGATTCCTAAATTCATGTTCTCTCCCATAAGCCACCCTATTTCCATGAACCAAAGGACCTAGGCTGGCCTGAGACTGATCCCATGGGTTGTCAGGAGAGCCCGTGGACTCTGGGCAAGATGGGTGATGGGGTGAGGTCTTAAAAAGTGGGCTGTGGGAGTGCAGACATAATCCTATCTCCTTATTCCTCATGAGCCCAGTTGACCCTGGCCAGTCTGGTTCCCTGTAGTTCAGAGCACAATGGGGGGATGTCAATCCCCCTGTGCTGGGTTGAATGGCAACTTCCCAAAAAATATGCCCACATCCTAATCCCTGGAGCCAATGGAGTTGACTTTCTTTGTAAAATGGGTCTTTGCAGACATAATCAAGTCAAGAATCTTGATCTGAGGAGAATATCCTAGATTATCTGGGTGGGCCCTAAATCAAATGATTAGAGTCCTTATAAGAGAAAGGCAGACAGTAAGCAAAGTGTCAAGCAAGGGTGGCTCCTGAAGGCTCTAGAGACATCTGGACACTATAGGCAGGGCACACAACACCAGGAAATTGGCACACCATTGGTGGGCCTTGCCTCAGAATATGTGTTAGCCTATTTCCCCAAAATAAGAGAGTTAGACTCATTTATAATTTCCCTACAAAGGGTTCTTCTGCCCCTTATACCTGAACCTATAATTAGCAATATACCCATTAAATATATGTCCCAGATACTTAAATCTTCGGTCTGTTCATATGCTGGTTAGGCCCTGAATCTCAGCAGAGCTGTCACCAATATCAATTCTCCAGTTCATCAGAATCAACCAGGACAACTAACAAAAAGGATGATGATGGACAATGCCCATCCCCCAAAACAGAGTGTCTACAACTGCAAGCAATACAGTTCCATCCATCTAACTAACCCATGGGTTCTAAGCCCCCTCTCAAACAGAAACAGAGTGGGCATCACCATCCCAAAATCCTCAAGATTGAGGAATAAACAAACATAAGAGGGGATGCAACCATGGGCCAAACTAGAGTTATTATTATTCGAGTAACGAAAGAACTTGTAACATTGATATAAAGATAGTGATCGCCAGACATTCTAAGGGGAGGGGGAGGGAAGAGTAGGTGTAACACGGGGCATTTTGGGGACATTGGAATTGTTCAGCATGATATTGCAATGACGGATACAGGCCATTATATATTTTTTCAAAACCTATAAAATTGTGCGGTGCAAAGTGTAAACCATAATGTAAACTATAGACCATGATAGTAGCAGTGCTTCAATATTTGTTCATCAGTTGTAACAAATGTACAACACTAATGAAAGATGTTATGAATGGGAGAAATTGTGAGAGGGGGAAGGGCTGGGGTATATGGGAATCCCCTATATTTTCGATGTAACTTTTATGTAATCTAAAACTTCTTTAAAAAATAAAGTTAAAAAAAAAAGAAAAAAGAGAAAGGCAGCAGGATGTTGGTGACAGACAGAAGAGGAGAAGGCTATGTGCACATGGAGGCAGAGATTGAAGTGATGCAGCCACAAGCCAAGGAATGCCAAGGAATGCACGACAGGAACCAGAAGCTGGAAGTGGTAATGAATGGATTTTCTTCTAGAGCCTTTGAAAGGAGTGTGGCCCTGCTGACAACTTGATTTCAGACTTCTGGCATTCAGAACGATGAGAGAATAAATGTCTGTTCCTTTAAGACACCAGCTTGTGATGATATTTTATGGCAGCCACGGGAAAATGGTATATATCCTGAGCATGAATTGAGGTGCCTCCATCTGTAGATCCACGAGAAGAGAGCACTATCTCCATTTCGGGCTGAATAAGTTAATTCCAACAAACCCCAACCCAGAGAATCTGGGATGCTTAGCATGCTGGGTGAGAGACAGACGTTCTGGAAACGCAACACACAGGCATTCAGTGGGTGGCAGTCAGAGGCTAGCAAAGACTCCACAACAAGAAACACCTCCCGGGCTAAAAAGTGTGGTAGGGCATTTTTAAAATGGAATCAATACCATGCAAGATATCTTATCCTATAAACATGAAGGCTTCAGCTAGGCTTCAATTAGGACAATTTTCCTGGCTTTATACTTTCATGTGAGGCTGCACGATGTGGCAAAATGAACATGAACTTTTGGCCTTAAAACCTGGGTTTGAATTTTAGCCCTGTCTAAGGTCACAACTACTATACCCGACATAATTAAAGTCCCTCAGTTTCCTTATCTGTAAAACTGGGATAATAGCAACCACTGAGGGGTTGTCAGAATTAAATCCAATGTTACAGGTTTACATGTAATATCACTGGCACAAAGTAAGGGCTCATAAAATGGTGGTCGCTGTTCTGTTCAGTCAAGAGATGCAGACTGCAGCTCTATCATTTCCAGTCCTTTCTTTTAGCTGCTCCAGGAGTCAGGAGAGGGCTCAAATCTCCAGGCCATGCTGAAACTAAAGGAGGTGATGGCTCCAAGCAACAGCCTCCTCTCTCTCCTGGACCCAATTCTCAATTTACTTTCTACCAGTGGAGGAAGTATTTGGTAATTGTTGTGGTTTGAAGCTGCATGTACCCCAGGAAAACATGAGGCTACTTTAAGTTCAGGTATAACCCACCTGAATCAGGATAGGTATTAATCCCATTTCTGGAGTCCTTTATAAGGGAATGAAATTCAAACAGAAGGAAAGAAAGCCACGGAAGCAAGAAGCTGAAATCAATGAAACCCATAACAGAAGGGAGAGATCGGCAGATGCCGCCATGTGCTTTGCTGAGTGGCAGAAGAGCCAAGGATGGCCGGTAGCTTGGCTTTGGGAAGAAAACATTGCCTTGATGATGCCTTGATTTGGATATTCTCTTGGCCTCAAAACCATGAGAAACTAAATTCTCATTGTTTAACCCAACCTATTTCATGCTATTTGCTTTGAGCGGCATGGGAAACTGAAACATTAACCGAAGTGGGGAGGAGGTGAAGCCCAATGGATTTCATAGCTCTCAAAAGAGGTCCTGACTACTCACCTTCTCTGTTGTTTCTCAGCTTTTACAGGAAAATTGCTTGACTGAGTGATGGGACTGTACCCAAGCACTATTCTCTTTAACTGAGGAAAAATCCAGTCTCGTGTATGAAGGTCAATGATGCATAGGGATTGAAAAAACTGAAGTCAACAGAACAAAACGACCTGCCAACACAACTAGTAGGCTAGACCCTGACATGATATTCAGGGAAGCCATCCATTTGAGTGGCTGGGGAGATTGGATGATGCAAGGGATGTGGCGTTGGGAAGGAGTATCTTCTATGAAGTCACACTTTGTTTGCATCGTGACATCAAACGCCTCAATTAATTTTCGTCTGTTACCCTCAATTCACAGGCCTTACCTGCCCGTCTAATCTGTCAGCTCATTTTAGAGATGATGCAAGTAAGAAGTGTCAGCATGGCAAACGGTCTTTTTAATTCCTACCATTCAGTGTTTCTTCACTCTGGGATCCTGACAACTGAGAAAACTCCTGCAGCTTCTTATTTAATTATGGGGACCCTCTGAAGTGAGGAAAGTGATCTGCTGTCCCAAAGGCAATCATTTTGTTTTTAAACTATTAGGGAAAGGGGAGGTCGCAGTGGACTGAGGAAAATTCGGTGTGCTTTGAACAGCCTTTATTATTACTCTTACCAAGTCACAGGTCAGCTCTCTCTTCAGAATGTCAGTAATTTAGAAGAGGGGTGTGGGAAACAGAATCGGAAATGACTCCAGCCAAGAATGGTACTATGCATGTGTTTGTCCTTAACTGAAGTGGCATTTTGACATTTTGTGCTGCGCCTGACATCTTAGGACTTCTCCAACGAAGTACACAATGAGTCAAATCTAGACAATCCAAGTGAGGTTTTATTCAACACAAGGTCTAAGGAGGGTCAGGTTATTCCCTCAAGAAGCTAAACTGTTTGTGGAATGAAGCCAAATTAATTAACTCCTACATAGGTTTAAGTTATTTATAAACCTGTGAAAGAAGCAGAGCCTAGATTTCCAAGTGCCTCCAGCCTGACACACTTAACTCTTTCTTGACCAACTAAAAATACCCCAAACCTCAGGTCTCTGCTGGAGAAATTTTGGTTTAGCCAAGTCAGTCCTGCCATCTTCACTTAACCCTCACACTATATGATTTGGTGAAGATGCCTACGGTTCTAAAACAAACGGAATAATCTAAGCTAGTTTGTACCATGAGTTCTTTCTGAAAGTAAGTGACAGACTTACTCTGGTTCCTCAAGATCAATCCAAATTGAACGACTGTCTTAGATGTTTGGTAGATAAAACATGGAGAGCAGGTGTGGGACAGGTGAGCTCAGGAACACACCGCCTATGTTATAAGGACAACCATGTCAAGAATGATTCCTTGCAGGTGTAATATGGGGGCATTTGGGGGACATTGGAATTGTCCTGTATGGCATTGCAATGACAGATAAGGCCATTATACATATTTTCATAACCTACAAAATTGTGCAGGACAGAGTGTAAACCATAATGTAAACTATAGTCCAAGGTTAGTAGCAATGCTTCAATATGTGTTCATCAGTTGTAACAAATGCACCACACTAACGAAAGATGCTGTTAAGGGGGGGAAAGTGGGGGAGGGGGTGGAACATATGGGAATCCCCTATATTTTTTATGTAACGTTTATGTAATCCAAAGCTTCTTTAAAAATAATTTAAAAAGAATGAATCTCTGGCTAGATCACATGGCACACATGAGGGTTCCCAATCCAGTTGAGTTCAGAGAGCCTTCACACAGGCTCAAAGAAATGTAGGGCAAGAGTAGGCAAGGAGAGTCTGGAGAAGTGGGCTCTAATCAAGAAACAGAAAGCACTGTCCAAATCAGAACCGTTTGAGGGTGAAGTGGAGAGCTGTTGATATGATGCCCAGACTGAGCTTAAGGCAGGAGGCAGGCACTGCTAATATCCTATCCTAATAACTCCTCATGGCAGCACAGCACCAGGACCTTGTACAGTGCCTGGCATGCACTGAGGCTCAACGCAGGTTTGTTGAATTAATAAGTGAACACATTAAAATTGCACAGCCTTACTTCCCCAAATTCTTTGGAACTTTCACTGGGGTGGGTACCCTTATTTAAGACTTGGTGGAGGTGGTCCTGATTCCTTGTATTCAAAGGGAGAGACTGGTGTTCTAATCACCAAATCTCATGGCTCTGTCTCAGACAACACCTTCTGGATCTTTCGAAGTATCTGATATTATTGACCAATGCCTCTCCTACCTTGGCTTCCATGACAATGCGAACTCCTGGTTCTCTTCCTGCCTTTCTGACCACCGCTCCCCACCCCCTTTTACTAGTTTCTCTCCACTGCACTAAAATCAGTATTTACCAGGGTTCTCTCCCTGATTCCTTCCCCACTTTTTCTACATGTTCTTCTTCACCAGTCTCATCACCTTCTGTATACTACTCACACAATTCTCTCCCATTTTGACCTCCCTCCAAGCCATCAATTCTGCACACCCTGTCCCACCAGCACCTCAGACTAATAATATTTGATCCGAACTCACCTTGACATCTTAAACCAACTCTTCTTTCTGATGTCTTTCTGTTAAGGGCATCTCCATTTGTCAAGGAACCAAGGCTTGAAATCCCAGGCTTATCATTTTTTCTTCTCTGTCTCTCTGAGGCACACATCTAGGAGAACATCATGTTCTCCTGGACTGTTTTAACCAATTACTCCTGCATTTGTCTAACTCTAATGGTGATTGTCCTCGTTCAGGCTCACCCATATCTTTCTTGCTAGAGTGTGTCTACCTTCTAAGTAGCCTTTCTGCATTCATTTCTAGCCTCCTAATTCAAATCACTAGGCTTTGAAGTATCTCCTTTGGGGCAACGTAAAGGACGTGAAGTATCCTCCTTTATTAGCCAGATAATTGCTACTTTTAAAACAACTGGAAATGATTCAGAGGTGATGCAAATACCAGATAGGTGAACCAAATACCAACTATGAGAATTTTAGTATATATAGCAAGCATGACAGGTAGGCAGGGATCTAGAAGTTGAATCAAGATGAACATCTGGACTGTGGGGCAGGGGGTTATCAGGTTTATTGGGGCCCATTCTGCACTCATCTCTCCTTGGACAAATCTCTCACATATTTATTGTCCTGGGTTGGGACCATGGGCGCTCAGACTGAATCTTCAGGATTATCACCTCCACAGCCTAATGGGTGGGGCCCAACTGAGCACTATCTGTAGAACCCATTTTGGAGGCCAAGTTGATGCCTCCAAGGTCATCTGAGCCACAGAAGGTGATTTTTTTAGGCTCAGGGTTTAGGAAACTGGTACAATAGTGCCTCAGTTATCTGAGGAGGTCTCTGTAGGGACTCTCTGGGCCACTACAGCCATCTAATTTGCCTGTCCTTCCTGATTGGCGGATGATACTCCCACCTAGAGTCCTGCTGAGGCCTTCCAGTTGATTTCAGAAAAACAGCAACAGCAGAGCCTTTCACAAAAGCACCTCTCTGCAACTCCATTTGCTTCCTGGGCAGCAGATCCAGTTTTTTGATGTGACGCCAAATGGCGTGGCAGTGCCGAGTCTGGTTTGGGACTACGAAGCAAAGGAAAAAAAATAGAAATCCATTCTCTGCACAACAGTGCCCACTCTGGTGCAGTCTATGCCATCATGTCACGCTGAGTCCCCGGAGGGAGTCAGTTCTCTAGGTGACCTCTCTGAAGAGGGACATAAGCTACCACGTTTAGACTCAAATGCCTTATAAAACCTGACAGGGTTTGCTCCCACAGAATTTAAATGTTCCTCTTGATTCACCTAAAATATCCTTAGCTCCCTAACAGGGAAAAAGTGTCGACACTAAATGGCAAGCACTCTACTTTTAATGTATCCTGTCCAACCCCTTTTTCCTTAGCTTATTAAACCATTCCCTTGACTGTTATGGATAGCTAAACTCTTTAGAGAGAGCATTATTACTATCGTCACAGTTTCTCCTGAAACCACTGTTAACCAGTCATATGGCACATGCACCTGACGGAGAGCAGCTTACAATGGTCCCAGAAGCATCACTCAGAGACCTGGATTCTTATTTCCAATATGTGCCGATTCCGCAGGGGAGGTGGACACAACCATCAGGTGGGCCCAAAGAAGCCTGGCCAATGATGTCTTTACCACAAATTTTTCATCCCTAATTATTCCAATATCATATATTTGCATGTGAGATGTATTTCAGAAGATGCAGTTCAGGCTTGCTTTGCGCTATATTGTGGTAAGATTTAAGACAGATGCCTTTTCAGTTTTGTCTTCCCCACTGAGCTACATTCCAATCGTTTTAACCCTGAAAGCAGATCCTTTACAGTCTAACAATTTCATTTCAGGCTGTAAGGGTCTAAAAGACCCCCATAGTACTTTTGAAGGAATTTTGGAAATATTAACGTAGTAGGGAAAATTTTGATAACATTATTTAATACTCCTACTGGCATCATGATTCATTCATGATTTAAAAAGAAAATAAAGACCTGTAACAATTATTTAAGAAGGTAGACATTTCAGCCAGGTGCAAAATTAATATGAGATGTCAAAATGACATGTGTTTGTAAATGTTTCATAAATGTAAATTTGTATATGTATAACAACCTATACATTTAACTTTATATAGATACCTTTATATATGGATAAGAAACTCATCTGTTTAAGACTTTGGGAAAATGTATATACAAAGTGATATGAGAGGACAAGTTATTTTCAGATATTGGTGTCTGGGGACACCTCATTGTTCTCTATCCTTAAAACTTTTCAAAATCCTCTGCTATATTCTTGAATACTTGAAACATTATACCTGAAGTAAATTAAGTGAAGACAATGGTATGAAATGTGATAATCACAAGCACACACATACAATGAGGGAAAAAATCTAAATATAAAAATGTCTGGTGCTCTTATTAAATTGATTGGATGGATTGTGTTTTTTAAAATGCAATATTTTAGGGGACTTGTGCTCTCACAATCCAAAGTTGGAGGGCAGGGATGACCTGTTAGGCCCTACAATCTACTCTGCTAAGTATCTAGAAGGAAAAACAAATGGAAATTGCATGATTCAAAAAAAGTGTAGGGCCAGTTGAATTCTGTAAATGTTAGGATCTCACCACTTCCAATCCAAGAGGAAAAGGGACAATGTTGGGGCACCATTAAAAAGCTGGGGTGATAGTTTGCCTGGATAAAAAAAGTCCATAAGCTCTGTGCCTAGTTCATGTCAATGGCCCCAGGGCTTAGCATGGTGCTTGGCACCTACTGGGTGTGCAATAAATGGCTGTTTAATAACTGACTATATTGTTGAAAGAAAGATCAACATTCTTTTCCAAGATACTCTGATAATTTCATTCAATGGCCAATGTTGTGTATGCATCTCTCTCTATCTTCCTCTAGTCATTTTTGTTAATCTTGTTGAATACTCATCTTTTTCCTGCTATAAACCTTACTCTGTCATAAAAATAAACATGATCTATGTTTGGCCGGCAGCAAAAACAATTCTGAAAAAAATCTCCCAATTTCCTGAAAGAATCTAGACAAACTAGGAGTTGGAATCTCTTATTTATATTTTTTACAACAGTGATTTTCATACTTTATGGTAATGTAACCATACATGGAACTGGAAATACAAAGCAATTAAAAGCAGAGCTGCTCTAGGTTGGGAAGAGGCTTTTATCTTCCATCCTGAACAATTCTTTCCCCTAACCCCATCATCTCTCTCCCAGCACTCCATGGGCCATGCCCCCTAGGGCTCCCAAAGGCAGAGTTTGAGAACTTCTGCTTGACGGCATGCGTTTCGCAGGGCAAGAGAAGGGAAGCAGAGTTCTTTTTCATGGTGGGGCTGTGAGGACTAGAAGATTGAGCTCCATGATGTGGAATCACTTCACAAGGTAAATGAGGAAGAGCTACTAGCAGATTATGGTGGTTTCCTAGACTAGTACAGACATGCTCATGTTGGTAGCAGGGAGCCAACTTCACCAGAAACGTGGAAGCTACTTTCTACATTAAGAAGGCATCAGCTTCCCCATGTGCATGCCTCTATTTCTATCCATTGCCTCCAACCCTGAAAAAGAGTCGTTACTACTCTGAAGAAACCATTCTGCATCCCTGTTCAAGAAGAGTATAATCCCACTAGGAGACAATTATCTCTGGTACTAGAGGTAGAACGAGCAAGGCACAAATACATGACATTACTTGAAGGTCACATGTGCCTTGCTGCACAACCCTGGCCACATCCCATTACGATGAGCAAATCCTATGGCAAAACTGGGGCATTTTCACCCTAAAGCAAAGGGAACTTTCAGGAAATGTGGAAGTCATCAAGTCAGGTCATGTTACAGCACACTCGCACAAAGAACTGTATTTTATCAAAGCCTTAAATGCCCACACCCTTCACTTCTCCACAGGCATACTCTTCAAGGCCCAGATCAATGCTATCTCCTTTGGGAAGCCTTCTTCTACTGCAGTCCTCGATGATCTCCCTCTCCTTGGGCCTTCATTTGCATTTATCATTTCTATCGCATCACATTGCAATTGTTTACTTTTGCTTGCTATCTTGCTCTATAATGGCTTTCTGCCTCCCAAACCAGACTAGAAGCTCATTTAAAATACTATACAACATATAGTAATTAACCACTTAGTTCTAAGTCAAATATCTACAAAATCAACTGTATGGGAGAGAGCTGTGAAAAATCAATGGCTCCTGTGTCTCATTTCCACATTTATAAAGCCAAGTGAATATCGCATCTTGTCACTTCGGTGGTTCAATAGACATCTCAAAATTGACATGATCAAAACAGGGCTCTAGATTTCCCATCCTACCTCTACCTCATCCCTAATATCCCCTTATCTTGGTAAATCCCAGTTGTTCCACCTCCAAATCTAAATGTCATCCTTCATTCTTGTTTCTCCCCCATCCCCATATCCAATCCATCAGTAAGCCTCATCTTATCTACTGGCAAAATATATTTCACATCCAAACACTTTTCATCCTCTCTACTATCACTCTATTCTAGGCCAACCACCATCATCTCCTGCTTATACTCTCCCCACCCCGCCCCCTTTTGTCAAAGGAAACTTTAGTAAGATATTCAATTTGGGCCAATAGGTGCCTCCTTATTTCACTGTCCCGTTGCTTCTTGTTCTGGTCTCTAGAGACACACATTTATCAACAGACAGGGTACTGGCCCCAAGTTTTCTCTTTTTCACTTCTAATATTTCCAGCTATTTTAACTGTTCCTCACACAAAATGCTTTCGTGACCTCTTCCCATCTCCGGATTACTCTTCTCCAAAGACATGCACTGCTTCCTTGATCTGGTCACCACACTTGTTTTAATGAAGCATGGGTGAATATACTATTTGAAAAGTTGCTAAAAATGACATATCAGCTCCTGATAAGTTTTTGATCAATCCAGATAGCTCCCCGAGTTGTCAGAAGCAGCTCTTTCTTGACTTTTACCTATGCAATTCTCCCTTAGCACATCAGTGCAAATTTTTCCCTTATGCGGAGTTTGGGCCCATCATTCCAAATTGCTAAGATATTTTTCAATTTTGATTATTTATCAATCATATGTATCATACCTTACAACTGTCTACTTTGTGCTTTTTTAACATTTTATTTTGAAATGATTTGAAACTTACAAAATGGCTGAAAAAAATAATGCAAACCCCATACAGAGAAGTCCAACATACCCCCAACCCTCCCCAGATCTGCCTATCTTAACATTTTGCCGCCTGTGCCATACCATGCTATCTATCTATCCATCTATCATTTTTCTGACCATTTGAGAGCAAGTTGCACACATCATACTCCTTGAACACATAATACTTCCATATACATTTCTTAAGGACAAAGATATTCACTTATATAGTCACTTTAAGTGCAGTGACCAAGTGCAAAAAATTAATGTTAATATAAAAATTACATTTACTATTTCAGTTTTTACTTATGTCCCAATAATGTCCTTTTGAGCTTTTCTCATCCATTCTTAGATACCATCCAGTATCATATATGACAATTAACTGTCATTATATCTTTAGTTTCTCCTTTCTGTTTTTAATTATGGAAACATACACAACATAAATGTCCCATCCCAACTCCTCTCAAGCACACGTTTTCAGTTGGATTAATCACTTTCACAATGTTGCAATACCCTCACCATCCATTACTAGACGTTTCCCTTCACCCCAAAAAGAAACTCTACTCTCATTTTGCATAAACTCCCCAGTGCTCCTGCCCCTACCCCTGGAAACATGTACTCTTTCTGTCTTTGCATGTTCTCGGATATTTTATTTGTGGTTACCATGGGGCTAAAATTTAACAGGCTAAATCTGTAACAGTCTCATTTGCTTTTATAACAACTTATCAACTTCAATAGCATACAAAAATTATGTTCCTATACCCCTCCCTCCACCCACCTTCAAGAAGTATTTTCACAAATTACATACGTATACATTACGAGTCTAAAACCATTTATTTATCATTAAATTTTATACATTTGCCTTTTAGAACATGTAGGAAGTAAAAAGTAGATTTACAGGGAGTGGATAAAGTAGAGTTACAGGGAACGGATATAGCTCAGGTGGGTGAGCGCCTGCTTCCCATGTAGGAGGTCCCGGGTTCAATCCCCAGGATCTTCTAAAACAAACAAATGAAAACACCAACTCTCATTGGCGAGCGGATGTAGATCAGTGCTTGAGAAACTGCTTCCCATGTATGAGGTCCTAGGTTCAAGCCCCAGTACCTCCTAAAGAATAAAAAGTACAGTTACAAATCAAAAATACAATAGTGCTGGTATTTACTCATTATTATATTTACTGTATTGTATATCTTTATTTCTTCATGTGGCTTCACTCAATTGTCTAGTATCCTTTCCTTTTAACCTGCAGAACTCCCTTTAGCATTTCTTAGAGGGCCAATCTAGTTGTGACAAAGTCCTTCAGCTTTGTTTATCTGAGAATGTCCTAATTCCTCCCACATTTTCAAAAGACAGTTTTGCTGGATGCAGAATTACTGGTTGGCAATTTTTTACTTTCAGTACTTTAAATATATCTTCCCCTTGCCTTCTTGTATCCATGGTTTCCAATGAGAAATTGGCACTTAATCTTAATGTGGCTCCCCTTTTTGTGACATTTTGCTCCTCTCTTGTAGCTTTCAGAAGTTTTTTATCTTTGGCATTCAACAGTTTGGTTATAACCTGGTACGGTGTGGGTCTATTTGAGTTTATCCTGTTTAGAGTTTGCTGAGCATCTTAGATATGTTTACTCATGTCTTTCATTAAATTTGGGAAGTTTTCTGCCATTATTTCTTTTAATATTCCTTCTGCCCTTTTCTCTCTTCTCTTTTTTGGACTCCTGTAATGCATAATATTGGTGTGCGTGATGGTGTGACAGAAGTGTCTTTGGTTATTTTTGCTTTAAATGTTTATTTATTTTTCCTTTCTGTTCCTGAGTCTGATTCATTCCAAGTGTTATGTCTTCAAAGTCTTTATTCTTTATTCTTTATTCTGCCAACTCAAATCTGGTCTTGAAACCCTCCTGAGAATTCTTCATTTTAGTTATTGTGGTCTTCAACTCCAGTAGTTCTGTTTGATTCCTTTTTCAAATTTCTGACTCCTTATTAACACTCTAATATTGCTCATGCACTGCTTTCCTGATATCCTTTAGTTCTTTCTCTGAATTTTCCTCCATCTCCTTGAACATTTTTAAGATCATTTTTTTAAAGGCTTTGTTTGGTATGTCCACATTCTCATCTTATTCTTTGTTATTTTCTATATTTTTATCCTCTTCCTTTGGATGGGTCATCAATTCTTAATTTGTCTTGTATTCTCTTCTTGCACACTGTACATTATAGTATTTAATGCCTAAAATGTTGGTTTCTTGGTTTTGAAACCAGCTGGTGATAAGACAGAGATTTTCTTGAGCTTCACCCCTCCTATAAGGGATGTCTGCCTAAGAGGAATGCACTGTGCAGGGTTTTCCCTGTCTTTCTGGGCCATTGTCTTATCCTGGACTTTTACTTATTCCTTGTTTTGGAGATCCCCTGCTTACAGGAGTTTGATTGTCCCCTGTGTTTCCCAGGAGACAGACCTCCCTCTCCCAGGTATTTAAAGCAGGAAGAATTTGTCCCAGTCTGTCCACCTCTGTAGTTCTTTACATTCCCTTTGTTGCCTCAGGCTGCTTTTGCCTGGAGTGCAAATTCTAGGGGGGAATGCACCAGGGAGAGGACTTTCCCAAGTCAGTCTTTCCCAGTGAAAACATGGCCAGGAACCCACAAAGGGGGGAACAGACTAACTCCAAAGTGCTCTGTGAAGGGCATTAGGAAGGGCACCAAGAGCTTCTGGACTTTTATCCTCTTCCTTCCTTCCCAAAGCTGAGTTTTCCTGGCCTGGCCAGGAAATGCAGCCCTTCAGCTAACTGTCCCTTGCAGCTCTGGGGCAACGCATTGTCTTTAAGTCTCCATAGCCAATACCTATGTCTGGGGAGGGTTTAACCAATGGCAGCCACTGCCTTCATCCAGGGAAGGTTGGAACAACCGCTGCCCTCAGAGCTAAGCCTCCAGTGATCTGAAGTCGTTAATCAAAAGCCAAGATCAGTGATCAGCTGTGCCCACCCCTGTTCTTGGGGAAGAGGACTTTTATGTTCCTTTCTGTCACCAGCAGCCAGCCAGCGGCTGGACTCCATGGTGGCTTCCTGCAAGAGTGGTAGATGGGTGCCAGTAGCCCTGCAAAGGGAGAGTAATTTACTGTTCTTTACCATAATTTATCAGCCTCTTTCACCTGCTTTTCCCTGGATGTTCTACAGTCTTCTTCTGGCCTCCAGAGTTTCAATATAATTGTTTCATACAGTTTCTGCCTGTTTAATAGTTGTTTTGGTTGAAGGACTGAATCCTGGAGCTCCCTACTCTACCATCTTCCCATAATCCCTGGCCCTCCCACTTTGAAGTGGCCTTTTTCTTGATTCAACGCTTGTCCTGTTCTTCAAATCCTCTGTTTTCTAGAGTTTTTAGATAGACATTTCTGCCAGTTCTTGCTTGTTGTTCAAAGCTTATCTTCTCTGGGAGAGCCCTGAAGCATCTCATTCTGCCATCTTGATTGACATGGGGATGTCATCTTTGGTTTTGATGAGCATTTTCTCTGGCTTCAGCTCAGTCATCAATGAGAATGAATGAATGAATGGGCAAATGAGTAAATGGTGGACTAAGACATTTCCATTTTGGAGTAATTGGAAAAAACTCTGAAACAATTTTTTTGCTCTTTTATTCTAGTTGTACATGCCGTGATCATTAACTATATTTGCCAAATTCTGAATCCCTTCACTAGTCCAAAGAAAAAAATCTATTTTTCTTAATTTACAGCTTTTCCACTCATAAAAGACTTAAAATTAGACTTGAAATAATGGAAAGACTTTTATTGTTCTTTCATAGGATGACCCAACAATATAAAGATGTCAAGTTCTATGATGATTTATACATTTATCACAATTCCAATATAAAGATCAACTAGGTTTTTTCTAGCGCTAGACAAGCTGATGCAGAACCACATGTGGAAAAGTTCACATGCAAGAATAGCCACAGAAACACTAAAAATTGAAAATATATGAGTGGGTACTAGCCCTACTGATCGATAAAACAGACTCAAAAGACTCTATAATTTAAAATGCATTGTACTGGTGCAACGGTAGAGATAAGTGAAATAGAGCAGAGAGTTCAGAAATGGACCCAGGTAAATATTGAAGTTTAGTATATCATAAAGGAAACACATATTAAATAACAAAGGCAAAGATGGACTTTTTAAATAGATAGTGCTGGGGCAATGTTTAGACATTTGGAAAAAGATAAATAAGATCTAAACCTCATACCGTACATAATAATAAACTCCAAATGGATCAGGGATCTAAACACCAAATGAAACCCTATGAGTACTGGAAGAAAACATGGGTCAATTCCTCTTTACCTGTGTGTAGAAAAAGTTCTAACTAGGATGCCAAATCCAGATATGATAAAACCAGGAATTTTTAAATCTAACCATACAACAGCAAAAAAAATTATGCATGTCAAAAAAATACTATAAATGTAATCCAAAGAGAATAGACAAAGAGAAATATCTCTGTTTCAACAGATAAATGGACAGTATCCTTAGTATATAAAGAATTCGTAAAAACTGAGAAGATAAAAATGAAACTAAGGGAAAAATGGGCAAAATATATGAAGAGCTCACTCCAAAAAGAAATATGAAAATAGCCTTTAAACAATATTTACCCTTACTCATAATAATGGAAATGCAAATTAAAACTACATTGAGGAATCATTTCTCACCTATCAGACTGGCAAAAATGAAAAAGGTTATTAGTCCAGGAGAGGCTGGGGAGAAACAAGCACTCTCATATATTGCTGGTAGGAATGCAAACTGGGAGAACCCTTCTGAAAGGAATTTGGGAATATTTAACAAAATTATATATGCATTGACCTTTGACTCAGCAATCCTACTTACTGGCATTTACTCTGAAATACACCGCCAACAACACAAAAGTACAGAAGCACAGGGCTATTTATAACAACGCTGTTTGTAATTGCAAAATATCAGAAACAATGGTGAAATATCCACAACTGTTCTTGTGACTTTCTTGGAACTCTGAATTTATGTCAAAATTAAAAATTACAAGAATTTTTTACAATATTTTTTTCTTGTAAGGAGAACTCCATGAGCTTATCAGAAGAATTTTCAAGACAATTTTCAATTGTCAAAATATCCATCTCACTGAGCATTTTAAAAATAATTACAAGATCTAGGTTTTGAAAATATAAATGCAAAGAATATTTAACAAATCATTAATCATACTGTCCAGATTGATGATAAATTCTAGAAGTCATTCAGTCGGTCAACACCATTTATCTGGAGAATTTCTACTGTGTGGAGAGCACTCCAGGAAGCCCTGTATGACATTACTGCAAAAAAGCAAAAGAGGTCATTCTGGTTATTTTTCCATTTCCCTAAAACTGGTTAATGAGTGTCTTTGAGTTCTGGTTTGCAGGGCTCAGTTATACTGCCAGGATGGCAGAAGCATGGTGACAGGCACTTGGCTTTCATCCCTCTGTATGGCAAGGAGGACAGGCCCTAAACCCTTATTCTCACAAGTGTTTCCTACAAATAGATGTCATCAGCATAGGTCAGATAAAGAGCCTGGGCTGACTTGATTTGAAATTCAAACAGTAACAGGAAGATGGCTGGTTCTTAATCCCTTTCAGAATCCAAAGGCCACCTGTGGCTCTCTCAAGCTCCTTCGGCACAAATTGGCAGCCCAAATTTCAAAAAAATTTATCACTTCTCTTTAAGGAGCACGTTTTCCTTTTGTAAAGCAATGGCAGCGATGTATCCGGGATGCTATAGAGGCAATATGTACAGGAACAGATGGAAAATTAGGACAAGTTATAACCTCTAAGGGCTCTTCCCACTCCACGATTGCAGGATGACATGGTTTATCCCCTCTAAAAAACTTCTTGTCCCTCTTCAATGAGAACTCATTAGAAATGCTGCCTTCGTGCCTCTTCCAGTTTAGCACTGAGGCCACTGGATAGTAGCCGTAGAGGTATGTATTTTTCAACAACAGGGGTCAGCAAACTTTTGCTGTAACAGGCTTCTATTAGTTTTCTAGAGCTGCTCTAAGAAAGTACAAGAAACCCGGTGACTTGAGACAACAAACATTTATTCTCTCATAGCCAAAGAAGCAAGAAGTCCAAACGGAAGGTGTTGGCAAGGCTAAGCTCCCTCCGAAGGCTCTAGGGGATTACCCTTTCTCACATTTTCCAACTTCTGGTACCCCAGGAGTTATTTGACTTGTGACAGCATAATTCCAATCTCTACCTGTACCATAACTCCAACCTTTGACTCTGCTTTCACATGACCTTCTTCCCTTTGTCTTTGTGGCATTTTCCTCTGTGTCCAATTTTCCCGCTTCTTATAAAGACACTAGTCATGCTGGATTTGGCCCATCCTAATCCAATATGACCTCATCTTACTATGATTACACCTGCAAAGAACCTATTTCCAAATAAGATCACATTTACATGGACTGGGGGTTAGGAATTGAACATATATCTATTTAGGGGACATAATTCGACCTGTAACAAAGCCAGACAACAAACATTTTAGGCTTTGTGGGTCATATGATCGGTGTTGCAATTTCTGCCATTGTAGCACAAAAATAGCCATACATTATATGTAAGTGAGCCTAGCTGTGTTCCAATAAAACTTTATTTGCAAAAATAGGTGGTGAGCCAGAATGGGCTTCTGACACCAGTTTGCCAACCTCTGGTCTATAACACAGAAGATGTAAACCAAGTTGTAAGTCGTGACATCCCCAGTTCTAGCCCACTACTTTGGAATCCTCAAAAGTACTCAATAAACACTTGTGGAGTGAGTCTATAGTTGACCACAGGGTCAAAATGTGTAGTTAGGCCTAGAGAATTCTTCATTTCTCACAGAGTGACAAATATGGAAATAACCTTACTCAAAATTATGCTCTAACCATCAATTTAGTGTCGGAATAATTTCTACAACATTCTCACCAAGTTGCTGTCCAAGCTCTGCCTGCATATCTCCAATGCCAGGACATTCACCATCACTTCAGTTTTCCCAAAACCATTTTAGAAAGGCAGTACCTGTTTGAAAGGCTTTCTTATATTGAGCCCAAATATATCTCCTTAATTGGTCCTGGAACCTCCTAATCATACTTCTAAAATTCATAAAATATATGCTAGAAAAAATCTGTAGAATTCACCTAGCTCAAGTTCTTCACTTTACAGATGAAGAACTTAAGGCTCAGTGATCTCAAGATATTTGCTCTCAGTACACACTGTCACTGGCAAACTCTTAAAGAGGCAATTTGGTGTGTGCTGGCATCTCTGGTGGTATTCCCTTCAGGTCCAGTAAAAATAAATCATCCTTGGTTTACTTTTGGCATACTATTTTCTTTGCTTTGCTTTAAGTAGAAATATTTTTTTCTTAAACGGAATCTTGAAATGATTCTTAAAATAAAATGAGTGTACATTTGGGCACACCCAACCAGAATAGGAATGGGGACGTAATATACAGAGCACTGGACTAGGAGTCAGGAGACTAGAGCCTTGTATCTACGAATAACTTGGCTGAGCTAATTTGGGAGAGTTGTTCAACTTCTCAGGGTTAAATTAGATGATTACTCTTGGCCCTTCTAGCTCTGGCACTCAATCTTTCAAAGGAAGAAGGTAGAATATTCCCAAGCATGTGGTGGATGCATTCTTTATCCAAAGTCCCATTTCATTCTTCCCATGAAATATTACAGTTTGTAAGATGAGAGACAGATAGTGGTTGAGAAGATAGGCTCTTAAGGACTTGGGTTCAAATCCCAGATCCGCCATGTGTTAGTTATGTAACCCAGGGCAGGGTATTTAGCCTTTTTGAGGTTATCTTACATATAAATTGATAAGATAATAGTACTTTGTTGAGGTTATATTATCTATAAATTGAAGATAATAGTACCTACCTCAAAGGGTTTTTGTGAGGACAAGAATTGAATGATATAAATAAAAATGTATAAATGTATATTTATAAATCTATAAATAGACTAAGTGCTCATTACATGGAAACTGTCATTAATCTAAGAATTCTGAGAAGAAAGCAAGTTAGAAACTTCAACCATAAGATTGGGTGTGGGGGATAGATGTGGATAATGAATGCCTCCAGTCACTATCAAATAGAATGCCCTTCTAGAAACTTCCCAGTGCCAGCCCCTCCATCTTTTACCCTCACATCATAAAGCCTCCAGTCTTTTCTATGAGAACTCTAACCTTACTTCCTTCAAGTTCTTCATTCATAAAGGCACAGCTCAAGGGTGGAAGAATTCTGGTTTTTAAAATGAGACGTCAAAAGGGATGGTCCAGTGGCTTTCTGGCATTATGACCCAATTTGTATGGGATCATTCATGGCCACCAATTTCCTATCCCAAACAGGAAACTTTAATAATAGAGGCTGACTCTAAGCAATGTTTAAAATTGACACATATACTGCTTATTACTCCATTCTCTGCAGAAGAAAACCAGCTCGTTTTATTTTGGGAAAGTCTATGTTATATTAAAAATTCTCACTACGAAACTGTATATTGCATTCACACACACTGAAAGCAATAACTTAAAAGTGGGATATCATAGCTTGCACTAAAGAATCAGAACATAACAGTTAAAAGTTAGGTCACGTGTCTTATTCAAAGTAAGTATTTTGCGTAAAAACAAAGTCAAGACTTGAATTCGCAGCTTCTGTCACTTAACTGGAAGTTGGAGACACTCGGTTTTTCAGGATTTAATCAATAGTTTGTGTCAGTGGGAAACATGTAAATTCAAATATAAATTACAGTAAAAATGGTAGTTGGTACAGAGTACTTTAAAAAAAGGAAGACGGCGATAAAACAAAAATTGTTTTATTCAAGCAAAGTTATAAAGTGACAGAAAAAAGTTAGAGATGATAAAGAATTCTAAAGGGATACCAGAAAGGATTCATGTCCCTAAAACTCATATCAATGCTAAACAAAAGCACCAATGGTCATGATCATTAGCTTTCTTACAATTCATTCAATTCAATTGCATTCAATTCATCTACCATTCAATCTCACAAACATTTCCCAAGAGCTTTCCCAGTACCTGGAACTGTGCTAGGCTGAGGGGATGCTAAATTCAGAGTCTTCATCCCCTAGGACTGAAGTAGGCAAATTTGCTTCTGGAAAAGGCCAGCTAATAAATGTTTTAGGCTTTGTGGGCCATACAGTCTCTGTTGCAACTATTCAACCCTGCAGTTAGAGCACAAGAGCAGCCAGAGATAATGCGGAAATGAATGGGGATGGCTGTGTCCCGATGACACGTTACTTACAAAAACGTGGTAGACCCGGTTTGGCCTGTGGGCTGTAGTTACCGAGCCCTACCCTGAGCTCCCAGACTAGTTCATGGGATAGATCAACTCACACCTTAAGATAATGGGATGGGGAAAAACATGTACTATTGGAGCTGTGAATGGGGGACATGAATGCTGCCTGGCAGAGGGGCTGAGGGAGGGCTTCGTACAAGAAATGGCATCTGATCTGGGCGCAGAAGGAAGAGCAGGATTTGGGAGAACTTAACACAAGTGTATTCACGGAAATATTCTTATGCATGGGTGGTCTTAAAGAACCGAGAAGAGGAGGCCAGTGTGTCTGAAGCACAGAAAGACAGGTGGAAAAAGAAGGCAGTCAAGCTGCCAGAGATCAGGCTAAGGAGGATCTGACTGGTCAAACCAAGGAAACTGAGCATTTCCCTGCAGTCAACTGTAGGCACAGAATTCCTAAGAAATGAAATGACGGGATCAGATATATGTTCAACAAAATCTCTATGGAATCAGTGAGAAGAACGATGGGCTTGAAAGAGGTGGGAGGAGATTAAAGAGAGAGGGGCTGAAGGGGAAGATGAGGTAACAGTCCAAAAAACCAAAGCCGTCATCTAAGGCATTATTACTGGGGTGAGAAGAGGAGATGCGTTCTGGAGATCATTTAGATCTGCACTGGCCAAGATAGTATCCACTAAGCAACAAGTAGCTCTTGAGCAGTTGAAATGTGGCTAATGCAACTGAGGGACTGAATTTTTAATGCTTTAACCATTGTAATTTAAATTCGAAGGTAAGATCAGGCCTCGATTTAGTTGTTGGAAAACTGTTAAGTATGTTTGGAAGAACTTGGGTATGTGGGTCTACTTTTTCAACTGTACATTTGATGAAATTGACATAGAGATTGAGGATTTCTGATGAAAATTTTGGTGTCTTAATTGAGAAGAGCTGTTGCACACCAAATAGTAAAAACTTAGTATGAAAGAAAAGAATATACACTATCTCACTAATAATATTTTTATATTGATTATATGTTGAAATGCTACAATTTTGGATATACTGGATTAAATTTAAAATTTTATTAAAATTATAACCTCCTGGTTCTTTTTCCTTTTATCATGTGACTACTAGAAAATGTAAAATTATACATTGGGCTCACATTATATATCTATTGGACAGCACTGCTTTAGAGGGAGGACTTCGTTGATTTAGTGACTATTGAATAATATGATAAAGAGACTTAAAGAAAGATGATTTCAAGCATTCTAAAAAGAAAAGAAAAAAAAAGCAACAAATTAGCTGCCCATAGTTTATGTACCCAGGCCAGTTTCTTCAGTCTGGAAAAGAGGGCCAAGGTTCATACACTCTGTACCCCTGTATAAAGAATCTCATATATGGGAGAGATACAAGGTCCTCGTATATGGGAGGTACACAATACTGCTGGCTATTATTGATGACAATGATGACGTGATAATGAATATACGCTGAAATTCAAGGTCAGATCAAGTCAAGAAATACAATTGTTCATCTACCAAGGATTGTTTTGTGTGCTTGGTCAGAACCACTCGAAAGCAGACAGAAGCCCTCCTTTAGGAACTCTTCCTGCAGAAATGAATTCAGGTGGCACGACGATATTTTTCCCACTACAGGAGTCCAAGCCAATTCCGTCCCTTCACTTGGTTACATATAGTAATGCTAAGATTTGTCAACAGTTTGCCTGGACCACAACTTTTTGAGACACCTAAGGGAGAGTTCATATCGTGCAGGAAAAAAGTTACCAAACGTTATATGGGTTCATTAGGAGAGAAGAGCCATCTCACATGGGTATGGTCCTGGAAGGAAACAGCACATGCAAGGATGTAACTGAAGAGTGTTTAATAAAGGGACCATTTACAGAAGGTGGGTAGCCTTCAGAGCACCCTATGAGAGAGTGAAACACCTAAGGAAGAGCAAGAGTAGAAAGGGCAAGGGGACGGAGCTATTACTGGAAGCAAGGGGATGGAGGATATGACTCGAAGTGAGAGATGTAGCATTGGAAGAAGGGCTGCCTAAAACTGTGGCCAAAGTTGGAGGAAAAAACAAACTTTCTCTCCTACCCCCTCATGCCCCCAACACCCCTATCCCTTGCAAGTGCTTCCAACTGGCCGGCTCTAATTGCACCAACTAGAAGCCAGACTGCACGGGGCTCTAGATGATTCTCTCAGCATCCACTCCATGTTAAAGCAGAGCCAACAATGGGTCTAGAGGGGCAAATGAGAAATATGTTGGCTTCTGAATTCATTGTTCGGCCCAGGTTTGTAATCTGTCAACCTACAGTGGAAATTAAAACATAAGCATAACCTATGATCATTTGATGAAGAACTAATGAAAAGGGTTAAAAATTAAAAGATAAAAATAAAAACTTATAAGTCTTCACACTGGATAAACACTACAAAAAACATCTAGAAACTGGGTGAGATTAACCCAACCTCATTCTTTGGAGAAAACTTGCCTTGATGATTGTGTATGAGATTTACCTAAGATGTCTTTGATTAAATTAAACTTTGATTAAACTTTGTTAAGTTTAGGGTTTTGATTTGACAACATCAATAGGGTGTGACTCATGGTTGAATCCCTGTCCACTTGGTGGACTGATATAAACACACATTCACTCAAGAAGACACAGGAAGAGAGAGAGCTCCATAGACACAGTAGAGGAGAGAACTTCGATCCTGCAGCCACGGGAAGAGAGATGAGCCAACTCGCCTAAGAAGGCCCAAAAAGAAATGAGCCAAATGACAGCCTACAACTGAGACTGGAAGAAGCTGGGACCATGGAGCCTTAAGAGGAAGAAGGAAGGAAAGACAAGGCAGAGATCACCCACCATCTTGCTTCACCACATGGTAACAGACTTTGGTGAGAATGCAGCCTTGAATTGGACTCTTCAGGGACTTGTAACTATAAGCTTTTACCCCAAATAAATACCCTTTATAAAATCCAACAGATTTCTGATATTTTGCATCAGCACCCCTTTGACTGACTAATACATAATTTGGTACCAGGAGTGTGGGGTATAGTCTGATACACCAAAAAAGCTGAAATGGCTTTATAAAGGGGTAAGGGATATTTTTTGGAGAAACTGTGAGATTCTTGATAGAAAAGGCCTAGATTGCTTTGAAGAGACTGTTGATATGAATATGGAGCCTAAAGTTATTTCTGATAAGGCCTTAGAAGGAAATGATGAAACTATTATTGGAAACTAGAGGAAAGGTGATCTGAGTATTTATTAAAGGTGCAGAGAACTTAGCAAGATTGACACCTGGTGCCACATGGAAGGCAGAATTTGAAAATTACAACCTTGGACATTTAGCCAAGGAGATTTCCAAACTAAATGTGGAAAATGCAGCCTGGCGTTTCCTTGCAAATTACAGCAAAATGTTAGAGGAAAGAAATAAGCTAATAATTGAATTGTTGGGCACAAAGAAACCAGAAACTGATTCAAGAAATTCCAAGCCTCTGGAAATCAAGCCCCCAGATGATAGGGCCCAATTGAGAAAGTAACTAAACTTGGAACTTGTAAGCCAGGATTGAAAATGCAATTATCCAGGAAAGACTTGTGGAAAGTGTTCCTGTCTGATGGCTTTGACCCCTGCTTCCTGCATGCTAAACCAACAAGCTTTTTGTGAGATCTGTATGAGCAACACCACTGTCAGCCTGGACTAAAAGAGACAGAGAGGGGAGAGATGGAAGGGAAAACAACTTTAAGAGGAAAACCATGGAAGCGGAGGTCTGGAATTAAGACATCTACTTGGGCCGAGAGGGGATCCCCACCCATGTGTACAGAGAGGGTAAGTTTGCCCCAACATTTGAAGAGGGTGGATGTTCCAGCCTGATGTTCAGGGAGAGTTTTGCTGCCCCATGCTACAAAGAGGCTGGAGCACATTCCCCAAGGGTTAGGGAGACTGAGGTACCATCGCAGTGCTCTGAGAGGGGTGGGCCTGTTTCTCATAGGTTGTAGAGAAAGACTGACACTCAACTGCTCTGAGAAGGGTGGGCCTTTTCCCCATAAATTAGAGAGAATGAGGTCGACACCCTATTGCTCTGAGAGAGGTGGGCCTATTCCCCATAGATTATGAAAGGCCAGGTCACCACCTCACTATTCTGAGATTAGGTCTGTATATCAGAGATTAGGGAATATGTTTCTGCCACCTCACTGTACTAAGGGGGATGAGACTACCCCAGAGAGTAAGTAAAGTGTGGCTATCACCCCAATGTTCTTGGAGGGTGAGGTCTGGAGCTCGGTCACCACCCAGATGCTTGTTGAGTCTGGAACTAAGAAAATTGCTGTTGGGCAAGCCTGTGGAAAGACTGGGCCCCCATGAGGCCCCAAGGGGAAGAACCCATCATCTTAAGAATGACTCTCAGACTTTGAAATCGAATAGAGTATGCCCTGCAGGTTTTTAGAACCATTGAGGACCAGTGACAGCATGTTTCCTTCGCAAATGCCCCTTGTGGTAATGCAAATATTTATGCTATGTCTGTCACTTTGTATATTGGAAGCAGATAAATTGTTTTATAAATTTCACAGGTCTCCTGCCAGGGGGGACTTTGCCCAAGACAAACAGTATTTCTACAAACGGATTGTGATATGATTTTGTATTTACAATTGTTACTGATTTAAGGTTTTTGGAATAATGTAATGTCTTTTTGGGGGATTCAGAGGGTGGAATATGGCAGTTGGATATTATTTAAGAATCCCCAAAAAAGAGAAAAATTATGTTTGTAAACTGGTCTGTTCCTCTGGGTGTGATCCCCTTTGACTGTAATAGATTCACCTGAGATGTCTTTGATTAGATTACCTGTTAAGATTAGGGCTTTGGTTTGACCACATCAATAGGACATGACTCAGGTTGAGTCCCCACCTTCTTGGTGGGCTGATATAAATGGACATTCACTCAAGAAGACACTGGAAGAGAGAGAGCTCCATAGACATGGTAGAGGAGAGACCGTTGATCCTGCAGCACCAGGAGGAGAGATGAGCCACTCACCTGAGAAGGTCCAGAAAGAAGCGAGCCCCATGCCAGCCTGCACAGCTGAGAACAGGAGAAGCTGAGACCATGTAGCCTTAAGAAGAAGGAAGGAAGGAGAGACCAGGCAGAGATTGCCCGCCATCTTGCTTCAACACGTGGCAAAAGACTTTGGTGAGAAAGCAGCCTTGAGTGGGACTCTTTAGGTCCTTTAACTGTAAGCTTCTACCCCAAATAAATACCCTCTATAAAAGCCAACAGATTTCTGGTACTTTGCATTAGCACCCCTTTGGCTGACTAATACAATCATCAGATTCTTCTTTTCCTCTTTCTGAAATAAGTAACTCTTCCCGTGTTCTGGCATTGAGACTGCACAATAGAAGCAGTGTTTTAAATCAGCCATGCTGAACTGGAGTGCTTTCGGGCCCCAGTGCACATTTGACAATGTTTGGAGATATTTTGGGTTGTCACAACTTGGGGGAGGGGGGTTGCTATGGATATCTAGAGGGTAAGAGGCCAGGGATGCTGCTAAACTTCTTACGAAGCACTGGACAGCCACCCCACCGAACACAATGAATGGCAATAGTGTTGCGGTTGAGAGAACCTGCTTTAAAAGAAAGAATTCTAGTTGGTTTAAGAACATGAAATCGTTTTTTTTTAAAAAAGCAGGAGAAAGCCATAAAATATTCAGAGATTTAGTTCACAAAACAAAAGAACTTAAATAATTGACAGTTTAGCCCTCCAATAGAAAATATATTTTCTCTGAGATAAAAATTTTTTCCTACAACTCAAAGTCAGAGTAGGCCCTGAAATTAAAGTGACTTTCTTAAAATGTTCAGATGACTGCTTTGAAGACAGGCCTTAATCCAAGCAGATTGATCTCTGAATGTGTGATTTTACTTATACAGGAGAATCTTCAGACAACTAATAACAAATTAATATTTTTCACCCTACTTTGATTAAATGCTGGCACTTGATTAAATTCTTAAAAGAGTGGCCATTTGGATATGATGCCAACCAGAGGAAGCTTCCTCATGACTCTTGGGGATATTGATAAATCTTTTCAAATATCTGAAGGCAATTCAGTTTATTCTGCATGATCCCATGTGAAAGGGGGAACCCAAGGGGTTTAGAAGTAAAATCAATTACATTACTACTAATGAAAGTCAGCTTTCCCTCTCTCTTCTCTGTTCAATATTCACAATGATCCTGACAGTTAAGTCTAATATCATGACCACTGTATATATGTGGAAACTAAGTCTCAGAGAGGTTAAATAACATGCCCCAACACAAATAGCTGGTCGGTGACCAAGTTGGAGCTCTTAATCACAATTCTCCAGACAAAAAGTAGGATAGTCACAAAATGATCCCAGCAAGGATAAAAGGAGGTCAGTTTGGATGAATCGACCTTGGAGTTCAATTCTAAACCTCAGTTTGCCAACAAGTAGGAAACTTTGTGGAAAATCCTTTTTCCTTTTTTTTTTTTTTAAATTGGGGAGAGAAAGTGTCTGATCTCCTTGTAGGAAGAGCAAAGAAAGGTCTTTATGATGTAATGAAGATGTAACTAAACCATTAGGTTTCACAAAGTTGCCAACCTCAAAAATAAGGAACAACCCAGGCTGTTGGCTAAGGGAGCTCTGCATGCTTCCTCCCTGCCCAATCAATCTCAGGGCTGGAGCCTGAGCCAATGAAATTTTTCTCACTGTTTGCAATTCTCTTGCAATTCTGCTAAAAGCTGAAGCCGAGCTTTGCATCTTGATGAAAGAGTAAGTTGATGGTAATTACTGCCTCCAAGTTTGCTAAGTGGCTTCTTACACATTGAACAGGGAAGATGGCAGAATTGTCTTTCAATTTGATGAGAAATCACTAAAATCATTCAGAGCCCCACAGAGAAGTGAGAGAAGAGTGGCTGAGAAGGGATTCTGCTTATTGGAGTTAATTATTTTTAAGAGTCTACCTGCCCCTTCTAATCAAGAAGCTAAAAGGTTCAATTTCTTAACATCAGTTGGAAGAGAAAGGAGGGAACCAAATATTGTGTTAATTTCCTATCTGTAGCTTGTCTAAGAAAAGGACATTGTTATTTAACTGCTGTAAAATATTTAATGAGAAAATCTTTAATAACTTGGCTCGAAAACTTTTGGTTAAAGCAGACATGCAGTTCCTCACCTGGCGGGCAGTGGTGTGAGGCCAGAGCTGTTGCCCATTAACACAGCTGACATCACACTCATTAGGCCTTTACCGAGTACCTTGACATTGAAAAAGCCAAGCGGAACTCCCCGTAGCCCTTTAGGAGTCCCAAGTGCAGCAGATGGAAAAGCAAGCCAACAGGGAACATGGTACAGTGTATAGAGGCTATGGGATCATCAACTCTGCCCAGAGGAGCGTGGGGATGAGGAAAACATCATAAATCAGGGCACACCATTCTAGGTCTTATGAAGAAAGGGGAAAGGCAGGGAAGGCAGAAAGAAAAGCAAGAACAGAGTCACTAGGCACAGAAGCCACAATGTGATCAGAGATGGCAAGTGGTCCAGTGTGCCTGGAATGAGGGAGGCCTTGAGAGGAAACGTGAGTGGCAGAGAGTTTGGATACAGTTCAATGGATTAAACATGGTGACAGTGGAGTTGAAAGAGTGTTGTGGGATCCAGATTTGTACATGTAGAAGTAAAGGGCACCTTGAAGTTCTTTCAAGCCAATTCCCTCATGCAACCCAATTGCACTCCTCCTCTTCCTATAACATAAATACCATAAATGACACCATGGCCACAGCTGTCATCATTTTTGAGCACTTACTAGGTGCTAATTTCTATGCTTGGTGGTCTGTATTGTTTGGTGTGTTGAGAGGCATAGTCTCATTTGATCCTCACAAGAACCATATCATGTCCCTATCGTTCTACCCATTTAAAAGATGAGAAGATTTCATCGATGGACCATCTTTAGATGGGGGAAGAGTTGAAGCATGAGAGTGAACCAGTAACTCATCTTCCTGGAATCTTTACCACTGACAATTAGCGCCAAAATTCTCAAGAGCTCCTTTACCCTGAGCACATTTATATTCCACAAGAGAATCGCCAGTAAGAAGGAAGATGCTAGAAATGTAAGAAGGAGAGAGAGAAGAACCCCCGAGATTAAGGTCCTTGAGAGGGCAGGAAGAATATGAGCCACTTCACAAGGAGAAAAGAGAGCTCACACTGCACATAAGAAGAGGCAGCATTTCCTGTGAGAGAGGGGATGGAGGGAGAGGAGTTGCAAATGCCTGGAAATTTGAAGGTATAGAAGAGGGAAGCTGAGGGAGTTTACCCGGACTATTGTTTTTGCTGCCAACCTGGAAGTGAATTCATCTGCTGAACAGGCGTGGGATGGGGCAGAGGCTTGAGCCAAGTGACAAGAGGTTTGGGACACTTGCTAGTGGAGCTGGAACCCACCTGATGAGTCAAGTGGCAAAGCTGTAATCGGAATGCACTTTAACTGCTCACCTTCCAGTGTGAATGGTCAATGTGTCCCGGGGGAGAAATAACCTAAAAACTTAGAACTTCACGAACTATGTTACTTTGGGTTCAAAACTGACCTGATGGAGGTCAAAGTTGAAGAATAACCAAGGAGGCCTAAGAGTAACAACCCTGTCATAGTGATAATAAGTACATCTTAAGAGGAGCACTGTCAAAGAGCTTGGTCATCAAGGCAAGCCAAGCTTCACTGAATTTGGCTTATATTCCTCCCAAGCATATTCACAGGGCCGGTAATATGATAATGCTCTGCCGTTAAGGGGAAGGGACCAGGCGGGGTTAGAGTTTTCTTAGTTAAAAAGGCTCTCATTCACATGCCTTCCTTCACATATCCTGCAGGTTCATCATCCCTAAAGACAAGGAATGTTGCCTTTCTGCTTCAGTAAGTACAAGATCACATCTTGCTGCAAGGGAATGATACGTCCTTCTCGATTTGTGCTTAAGAACCATCTTAGTGCTGAAACATTTTCTCCTTTGGGCATTTCCTCCAACACTCAGGTAGCTTCCAGTTCTTTTCGTATGTGGAGAGGAACACTAAGCCTAGGACTTGAGCATCCTTTAAAGGGGATGCCTCTAGGCCCCCTGAATAAGACCAGAGGAAGGCTGGTCTGCCATTTCCCACACATCTTCCTCTCCCCTACCATCACTGTAGCATCTCAGTGAGCAATCAGTGTGCTGGTGGAAATGACTGCTTCAACGTTCTTAGGAGTCACTCACTGGGGCAAGATATACACAGGCGTTAAAGAGCATGGTGTTTGATGTCAGCCACATATGGGTTCAAATCACACCTCCACAATTTACGAATTGGGTGACAATGGGTAAGCAAATTCATTCTCTAAGCCTCCGTTTTCTCATCTTGAAAGTGGGGGCAAAAAATAAGACCAAACTCACAATACTATTTAGGGAACCACAAAAGATAGTGCACATAAAACCTGTGGATGGTACCTGGCACATAGTGGTTCCACTACATGAAGCTAAATAAAAATAACTCGGTGCTTCTCTTGCCTTTGTTTAAAAGGGAGAAAAGTTGCTTTCTTGCCCTATCCGTTTCCAGGCCTCCATGATGAACATGCAAACTCTCTTAAAATGGACTTCTATGGTTAAGGCCTTGACCTCTGGACTCTGATTGCTTGGGTTTGAGTCTCTGCATTGCTCCTTACCAGCTTGCACAACCTTAGGCAAGCTGCCTTGTTAAGTCCATTTTCTCACCTGAGAAGTGGGGATTAAATGGAATTCTGTATATAAAGCACAGTGATTGGCATAGAGCATACACTAAAACTGTTTGTAATGGATGTTCTTATTGTGCAGGCTCACCCTTAGGGCATGAAGACAAGATGACACTTTCCAGAGGCGATGTCATAAAAATAAAATTCCAGGCTTCTCACCAATGGTGTGCAAAGAAAGTTCTGTGTGGTACTTGCTTCCAAGGCTCTTTAGGTGGCAACCACGTTCAGGAGGGCTACATGTTTGGCTTCTGAAACTGGGCATTTCTAACTCTTTCAGGGAACAGAGAAATGGTTCAGCTACCGCGGGACAACCTGTGAGGGTTTCTAGAACTTCTGACACCCCCAGGTAAGTCAGCTGTGATGGTGCGAGAACATTTAGAGAAATATCCTCTGAGAAAAAGCTCTTCCTGGTTGAAGAGCAATCCAGCCTTTCAGTCTCCATCAGTTCAGCTTCCCGATTTACAGAGATTCTTTCTACAAGGTCATTATCTCTGTTGTTTCTTTATTTGCCTGTGCCATTTCCCACAGGACCTGAGTATTACAACTCATTCAGAGTGTCAGGCTGATTCGCCCAATACATTAGGCATTCTGGAGAATGAGTTTGCTATTTATGGAAACCCCTTAACTCTTTTAGGGTAAATGAATACCTGTAGATAACATATGTCTTCAGTGTACTAAGGGCACCAAGTGTGGCCTAAAAGTTAGCAAACCCCTTACAACGCATTTGTAGTGTTCAAACAAAATCTATCCAGAACAGGGGAGCAGGTGTAGCTCAGTGGTTGATCACCTACTCTGTATGTATGAGGACCTGGGTTAAATCCCTGGTACCTCCTAAAAAAAAAAATCTATCCAGAACAAAACCAAAGAATGGTGCCTTTCCACTGAAAACAAAACATTAAAAAAAAAAAACAGGTCTAAAGTACACATTTCTCAAATGGTAAAAGATCTTAATGGTAATATTCTACAATAATATTCTGGTCACAAAATCCTTTTTATAATCGGCCATGTAGGCAGAAAAATGAAAAAAAAAAAAACAGATGCAAAGAATGCTGCTAAGGAATGGAATCAATTCATATGACTGAAGGCAGCTATCCCTTTATCTAATAAAATGATTTGATCTTACAAAGTTGTGTATAAATCAATACTTACTTACATATACTTTGCAATGGCCTTACAAAGCGAGCTTGTAGTGAATTCACTAGTAAAACAAAGAATCACTCCGAAATTACCTCTTTTATAAATTCAAATGCTCAAATTGTAATACTACCTAAAGCAGGATTTATTTATGATCTGAGAGACACTAGCTGAATAGCTATAGACCATGAGCAACTTTTACTCCATGGTGGACATTGGGGGACAACACTGATACACTGGTATATTAATACACAGTCAACTGAAAGACAAGCCCTAAAGCTTGCAACCTCGGGAATCGTAGCATGGGGGTGCATAAATGGCACACAGCCTCCTCCCTATGAGGTCACACTCCCTGTTCCGTTAGCTACCCTCTAAACTTCAGCTGCTATCAAAGGAAAAGTCTGCCAGCTACTGGAGGATGTTGTAATGCTGGGAAAATCTGTATACAAGGTAGAGGAAAGCATGGAAAACCAATCCCTTGGAGACACTAATGACCATATCGACACACGCTATAGCCCAAGGGCTGCATCCCAGTGACTGCAAGCTCATAGCCACTGCCTACTGGAAAGAGGAAAAAAAAACGGCAGAAGGATGAGGGTGGAAGATACAGAACAGAGGAAAGCAAGAACAGAAGGGCTTTCATCAGAGGGAAGGACTTTGTAATTGCAAAATTAATTTCATATGCATACAATGAGCATACTATAGGACTCTTAAAGTCTTTAATATTTTAACACGCAGCGTGAATCTCCAGGGCAGGGAGCTGTTTCTCAAACAGGTTTTACTTTGGTGACCTTTTTTTTTTTTTTTTTGGGGGGGGGTTGCATTTGAATGACGTTATTGAGAAGCACTGTTCTAAAGGCAATTTTAACAACAACAATAACTAGCATTTTAAAGTGCTAATTTCAGGAACCACCCTACAGGATGGGTAACAGGGACTGAAAGTTTGGGACAGGGGATAAGAACCAGTGAGGGCTGTGAAGGCCCATTTTTGTACGGCAATGGCTAGAGAGGCTAAAGGATGGCCTGATGATAATAATAGCTCCCCATTATTGGTCACTTGTTTTGTTCCAAGCATTATGATCATTTCATCTTCAAGACAACCCTATAACTTAGACCCCACTATTTATGTTACCAAGCTAGTAAGTGGCAGAGTCCGGCTTCAAAGCCAGAGAGTTCTGTGTTCTTTCAACAACTAGTCCTGGGTTCTCTCCACTATGGCTGTCTCTTATGAATGCACTGGCGAAGACAAATTCGGAAGGGCCTACAGGATAGCGTGTACAACACTTTGCACTGCACTTAAATTGCATTCAGCAGAAGGCACTGGGAGAAAACGATCTTTATGAATGGATTCTCACAGCTTGGAATTTTTTTTTAAACCGAAAAACATAATCAACAACCCAAATGTTTTTAACCCGAAGTAACCCACAAGCAAATTCTATGTGGAGGCTAATTGCCTTGATAAAGTCATGAATCTATTGTTCACCCTGCATTTTAAAAATTTCCATTAAGGTCAAACAGCACTCAAGAGAGAGACCTCAGAGTGTAATACATTCTGTGAAAGTCTCTCACCACTAAGACAAACATGCCCTTCACCATGACACGTAACACAGAATATTCCAATTCTGAGAAGTATTCTGTGCTTAAAGAAATAACAGAGGGTTTTATTCACTTGATACATTCGCCACCCGGCCTGTTTTCCAAAACAGCTCCTTTGCGGTCTTCAGCTTATAAAAGCTTCTTTCTGGCACCTACTACATACGAGGGAGAAGCCATGATCCCTGTCCTCTAGGGGCAGACAAAATCCTTTAATCCTTGGCTGGCAGTGTGAAGAGCTAAACTGGAGAGTGAGGGCTAGTTTTGCCTCAAACTGGCTAGGCTACAGTACCCAGTTATTTAAACCACCACTAATCCAGGTGTTGCTGGGAAGGCAATGGGTAGAGATGGTTCACATCTACAGTCTGTTGCCGGGAAGTGCCAGAGGCAACCTCAACCATGTAGGTGATTAGGCCTCCTCCCATCAGCTGGAGACCTTAAGAACAAAACAGGTTTCCCTGGGGAAGAAATTCCATCTCCAGACTACATCAGCTCCTGCCCCAGAGTTTTCAGCCTGCGCTACAGATTTCAGACCTGCCACCCACACACACACACAATCTCATGAGCCAATTCCTTAAAATAAATCTTATGCTACAGAGCAGTTAGGCAAAGTGCTAGCAAATCGAAAGGGAGAGGCTGATTCCAAGGAGGTCAAGAGTGGGAGTGTTTGCTGAGTGGATTTGGGAAGCAAAGGATTTGAGCAAGGTTTTTTAAGAGTTTTTGAATTTAAAGGGATGAGCTTTGTTGTCCATAGTAAAAGGAAAGTGAAAGTTTTTTTAAACAAAAAGTCCAGAAATGAAGATACTCAATAAACCAAGTTTTCTATTTATGGATAAATTGATGTGGATGCATTTTTATGCACCTATGATCTCTATAACTACTAAGAGAATTACCAGTGCAGTGTTTTATGTATCTAGTAGTGCTATTATCCTAGAATAAATTATTTTCTGAGTACAGAATGTAAATTTAAATTTAGTCACCTCTTAAGCATCACTGCAAGTCACCCTTTCAGTTTGCTAGGTTGTACCAGAAATGAGCTCGCTTTTACAATGGGGATTTATTTGCTTGCAAGCTTACAGTTCTGAGGTTGTGAAAATGTCAAAATCAAGGCATCATCAGGCCAAGCTTGCTCCCTGCCTGCGATCCTGTTCTCCTCTGTCACATGACAAGGCACATGGAGGCATCTGCTGGTCTCTCCCTTCTCTTCTGGATTTCATTCTTTCAGCTTCTGGCTTCTTCTGGCTTTCTCTTTCTTCTTCTGAATTTCATTCTCCTATAAAGGCGTCCAGTAAGAGGATTAAGACCCACCCTGGGCCATACCTTATATAAGTAATCTAATCAAAAGGCCCTACTTACAATAGGTTTACCCTCACAGGAATGGATTAGCCTTAAGAACATGACTTTCTGGGGTCTATCCAGCTTCAAACTGTCACAGTCACCAACCTAAGTGACACTGCAGATGGAAGAGTCAATGTATCAAAAGACTAGTTTTATATCACTTATAGTTTAAACTACAAATCAAATCGTATGTTTCAGCACCTACTCAGTTCCCTAATTCTGCTTTGCTTAACCTAAACTCTCTGAGCCACAGTTTCCTTCTGTGTGAATATGGGGTAACATACCTGCAATACAGGATTCCTATACAGACTAGAGAAACTTTGGTTGGTATCTGCCCCAGGGTGGGGCTTCAAAGAAATGATGGTGAAGGTTATTGCTGCTCCTCGTCGAATGGCAGGTGCTGGATCAGGGTTGGGGGGGTAGGTGAGCTACATAGGTGATCTTCCACAAGCTTCCACAGTTGCCATTCATATTTGCATATCACTCTGTTTTGCTAACTATTCATTAAGTGTGTCTATAAACTAAACCACCAGAATTCTGAATTTGTAGGAAAATGCTATAACAGCAACAGTGCTGCGATAGACTACCACATAAAAGAAAGTTGAGTAATTTGGAAAACCTTTTGGGTTAGGTGAAAAAAGTATTCTCCCGTTGTACATGACATACACCCAGGAATAGTTTACACACTGGGCAGATGTGGTTGGCTTTTCAACTTCCCAATGGAAATAGTAAACACGGAAAGAGATGGATGGGAAAATTTGACATACACAAGTCTCCCTACCTCCATGTACCCGTCCACAGGGAAAATTGTAATGAAACAGTGGGTTTCTAAATGGAAAAGGAAAAGACAAATGAAAGGGTAGTTGGCTTCTTTCAGAGAAGCGCCTCTCCCATACCTGACTGTTACTGTGTATCTGGGAGGGCAGATGGGAGGTACAGAAGAGAACATGCATGCCAGGACAGCCCCATGATAGGAGCTGGCAAAGTGAGGAATGATGTGAAGTTTTATGTCTATGGCTCTGAATCAAGAAAGAGAGATGGGGATGGGGGGCCACAGGAATCCAATGGTCAGGGTGCCGAGCTACCAAACAAGCATTCCCTCTTGCCAACAGCTTCTGTCCTTCTGTCTGTGGTGAGGTGAACCATAAGGCCCCTTGTTCCAAAGAAATTCTCCACCAAAGGGCACAAAATACAGAGTTCTCCACACAAGGGTCATGAAGGCATTAGGACCCTGAGGTCAGAGCTGAAGGTGTCTGTATTAGTTAGCCAAAGGGGTGCTAATGTGAAATACCAAAAATGGGTTGGTCTTTATAAAGGGTATTTATTTGGGGTAGAAGTCCACAGATACTAGGCCATAAAGCATTAAGTTTCTTCTCTCACCACAGTCCATTGCCACGTGTTAGAGCAAGACAGCTGCCGGCGTTTGCCAGGGTTCAGGCTTCTGGGGTTCCTCTCTTCCAGGGGCTGCGTTTCTCTCTGGGCTTTGCTCCTGTTTCCTCCACAAGGTCAGCTGTAGACGATCAGGCAAACGGCTTGCTTCTCTTCTCCTGGGGCCTTCTTTCCAACATCAAACTGCTTCTCAAAAACTGCTTCAACTGTCCTTGGCCTTGCCTTTTATATTCAATTCCCCACCCACCAAGGGGTGGGGCTCAACGCCCTAATCCTAACCTAATCATGCCCAGATTAACAGATCAGTTTACAAGCATGATTCAATTATATTTTTGGAATTCATAATTACATCAAACTGCCACAGTGTCCCTTGTGGAGACAGCAGAGTGCAGGATAAGAAACATAATATGGGCCTGATCCTCAATTCCCCCATTTTCTAAAATGGTGTGCTTTTGGGCAAGTTACTTAGCCAATTTGAGCATGTTAGCTAATTTATGAAATGAAGACATCCAAGACCTCAAGAAAACATTCCCTTTCCTTCTTGCCATTCCCACACCAGCCCATGCCTAGGCTTTACTGAATCAAGATCATGAATTTCAGCAGGAACCTGCAAAGGAGAAACCAGTGGTCATAAAGCCCTCCAGCTTTTGAAGAGTGAACTGTCCTGCTCAAGTCAGCAAAAACTTGAAACGTTCATGAAAGTCAGACAATATCTATTAGGCCAATTTTCATTCTGACTGGGCAAAAAGTTGTTAGAAAACCTAGCAACAGAGTCCTATCTTGAACCATTCCAAGATTTAAAAAGAAGAAGAGAACTGTACCAAGTCAATCCAATTTTTATCATTTTCCGGATAAGGATATGGAGGCTCAAGGAAGGGATGGACCTTGCCCAAATTTATATAACTCACTGGGGGGGGGCACTTTACCACCATGTGGGGGATAAAATCAAAGCTAAACAACAGTAACCAGATAAGCCACAATTGCTTTTGAAAAACGCAAATCAAATACATTAAATTAGCAGAGTGATCAATTGAACTCTGTTCTTTGATAGCCCTTTCAAGCATTAATTTTTCTAAATTTTGAGGAGCTTAATTCCTATGTCTCCCTCCAAATACAATGCAAGGTTTCCCCCAATTCCTTTTTTTCCTGGTCTCGTGTGCTAGTTGGCAATGGAAAGGGACCAAGAAGATGTAGGGAAAAATGATGGTTCATGTTTTAGGGTTGTGTTAGAGACTATATACTGTAAGCAAAGCAATGACCCCAGGGCCTGGCACAATTAGAGGTACTCACTCAATGTTAGTGGAGTCACAATGGTTAGATTGAATGCTCTAAGCTTCATGCATTGTGTACTAGACATGAAAACACGCTCTGTTCATCACTGGCTCCGCTGTGGAAAGTCAGTGGACTGAGTAGAAGCCTTCTAAAATGATGGCAGTGAAAAGAACTTCCTGACTGATGGTATCTTTGAGCCTGCTTTAAGCTTGATTCATTATTTGTAAAAATAATTGGGGGAGTTGAATGGGGGTGGGGTTACCTTTCCATATAAGAGATTTGGGAGAAAATAAACCTAGTAAATTCCCCTTCCATGAGCCTGCAAATTCAGAATTGGATGTGAGGACCATTTGGAATTCTGAGTTCCACTGATGTCTTTGTCTTAATATGCATTGAAAATATGGCGAGTGTCTGTTCCTTGTCCAAGTAAATGACTGGCATGGGCCAGGAAGTGCAATGAAAGCATAAATGGTCAAACTCACAGCCTAATCAAAAAGGATCCACAAGGCAAAATAATGAAAAACGCACTTTAGCACTAAAACCTATCTCGATTTTACAATAACAAGGAAATTGTATGCAAGAGACACCCTACCAGGCATGCTGACCGATGCCTGCAGAAAGAAACAGTAGCAATTTCATTGTGGCACATGCTGTTCCAGCCTGGAAGGGCCTCTGAGATTTTTACCTTCCTGTTTAGATTCATCCTTTCCTTCAAACCCAGCCTCTTCCCAGAAATACTCCCTGACTACCTCTGGCCTTCCATAGGCTTCAGTGGGAATTCCGCTCACTGGGCCCTTGGCACAAACTGAATAACATTACTTTTCATATATGAGAGTATTGACTCTAAGCTTTTAAAAGCCGAGGGCTCTGTCACATTACTACACAGCGCCTATTGTAGACACACGTAAAGGAAACCAAGTAGGTACTCAGTAAATGACTGTAGAATGACTCATTCCATCTGGCTTTCTTATAACAAACCAAGGCTTCAGGCCTTATTGAGAAGTCTTTTACACTTGATCTTAGCCAAAAGGCCGAGAAGCGATGGGAAGTCTTTTAAATAGCTTTAGAAAACTTCAAGTTCAGGAAAGGGTGGGGGTGGGGGGTTGGAAGGAGTAAAACAGAATTTGTATGAAGTTGAAATTATTACCTTAGTAACTGAAGGCAAGAAATTGGCTGGGATTAAATGGAAGCATTGTGACTGGCTCTTAGGGAAATAAGAGCAATTTTCTGACCCTATCTGTTTTCTTTGTAGCTCTGTGTAGCCCAGGAGTTCTCAGCCAGGAGTCAGGAGTGACTTTTGCCTCTCAGGGAACATTTGGCAAAGTCTGGAGACATTTTTGGGTTGTCACAAATTAAGGGGGGACCCTACTGGTGTCTAGTGGGTAGAGGTCAGGGAGGCTGCTACCTACCCCACAAAGCCAAGGACAGCAACCCCACAGCAAAGAATTCTCCGGCACCAAATGGCAATCGTGCCGAGGTTGAGAAGCCCTGCTCTAGCCCAAGACAAGGCCTGGAAATGACTCAAGGAAAGAATAGTGATGTCAACTCCTTTTGGCAGCAAATATATGAACGAATATGCTTCCCTGGGTGTGAGTTCTCATTTCTCGTGTTGGTTTGGAGTTATTAACCAATATTGTTCATTAGCAAGTATTAGAATATGTTGGTGGATTGGTTTAAATGCTCTAAGTAAAACAAAATTAGGTGACATTGCACAAAGAGGACAAATAATATGGCCTTGAGGTACTCTGGGGTGATGATGGCTTCTGGATTTCCTCCTAGGGATTTTCCCCAGTATCCGCTCCCCAACTCCCACAAGGAGTAACAGTACGAAACTGGAGAGAGGACAAAGACTAGCTTCCATGTCCAATCGGACCTTCCCAATACCTCCAGAGCTATTTCTCCTTCCTCTTCAAAGCCCTTTCTTGGGGCCAAAAGACTAACAAGATGAAGATGACAGGGGATTGAAGGGGCTCGCAAGTTACAGGAATATACAGTCTTCTTGTTTACCTTCCACATCTCACGGAGACCTTACCCGACATTTTAAGGTGCAAGGTCCTGCCTCAGCATAGTAGAACTGAGACGCGGTCAAGGGAGGCAAGTTACACTGGCCCAGGTGAGGGGATAAACAGAATGTCATCAGGGTAGATGATGAATGCAGTATTTACTATAATGACATTTTCCTGTCTTTAGAAGAAGTGCATTCAGCAAATGGTTTAGTGACTCTGGCCTCTGATCTCAGTTAGAAATGAGTAGTAACCTAAATGAGTCTCAATTAAGGGACAATCCAAGTACAAGTCTTCCTTCAAAGAGATTTCTTTTTTCCAAAGCACCCTGGGTCCCCTTGTACTATGAAAAGTGAATTAACGTAATTTCTTATCTTCTCATCCTGAAAACATGAAGCCCCTGCCCTGTCTTGAGGTCGCTAAATATGAATTATTTGATCTTAGACAAGGGACCACCCTGCGACAGAAAACTGGTATCCACTTTTTCTTGGGAAGTTAGCATTTCCCTGGGATCCAAATTTGCAAATCCAAGATGAAAACTCAGCTCAATTACACAGACTCCATATGAGACTGCCAACTCAACAGCTCTTCACCACAAAACTGTGTATTTCCTCTTTTGAAACCATACCTCTTTGATTCAGCAAGAAAGCTTCACTGCTAGATAAGGAATCAACTTCCACAGTCCAGCAAGAGCATACTTTTGTAAAGTTGGCAATCAAGGATTACAGCATACTATTACAGCTTCAAAATATGTCACTTTTAAAATACAGAGCTCGAGAGACAATTTAATTTGAATTTGAATACCTGGGGGTAGAATATTTTTAAGCTATTGAAAAAAAATTGAGGAAGCTTAACTACATTAACAAGGATGAACAACAAAGGAGTAAATCGGTCTTGGCAAAGACTTAAAAGTTTAGATGCATTATGGAGAAAGAAAATCAATGACATGTTTACAAAGACCAACTGTTTCTGTAGCAGTTTAGACAGTATGTGATTCCTCATCACTCCAGCTACAGAGGGTCATTCTAAGCAAATCCACAAATGCTTGAGGGAGGAAATCTGTTCTATATTGTAATGACTTGAACTTCAAAGCCTAGATGTTAAAAGGGATATTCGAAATGCCCACAGGAAGTTAGCGCTTCCACTCTATCAAATCTCTCTCCTTCCTGAAACCCAATCTTCCTAAGGCTTCAATCACATCTCATTGTCCTGGTTTTCCCCCCTCCTTTCACAGTACAGGGGTCCCTTCTCCTATATCGCACCTTAAAATATTGGTCTGCCCCAGGTGGCAGCTCCCTTTCTTACATACTCTCTCTGCCCAGATGATCTCCTCTGTGCTCATGGTTTTCAATCCTATCCAGGGACTAAGTCTTAAACACCTGCAACAAGCCTGAAAAATATGACTATGTAGTGCGTGACACGTGAAAAAGTTGCTCGGTAAGTGATGAATGAAAAAACGAATGAATGAACTATATACATTTTTAATTGATTCATGGGACTTGAGTGGGAGCCCTGTGGAGGAGAGCCGAATTGCCCCAGTCAAGGTCATCCAAGAACAGTCAACACCCCTCTGGACCACAAACCGACCACAAATGCATGGGTGAGACAGGCAAGATCAGCAGAACCACCCGGCCAACCGACAGACTCACTAGAAACAGTACGTCTGTGGCTGTTTTAAGCCACGAAGCTCTAGGGTGATTTTTAAATGCAATGTGAGCTAACTGAAAGAGCAGTTCAAAGTCTGCTTTCCTGCCAGCCTTTACTTGCTCCTAGAGAGCAGAGAGGGTGTTTCTCTTTTCACTGCTGTGACTAGCACGCAGTCTGGTTTTCAAAAGACACCCAGTAAACATCTAGTGACAAATGACTGTGTGTCAGTACATCAATTTTGCTCATGGTGCTCGTAGCAAGTCGATAACTTGCTCCCTAGAATTAGGCAAATGGCCAGTTGAACTCCGAAATCTCAACATTTATTAGATGAATAAACTATTGGTATTCATCATTATTTATTGAGCATGTAGTATGTGCAAGGCAGTGTGAATAAAACCCTTTTTGGTAGAGATGAAATAAAGGCTGTGTGTGTAAATGGGGCCCTGATTACAAAAGGAGAAGATCTCTTAAGAAATCAGTAGAAACCAAAGCTTTCAAGCTGCACTAGAGAAGAAGGGTCCCAAACTATTCTGATTAGCTTTGGGGATTGTTTTTTGTTTGTTTTCCCCCCTCAGTAAATATTTTGTGTTTATTTAACCAATCATTCACTAAGTGAACAGCTAACTATGCATGCCAATTAGAAATTTACCAAATCTGTTCATGAATCTTCTAAGATGGGTCTAAAATACTATCTTCTCCGAGAAAAATTAAGTGATTACAGAGGAAAAATGGCTGAAAAATGAACAAGAGCAAAAACTTACCAGCTGGCAGTGCCTATAACACCCACTTTTTGAAATGCCCTTTGTCTCTTCCTTGTTGCCTGCAAAGTAAATTTTACTCTTTTATTCACAGCCTAAGGCAGTCTGCTAGATTGGCATCCTGGCCATAGAGCGGAGTGCTCAGGCTAGGCTGGGCTGGGCTGGATGTACCCACGAAGGGGCTCCAGTTTGTAAGTGTTTTTCCCTAATACACTCTATTTTAGCTAGCAGGTGTGTGTGTGTGTTTGCGTGGCTCTACCTCCTCTCCCCCATTAGAATGGTAACCGATGACTACAAAGAGACACATTTCACTTACCCCAGTGTTTTGTGCTTTGGGGAAGAGCAGAATTCAACTGCGCCACTTGGTAGAGCTCAACTGAGGCAGCTCCCACCTCTAATTGAGGGCCTCAGTGAAGGGCCTGTACCCAATCAAGGGGAAACCATCTGTGCTCACACCAGGAGAGAGGGACAGAAAGAGCATATCATCCCAATACAGAGATGTTTGTCCCCATTGTCACCCTGTATGTGAGGAGAGACTTTACCCCTACTTCTCAGTGCTCTCCAAGGGAGTGCTCAAAGCTGGATGACCTAAAAATAGGCCTTCTCCATCTGTGGAAACGTACCTCAGAAACATGACACTCCATGACTTCTCTGCATTACCCCTTCCCGTCTCTTGGGGAGGAAGCTAGCTGAACCAGTGAACAGTGCTTTAATATTTCATGGTTTCATGAGGTAAACTATGGATTTGAACCATCTCTCCATTTAAGCAAACGCTGCAAGAAAAATGACCTGCCGTAGGTAAATGTTCACAGAGGGAGGAAAAGAGGAGGAAAGATGACATCTCAGGGATGCTGCTTTGTCTAATCCCTTGCCTAGTGCTTCTCCCAACATGCAAGCAAGGATGTAGGGAAACACACAAGAAAATTCTCCCTGTGGGTGCTTTGAGTAAATGCACTCTGCAGAGTTTCAAGATGGTTCTGGAGCTTCCTTCTAGCCAGCAGCAGATAAGGTCGTGCTGAGCTCTTTTCTGGGGTCTTGTACCTGAAAGGAGGAGACCAGGCTTGGAGCAGAACAGACTTGACTCCAAATCCCCATTAAGACACTTATTAACCATATATCTTTGGACAAGTTATTTTATTGCTCTCTGCTACAGCTACCCCAACACATCCTTCAGGATGGATGACCTCTACCTCATGGGAAGATTAGCAAGAATAAACCTGAAGTGCCTGGCACATAAAAGATGCTGAAAATTGACAGCTCAGCAGCTCACTAAAGCACAGTATAGACTGTCCTGCACAGAATACATCACGCAAATTTCTGGGACCTTGTGGTTCATGCCTCTGGAGGGAGGTGGGCCAAGGCAAGCAATCACACTCCTTGTGAATGTCACAAAGAACAATCTCTGGACAGCGGCCCAACCCAGTTTGGCAGGACTTTCCCCTCATGTACCTTAAGGCACTTCTCACTGTGTAATGATGGTTTTGCCATGCAGGGACTTAGGGTCACCAGATAAGGTATGGAGGAGGAAAGTCAAGTGGCCTGAGGTCATCAAGAACTGGCCTGCAGTTGGGAAGCCCACACCAGCACAATGGAGAAAATCCCAAATCTGTCAAGTCACATTTGATGAGAATGTGCTCTGAAAGCATTTTAAAACTACATCTATTTCTCATTTTTCTCAAGCACAAGCCACCTCTCTAATACATTGCTTTTCTAACAACAAGCACAAGGTCCTTCCATCCCGGCCTGCTCAGGAGATCAGGCCAAGGGTCTAAATAGGATATTATGGGCATTGCTGGAGAATAAAATGGGAGTGCCTTCTAGGGCCACCCTTTTTATGAGACACTTCCTGGAGTCATCGAAAGCCCAGGGACAAGTTACTTTACTTCCTGGACTCTCCCTTTCCTCTTCCTTAAAACAGGAAGAAAAATATCTACTTACTTGCAAGGACTGTTGGGAGAATTGAGATGATGTTAAGTAAAGGGCCTCGTTCTGGGTACTTGCCAATTATTTTGTTCATTATTATTGACCTTGGGCTGGGGTGTAGGGTTAACCTCCCTGTCAACGGTGACAGTTTGATTGAACTGAAGGCAATGTTAAGTAATAGAATGAGCTTTTCAACAATTAGGAATGGCCTCTCCTCATTTCTACTATAATAAGTGGAGAAGACCATCCCACGGCTTAAAGAAAGGAGACTAGGTAAGTGACCTGCTTATGCCCTTTATATAGGAGCAGTTCATGACGTTCACATTGGATTGAATTGTCTTCACCATTCAACTCTTTCACTGTGTACCCTGGCCCGAGTCATCAGTTCCTTGAGGGTAAGAGCCATTTCATTTACTCCTTTTGAGTGCTGCAAGCCCCCGAGCCCTAAGCCCTCAGAATTGGAAGGACCTCCCTGAGTCCCTTCAGCTTATCATGACCCCTTGCTCCCACTGAGCTGAGACCAGAGTGTGGGCAGCACTTTATTCCTTTAAACCTAAGATGCCTTTTCTGTGCTAAAACTGCTTTTAGAACACAAAGCTGTGTAAGGGGCAAGAGGGGAGAACTGAACAGGATGGGAGAAGCCATGGAGGGGAAAGGGCATGGCTTTGGAGGTCAGAAAAACCAGGTTAAATCAAGTTCAGCAATGTATTGGGGGAAGTTCCTTAACCTTTCTGTATGTTAGTTTCCTCATCTGCTTTGGGGGAGGATGAGACCAAGCCTCTGAGGACTCCACGTGGTGCTCTCATGGTAAGCGTAAGTTGCCCAGTGGACATGCATTCCCTTCTCAAACCTCGGTGGAGATCTGGTCCTCGAGCCAAAGTATACTTGTTGCTCCCAGGCTGAGATGCTTTAAGCTTGACCTGGAGCAGATCTGAGGACACCGATCTTAAATTAGCCCAGGCTCACGAGTAGAAACCTGCTAGCACATGAGTGGAAGTAGACATGTGATTTTGATGTGTTGGAGTGACTGTGGATATATTGGCCATGAGGCAAGTCAAGGGTAAGTGTTGATAAAATGCTGGATACAGCGTCTCTTGTTCAACACTTTCTCATGGGCATTGTTCAAGCTGCTAATTCTGAAGCACACTAAGGAATGCTGCAGAGTACAACAAATGGATACTTGAATCACTGTAATTTAGAATGCCAGGAATGATTTATATACGTGGAGAGCAATTAAGGGCTTCCCCAATCATGTCAAAGGCAGTTTTCATATATAGGGCACTGCAATATTTTATGCTGCAGGAGCTGGTGATGTCTATATGATAAGAAGGTGAGGCGGCTGTAAGCAGCTTGAATCAACTTTTTACAATCTCACCCTGGAGCCATCAAGTAGAGAAGTAGCAGAACTTTTCCGGCATATCGATACAGCTTTTTCTCCTTCTCCATCATCTTCTTTAAAGACACACACACATGGAGCCCAAGAAACTCTTCCACCCACATTTGTAAGCTGAATCACAGAACAAGCTTTTGCAACAGCTTGCAAGAAAGGATCTCAGTCACAAGGTGGCAGATTACCATGCTCCTAGGGAGGAGCCTGATGATTTCTGTAGTAGAAGCTCAGCTTGGCCAAGAGGCAAGGGACCTTCAGAAAAGGGTGTGTGTGCGTACGTGCAAGCGCACATGTTGGGAAGGATGGATACCTTACATGGCCACAAGTTCTAAAGGTCATAGAACTGCTGCTTCTGCAACTGTGCCCTCTAATCACAGGGCCCCTCAGAGAAAGAGGCCCAGGCAATCAGCATGATAAGAATTCTGAATTGACAGCTGACATCACTCCACAGCCCCTAGGTCAAGGTGATAATTTTCTAATGCAGTGACTCCTACCCTGTCAACACATTAGAATCACTTGGGGACCTTTGAACAAACCAACTCTGTGGAGGCTCCACCACAAGAGTTTTTTGCCAGGTTGGTTGGTTTGGTTTTGTTCTGATGTGGGGCTCAGGGGTCAATATTTTTTAAAAGGACCCTGAGGGAATTCCAAGGTGCTGCCAAGGTTGAGGATCACTCATGTAAAGCAGCCTTTACTCAGAGTATGGTCTGCAGACCTAGCATTGGCCTGCAAACTATGTCGCTAGGTCCACAATTTATTTAGTTCAGATGACTTTTTTCCACAGTAAGACAGCAAGACTTTCTCAATGAAGGAAGCAGGGCACTGACTGACATTTGGGCACAAGCACCTCCTATCAGCATTGCATGGTATCAACCAATTTCAACACTACCACTGATCCATGTAGCACACTTTGAGTACCACTTCCCTCATGAAGATAATATGTGGCAGACAGGGTGAAAAGAAACAGCATGGTTTCCAAAATGGGTGACTTGTCAAAAGGCCTGCTTTGATGGGGTCACATTGCTCAGTGGAACCAGTTTGAAACTCCCCAAAAGTTGTGGGATGAATGGTAATAGGTGAAATGAGTAAAAAGAATCCAGTCGCTGGGAAAGGCTGCTTACCACTGAAGTGCACAAAGCTTCCTCAAATCGTTTTTTTTAAGGTGGTACCGGGGAATGAGCCCAGGACCTCATACATGCAAAGTAGGTGCTCAACCACTGAGCTACACCTGTTCCCCTCCTCAAAACTTTTAAATATGCCCATATGCATTGTGACTCTACACCAGTGCATGCCCTTTGAGAAATGGGTCTATGACCACAGAGCCTGTCTTATCTAAAGATATCTTCTACAATCTGAGTACCATGAAACATAGCAAGGAAAACATTAATCCAATGATTATTGAAGAACTTGTGAAAGAGAGAATCATTCAGGCCCGCATTCCCTTCAACCAGGCAAACGAGTTATCATTTCAAACAAAAGCTTGGCTGAAACTTGCAGCAGAGGCAGAAGCACATTGTTGTGCACCTCCTTCATGGGGTCAGAAGACCATCCACTAGCGTTGGCCTTGATTTGGGGAAATAGCCAAAAACTATTCAGGCTATGTCTTTCCAAATAGGAACAAAATCTGGCTGGGTTATAGGAAGCTGGCTCAGAAAGGCAGGCACTCTTAAGTGGTTTACCAACTGTCTGTGAATGCAGAAAACCCAAGAGGGGTGGCTGAAGCATCAGAGCATGTTAGCAATGTGATCCCTGATGTAAAGACTTTGGAGGAGCCAGCACCCATAGAGACGGATGATTTCAAGAGTTTTTTCAAGTATCATGATGTTGATTTGATGTGTGTGTTTTATTATCAGAATGTGGCCACCATACACTGCCATTCAGCCAGTAGACCTTTCTGAGCTCTTTCCCAGAGCAGGGTCATTTGAAGAAATGCCTGAAACAAGTCATCAGTGGTGGCTTCACGGAGGGAAATTTCAGTGGAGAGAGTCGTAAAAGAAAGACCAAATCTAAGGCAAACAACATCACCACTAGTAGGCTGGAGGGAGAGGAGAAGCCTGTTGCTTTTAAAAATGAATCATGTTTTCAAATAATGAATGGCTATTCGTTTCCACTGTAAATGCAAGCCTGGAGACTGAATTGAGATGCTCATTATATTCAGTAAGAGAATAATAAATGCCCATCCTGGTCTGCAATTGAATTATTGGCTACTAAGTATACTCCCTTGATTAGATTATGACTTTTGCAGAGAGTAGAAACTATGCCCCAAATATGATGTAACTTCGTGTTTGCTGTCATGAAGTGGGGGAATGGAAGTTTCGCTGCCATTATTGGTCCCCTAATCTTATTAGGAAATATCAGGTTGACTTGCAACCAAGAGCAACACATTTTAACACTTTGTGATCAACGCTTTGTGAGAATGTTTACCAACTATGAATCACCATGGCTTTCAGATTTGGGGCCTTAATTGGTTTTAAATTTGGAGCAATTTTTGTTTTGAAACTCTGCAATTAAGCTGCCATTTGCTTCAATGAGCAAAGAAAACTCCATGGCATTTTGTCATCTTTCAGGTCATAAATCAAAGGCAGGATGACCACAAGTGATAGTTATTTTGAAAGAAAAAGACAAAGAACAAAGTCTCTCTCTCTCTCTTCAAAGTCACCCAAACCCATGTCCCAATGCTCTTTTCATACAATAGGAACATCCTCTCAATCCTCATCCTCAAGGGAACAGACATGGAGCCCAGCCATATCTTTCCTGCAGGTCAAGACATTTTCTATGTCAAGTATCAAAGGTTGCTACCAAACTCTAGCTTCGTAACCAAAGGATTTAACAGAAGCATTTTTGGGTTCTATTGAACTGATTATTCAAATCTACCCTGGCCAATTTTTCTCAAAAGGAAAACTGGTATATAAATGAGGAAGACACAACAGGAGATAACATGGTGGAGAAAAAGGTTTTGAGGATGAAAGTAAAAGTACCTTCCTCAGCATTTTTCTTAACAATCTTCTGTTTTCTTCCTCTCCTACCATTTAGGCGAGACCAGTATTCATGGAGATATGTGCTCTTGGTGAGAAAAAGCAGCCAAGGCACTGGCAGAGATAACAGGCATTGTGCTCAGTTATAAATATGTGCCCTTAACATTAGTGACATCCTTTCGCTTTCTCTCATTTGGTGGACGTTGCCAAACTCCATTGCCAGCCTTGAACAGAGATTCTCTTCTCCTCCACCCCACAGGCACTATGGTTGTATCAAAGGGTTAGGGATGCCTGAGGGAGATGGGAATTTGTATATATTTGTAAATCATGTGAAATCAGGACTGTAGAAAAGAGGCCAAATACTTGATTAGAAGATGGCGATGAATCACGGAGCTCTGTGACATCTTCCTATACTATGTTAACTCTTTCAACTGTACTATCTAACCAGGATTTTCAATCCTAAAAGCAAACACTGGGAATCGATGAGTTATTTTTCTCTGTCGCGTCTCAACTGTATCTACCTGCAAGCACAAATATCCTGGTGAAGAATCTTTTTCACGATCTTCAAATACCAGTAAAAATCCAATGACCGGCATTTGGGAATCAACGGCTGTGCTGTTAATAGACTGGATTTTAGGTGTTACTCTAAATCAGTGGTTTCATTTTGGCACACCTGACAAAGAAAGAAAAAGTGAACGGAAGAATAAAGCCATGAGGATTGTATTTTCTCTTGCCAAAAGGCGCCTGGAACAATAAAAAAAGATTTTGGTAACAATTTTCACTCTCCATGTGGCTTCCTTATAACAAAGAGTGTTGCTGATACTGGGCCAAATAGACTCGCAGATACTCGTATGTGCTTCTTCAGCCAGATTTCAGTACTCACGTTAAGATTACACCGTAAGGTTGTGTTTTTTTATGGAAATAATCACATCACGGAAATTCACAACTTTTTGGAACAGATTAAAGAATTTGTTTCAGAATTGGCTGTTCCAAAATAGAAACCTGCTTTTGGCAATGTGTAATTTGGCCTTAGTGTGTCCTGAAAAGCTGATGAGATATTTCAGTCTTTCTATATACTGTTTTACATGGATTCTGAGAACCTTGGACACAACTTGAAAATATTTTGAAAATTGTAAATGGGAGCAGATGTAGCTCAATCGGTTGAGCGTCTCCTTCCCACATATAGGTCCCAGATTCAATCCTGGGCACCTCCTAAAAACAAAACAATAAACAAATAAATGAAAAAACCAACTCAGGGGAGCCAATGTCGCTCAGTGGTTGAGCACCAGCTTCGCACAAACAAGGTCCCAGGTTCAAGCCCCAACCCCAGTATACCCCCCAAAAACCAAAAGTACGTGATGGTCAACAATTGTAAATTAAGTTATCTGTACCAAATCACCAGAGATCATAAACTATGGAAATAACCTTGTCCTTACAAAAACATTGTCCCCCAAAAGCAATGCCAAGATTGTCTATATGAATACAAAAACACATGGTTGATTTCTTCAAGTCAGTAAGGAACAAACATTAATCTTGCTTTATCATAATACACACAAATGTCTTTGACCTAATTTAATCATTTCTAAAAACATACCCAATTCAAATACCTATGTTCCCCAGAATTTGAGTCAATTTTCAATTTTTCACTTGAGGAGTTTGGGCATTATATAAACACAACCTCAGTAGAAGAGATCACATGTGCAGGTTGGCATTGCACAGACCACAACAATGGATGGTTCCACCAACATCTCCATTGTTTTCACCTGGCGAGGAACTAGTGAGCATCCATAGCCAAGGTCAACGGAAGCTCATGGTTTGGCACTGAGACCCTGTGAGTGCATCTCTCTTCAAAAGGTTTCACATGAGGACAAAATGTTTCAGGTTATAGACTTAGTTTAAAACTAAGGTTCCATCAATTTGGCATAAAGACGTCTTTTATTTCCACTAGTTGTAACAAACTGTTATGGCAACTTCAAGAGAGAACTGAAGACTGTATCTTACCCCAATGAAAACCCAGGGTTCCAGGTTTCCAGAAGGGCCTGTGATGGCTTCCCAACCCACAGTCATTTCACCTCCTGGAAATGGTGCGCTTCGGTGTCCTACATGGAGTGTGCACGTTAATTTCTCGGCACTGTTTGCTTATTTATCCAAGGGCTGTTCCACACCATGTTTTCTTCTGTCCCCATCTAAGGTCTTCTGGATCCTGTTGCTTTGTACAGAGATTAAGTATTTTCATTTAAATATCTGGCTTCACCATTAGCTTCTAGGCCCTTGTTTGAAGGGGCACAGTAACAGTGAAAATAGCATTAAAATGTCATCCCAGAGAGCCTCTAAAGACTCTTTGCAAATAATTCATAGGGATAAGAGGGAAATACTGGCTTTACTGCTCCAATGGGCCTGGCAGGAAGGCAAGACAAAGAGAAATCTTCAGTATGAGAGAAGACACAGCCAGACATCAAAGTACACAAGTGAAGGAATGGGAGCCAAGTTAAACAAGATGGCAGCCACTCAACGTGTGGATGAAATGAGAGCTTAAAAACAATCCAAACCTTGTATGAGTAAAAGAGAGTTTAGTTGCTACCCATTCCCTCCAGAATTCTGCATATTTGAAAACATAACATTATTCACAATATATTCCAGGTGCTATTTTGAAAATTAACACAAAAGCCCGTCAAGCTTACGGACAGTCATAAAAGGGACGGGGTGCTAAATTTACTTATGCTACTGTTTTTATAAATTGAGTATTGATAAAACAATGTGAAGTAAGTTTCTAACTGACTGCTTGATTGAATTTAACCAGCTGTTTCTTAAATAGCTTCTTTTTTTTTACTTAAGCCAAATTTGTTTTTTCAGGCTGATATATATAGCAGAAAAACAGTATTTGCATATTATATTAAAATGCATAAAATTTAAGAGAAAAGAAAGCAGAAACTATTGGAATGCATTATACATGGTAAAGAAATTGTCACTGACTTTTTTAAAAAGTTATTTCATTAATGCATAAAATAAAACTAGTACGTTTCTACTAAATGATCAAAAGATTGATTTACTCACTGTAAAGGATCAGCATTAACACCTCCAGATGAATAAATGTAGACATCAGAACTCACACCCAAAGCAGATGGCTTGGATACCAAAAGTATGGGTAGAAAATAAATGTAAATGCTCTATTCTATTGCTGAAATAGAATTAAACATGGATACATACAGACTTCTCATTTTTTGCCAATGAACTCTTAAAACTCTACTTAGTAGGAAGGAGAAGGTGAGCCTTCCAGACTTAAAGTTTTCCTTTCAAAACTATGCACTAGGGTCCGTTTGGAGAAATTTCCTTATGCAGTAAACTTTAAACAGAATCATGTAGCAAACTTCTCCAGATAAAGAAGATAGGGCTTCTCCCATAATGTTGCAGAAGGGCAACTTGATAAAGGAGCAATGTCTGCTTTAGAAATCATACGAGAACCATTCATGCAAAAGTGTATCCAGCCCCTGCCAAAAGACGTGACTGCTGTCACCTCCAGTGCCATTCATCAGTATACTGCGACAACAGTAGTCGAAATGGGGGGAACATACCATTAAATATTCAATCAGCATACACCGCATAATTCTCAAAATGCCATTTTGGAAGATGAAACGTACACAGACAGCAAAAAGGTGGCCACCTTTTCTTGGCAGAGATGTGAAAAATATTCCTGTTTGACGTATGACAGAAAGTTGGAAGAAAACTACCGAATACTCTTCCTGGCCAGTCGAGGTACTTGACGGACAGACTTGTGGCACGGATCGCCACGAATACCTTATTAACCTCAGTTTAAGGAACAGCAAGTAGAGTTGTCAAACCTGTACTGGAGCTGAAAAGGAAAGCAAACTACTCATAGTTTCCTCGAAGCATGCATTTCATCATGGCAAAGTGCAACTGGGCGTGCATTACAATGGGAAGCCTTGGCCCACGGAAGACCACGAGCATATTTCGAGCGCAATGCAGAAGCTTTATGGAGTGGAGGAGAGGGAGAGAGTTCCACGAATTTGCAACACTCTTCTCATGATTTCATTTTGGAAGTGTCATTCCTCAGCCGACGGCTGTTTCAGGAATGCCAGGTGATGGGATCCGACTGGCCCAGATGTTGGCTAGAAGAGCAAGCAACGTTGGCAGCCAAGACGGGGCCTTGTAATGGCACCAGCTGAAAAGGTTTCAGCTACGAGAAGCAGGAGGCTGCTGCGTGCTGTGGCAGAGATGACTGCATTACACAGCGTCCCGTCGGAAACTGCATAACACAGTCATCACCAGCGAGCCCGGAGGCCTCCGAGCCATGTCAGGGGCCAAAAGACACACAGCATACCAGAGGGCAATGTGCAGTCCGAAAGAAAGAGAAAGAAAGGAGAATAAAAGAAAACAAGCAAAACGCGCGTCTGTCGGGCACAAACCTTCGGGCTCTGTGTTCTCTTTGTGATGCACTTGCTTCAGCGGGCAGCAGAAGATTTCGTGACACTTAGCACGAAAGGGGGACTCTTTTTTCTTTAGTTCCGCGGATTGGATGGAATCTTGCCGTAACATAATGTATTCCTGTGTGCCAGGGGGGGCGTCATCCAGAACTGTGGTCACCACATAACAAAATGAACTCAAGTTAGAGCTTCACGAAAGCAGCGAACAAAAGAAAATCATATCTACTCCCAGGGAAGACTAAAGAAACAAAATTCCTCAGAAACGTTTCGAAGAACACCATCTGATGGCTTGGTGGTTTGGTTTCGAGGGGCTCAATTAATCAAACGATCACACTGCTAAACTGTGCCAGGAGTGTGAATTCAATATTGAAATATCGATACCCATATTGGATCTACATAGACACCGAGTCACTCTCAGGGGTTTCAATCTGAGGTGCGATATAAACATTTGCAGGTAAAACTAGATAGCTAATGATGGCCAAGTATCAATAAATCAGAAGCCTGTGCTTCTTTTCTTGATCTGCTGCTGGTGAGGGCTTGACTTTCCAATCAGAGTCTGACGAGAATCCAGTACATGGCTCGCCTTGATTAGCAAAGAGAACTTGGGACTGTTTGTAAATATTCCTCAGATGTTCCAGACCCCTTAATGAAAACAGAATCCAGTTGTTGGACTGTGGAAGGGCCAGGCCTGGTTCACTAATTTGGGCCTTAAGTATATATAATAGGCCCCTCTGTGCCTTCCCCAATTAGGCGTAGGAATCACTAGCGTTTTTCTCCCTGCAAACAGGGTCTGCAGTCACAGTCTTGAGCCTGATTGCCACCCACCAAGCCAGATGCAAATTTGGTGTGCATTTGCAGAAACAGGGAACTGACCCCAGAATGGATTTTTTTCTCGGTCACACTCTTCCCAATGAGGCCGTTCCATTTCACCAGGAGTGAGTCAGTGTCTCCGAAGCTGTGATTAATGACGTGCTGACTCCTTCTACTCCCCCAAATGCATACACCTAACATGCATTTAGGGCAGGGGCTTGTAACCAGGGGGCCATCAATGAGCTTCAGTTGAAATTCAAAAAAAAAAAAAACATTATTCTTGTGGGGCCGTGTTGGTGCAGGTGTGAAATATTTATTAAATAATACACAGTGTAGTGTGGACTTAGTAAGGCGTCCATGGAACAAAAAAGGTTAAGAACCCCTGCTTTAGGGGGACTGATGCCACCAACAATCTCCTTATGGGAAGAATAAGGCTGTGGTGCTTCCGAAAAAGGACTGAGATGGGACCTGATGCCTCTGTGTTGGGCAAAAAATTCCCACCTCATTGGTCGGGATCTTAATGGGCTTTAAGAACTTTCTTTCATGTTGGAGGAAAAAATGGCATAACCCTCCCCCAGAACTTTTAAATGAGTATTATGAATTTAGAACAAGTTGTTGATAGATTGCCAATATGCGGAATTGTTGTCTTCCTTTATAAGTCATTAAATTATGCAAGAAGGTGATGAATATTTTAGTCAGTTCTCTTTGTATTTTCCTCTCACATTCAGCAGCAGTAATCAAAAATATTATACCACAGCTTAACCAGGCAGCGTCTCCCCTTCATCTACTAGGAATGGGACCATAACTCCTTAGAATCTCATTGTTGAATGCCCATCTTTGCTAGCAGTATCTGCTATTCAAAACATGTGGAACCACTTCCTGCAAGGAGCAGACAGTTATGATAATATAGACAGTTATCAAATTCCAGCATCACAGCTGAAGAAAAATTCTGGTTTTATTATGCAAAATACTTAAAAAAAAAAAAAATAAAAAAAACACTCCCCCCCCAGAATTTTTAAAAAAAAAAAAAGAAGAAGAAGAAGAAGAACCACCCATGATTATATGGAAGCTGAGAAATTCCATTTTCAGGTATTGCTATACAGGCAACATCTTTTAAGATGAAAGGGCGACTGGAGGATAAAAGAGAAAAATGACTTTTGGATAATGCATAGGAAGCTTGTTATTCAGACGTGCACGATAAACATCAGCAAATTGTCTTCCATTTTCATTTTTCAACACCACCAATGACATCACAAATGGGCATGTCTGGAGATTAATGGTGGGCTGAAGCTAATAGCCTTTGGCTGACTCTCCAGCCATCAGCTTTACCCAGCTGGTCTTTAATTCCCAGAAAATGCCCAGCTCTGCCATCACTATTGTTTAATTAGATACAACTGGTTATCTGTAACATACAAGAAAATTCTAGTGAAAGTGACATGCTGGCTGATGCAAGAGCTAATAAAAAAATCCATCGTGATAGGGAAAGCATGAAGGTTACCAAAGTCCAGGATTACGAACGGCTTTCCACAAAATGCTCCCTCTCTCCACAAAATGCTTCCTCTCTCCGTTTCTTTCTTCAAATTGAATTTAATAAGGGCAAAAGGTGCCAAGAAGAGTGCATTTAGGGAGCCATCTGAGTAATAACCAGAGGCACAGAACATTTCCTGGGAAATCAGGAACACCTGGGAGTTAATGGCTATGCTTATGGAATGGCTCAAACATCAGTTGATTCAGGAAAAAAGAAAAAAAAAAAAGTTAAGCTAACATTAGCTGGGTGTCATGTTGACACAACAGCTAGAAACATTCGGGGCTTTTTAACCGGGCGGGGCATTATATAGGCAACACCTCAGTTGGGTCTAGACAATCTCTGGATTTGAGGGTATTTGGGGTGAAAAATGAAAACAATGATATCAAATAAAATTATTTGCAGAACCCCCAAAGAAGGAGAGTGGCTGTATATGCAGGTGACAGGAGGAGGAGTGACAGGGACTTCCCACAGGACCCCAGCACGCAGGTGGGAGTGTATCTTTCTTCTATTTTCCTAAAAAAGGGCTAAGGATTGCTGAAATGCTTCCAAGGGACACTAGCTCTAGAAAAGGAAAAGGAGGCTTGCTAAGTCAGCTTGTCAAAATTGGGGAAGAGAATGAGATTCTTCTTTGCCTGGCTTAAACAATGTCTTCTGCCATTTTCCCCTTCTAGAACATTCCCTCCTTGCACAGGACCTCTGTCCTCTGACCACCACCCCTCTCTTGATTTAACCCATTTGGCCACATTTCATTCAGTGGCTCCTGTTGCCCCTCCCAATAATGGATCTACCCAACCTTGGAGGTAGAAAACAGACTCCAGTGATGAGGCAGACAATGGATTTACACAAAGCCACCTCCAGTTACACAGGTTCAACTTGACCTTTCCAGACAGTTAAAGTGGTACGGGTGGCTCATGGTTGATTTCTGGACCTGGGGGCCCCATTCTTTGAGAAAGGCTGCTGCGCACCACGACAAAAGCTGCCATGGGCTTGGCTTCTGAGGGGAAATTGTGCCCACCTAGCCAGTGCCCCCAGCCTCGATCACAGAGCTCCACCTACTCAGGATATCAAAGTCCCACAGGAGTGGTGTCTAGTTGGAAGAGGCAAGGGCACACATACAAATCCACACATCCACAGAAACTGACAGTTTGCATACTCAGACACAAAGGTGACAAGAATAAGGGACTATAGCAGTGGGATGACAGTTATGAACAGAACTGAAAAAAGATGTTCTACTTACTTGCCATTGGGTGGGCAAGCCTGCATCTAGAATTGGTTTCCCAGCAGCAGTACTGGCCTGCCACCAAACCATCCCCACTCTCCTCCAAGATCAAGGCCAGGGTCAAGGGGCAGTCAGGATAAGGGAAGAGAGATTAATAGACTCTAAACCCGGTGACTTAACCTAAGCTACTCAAGGGCATTGAAATACAGTATTTCCATTGCAAACAAGAAATTTTAAAAAGCGCCCATCTCTAACCCAATGTAATCTTTGATTAAAAAAAAAGAAAAGAAATCCCAATATCTTCTTTAAGCCTCTTTTTTCTTTGAAGGAGTGACAATCATTTATGTCTCCTATGTTTAGAAAACCCGCTCTAGCTTGACGCTAGTTGCATCAATAAGTATAGCATTGGCTATGTATCACCCATGCTATGATGTAATCCTCCATGCTATTCCAAACCAAACCTCTTTAGAGAGAATTTAACACAACTGCATAGTCTTTTAAGACATAAGGAACATAAAGCTCAGAAAGGGGAAGTGACTTGACAAAAGGCACACAGTAAGTTACCAGAAAAGCTCGGCCTACAAGCTAGAACACCAGTGTTGGTCAGCAGGTCTAGGGTAAGATTGCTTAGTCAAAACACTGACACTTTCAACAGGGAGTGGATTCTTTAGTATCCTTGGCCTCCAAGATTATCCTGTTTCTGACCAATTTTTCTTTCTTTATTCAAAGCCGCAAAAGCCACCAGACACAGCCTCAGAAACGGTTTAGACAGCGCCACAAAGGCACCTCTCCCCTCACCAGGCCACAGCAATTCGCAGGGATGGCTGGCTTCAAGCTGGAAACAGTTACCAAGCCCTCGGTTATTTGATGGTGCTGGGGATTTTTATTTGCTTTTAAATGAACTCTTCACAGAAATGACTCAACACACTTAATAAATGAGACATGATTTTAAATCAAAGCAAATCTGAGATCACCCAGGCAATGGAAATGAATACAGCAATGGGACTGCCAATCAAAGTTATTAGACATATATTAGCTATTCCAACAAGCAAATACTTAAAAGACATCCACGAAATGGAAAGTACAGCAAAATACACTATCAAGTGTTCTTTTATGAACAGAAATAAAGTGAAAAGAAAAGGGAGTAATTAGAGCAATTACTCTTTTTTTAAAGGCAATATTGGTGTGTATTCTGAGGGTATTTGCCTGAGGAATTTTATTTTTAGGAGGTACTGGGGATTGAACCCGGGACCTCATATATGCGAAGCAGGCGCTCAACCACTAAGCTACACTCGCTCTGCAGAGCAATTACTGTTCGATGTCACTGAGTGTCTGTCATGCTGAGAAGTACATTCCTCCATAGGATATGGCAGATGGAGAGCTCCATTTTACCTCCCAGCTAAATATCTACTATCTATCGACTCTCTATAAGATACTTCTTGTGCTTGAGTAACTGAAGTAAACAAGTCACCGAATGGAATAGATCAATGCTAATTATTGTTTGGTCTGGCCAAGGTAGAAAGAACAGTGATATGTTTCTAGAAACTTCAGGTATCTTCTCAATTGCAACCAATCTCTCTTCAGCCCCCAAGGGCTACTTAGGTCTTGCTCAGAATTCTCTCTGCTCAGGCTGTTTGGCTCTTTTAAATGTCAATTAAAATTTTTTTCTGTCAATTTAAAAATTTTTCTATTTTGCTCTGCTTAAATGTCACTTCCTTAGAGATGTCTTCTCAGGCACCTTCTGTGGCTTTGCACTTATCACAATCTGTAATTACTTCATGTGCATTCCACTCTTCCCCATAGGAATGCAAGATAGAAATGCAAGCTCCCTGAGGCAGGGGCATTGTTTATCTTGTTTACTATTCAGATTCAGCACAGTGCCTTGCTCAAATTATGCACTTAGTGAATTTTCAGGAACCAAATGGAGAATGCCCTCCATCTTCATGCAGCCTTCCCCAAACAAAGAGGCCAAGGTCACCTCACTCGGCTAACTCCTAATTTCAATACAACTCTTCAGGCGATTTACCCTGTAATGCCTTGGGACAGCTTTTCGGTTATTATCCTAGGATGTTAGGGAAGTGTTACATTATCTTCCTATAAGTCTCTCCCCTGCAATTTGCCAGAGGGCAAGAACCAGGTCAATGTCTCTTCTGATACTCCTTTGCTCTCCTAATATCCCACAATGCTCTGCATGTGATAGTTTTGCATTCATAAAAGGAGCCCCTTTTAAGGATGCCTACATGGAAGGTGAGAGCTAAGGAGGAGGAGCCATAAATGGAAAGAATCCAGCCTGGCACTCAGCATGCCCAAGGTCAAAGGAAGAAAGGCCGTCTGTGGCAGAGTTGGAACTGTTGCTATGGAGGTTAGGAAACCAGGAGCCCCACCCTGGAATGCCACAGTTCTCTCATTTTGAAAATGAGGGATTTGGACATGGCCCAGGTTTCCCAACCTTAACAGTACTGACATTTGGGGCCAGATCCGTTTCTCGGTTGTGGGGGGCTACCCTGTATGCTGTAGGATGTTTAACAGCACCTCTGGCCTCTATGAACTACATGCCAATAGCAATCCCAAAGGGCACATGGATAAAGCCTCCCGGGTCTACAAACCTCTTTGTAAAGCACTAGCACCAATCCCAGAAGTTCATTGGCAATGCCTGGAGATGCTCCACCTCCTGCAAGGGCTCAGCTATTCGGTTCAGGGGAGCTAAGCACCCCCTGGTCCAGACCAGGCTGACAGGAGTGTACTGGTGAGCCTGCCAATCACCCAGGGTGACAGGAAGCTGCTGGTGGCCAAAATGTAATGCACCGCTGCAGCACAACATCAGAGGGGGGTCGTACTCAGGCTTTCTCCAAGAAGCCATGAAATTAGGCAACTGGGCCAATGGCATCACTTGGCATTCAGTGACTCACCTCAGGGGCCTGCTGTCAATAGCAGGTGGGGCCCAGCCAACCAACAACCTGGCTCAGGTGGGGGTGAGAAACAAGAAGAGGCAGCTGGGAAACCCTCTCTGGCCTTATGTTTCTCGAAGCCTGGCCTGCCCACTGCCTAAAGGCCCATGTCACCAGGGCAGATGCATCCCCTACTGAAGGCAGAAATGGGTCCTTTGAGAGGAACGGTGGCAGCTTCCACCTGGAGAGCAGAACGTACCTTCTGCAGTCCACTGCCCCAACCAGAATGACAGCTCTTTTATCCCTGCTGCAGTTCGGCGCACCTGAGAAAGAAATGGTAAGACTAGAGAGAAATGCTTTCCACCTCAGAACACTGGGTATGGCTGACCATCTGCGGGGCACAGTCAGGAAAGTTGATACCACCCTGGGACTTTCAAGTATTCCAGCCTTCTCTCATTGCATTCCCCTCCCAGGCACCCTAATCTAGATAGTCCAAGCTGAACTTGACTCTGCATTCAAATCACCAGAAGGCACAGGTCGTTAGCCCATCCCCCACCCGGAGCTTCTGATTTAGGTGGTGTGGGCGGGGGCCTGAGAATAGGCATTTCTAACAAGTCTGGGGCACAGCCACTGTAGCTGGTCGTTTTGTCTCCCCCAGCTATCTCCGCCTGTTTGCCTGCTCCTCAGCCCTGTGCAAATGCAACCTTTAGGAAACCAGTGGTTTGCAGCTTGCGGTTGAGCATCAGAATCACCTGGGGAACTTTTAAAAACTAAAAGACCCACGGCACCACTCCAGACCAATTAAACCGGAATCTCCGGGCTGGGGCCTCATCACTGGGAGGTTTCGAAGCTCCTCTGATGATTCAACTACACATCCGGGGCTGAGAATTACAGTTCAGAGTGAGACGTTAGGGATGCTGCGTAGCCTCATTCACTATATAGAATGAACTGTACGGCGCTTGCCTCTATGGGCAACGCTATTTGGGCCTGAGCTCTACTCCAGCATGGATGGAATCCTGCCTTATGTTCTCGTTGTTTGGCTATATGACCATCTCCTCAGTAGTTGTACTGCACTGAATCAAACCCAACTCTACCCTTGTAAACATTCCTGGAGATCAATGACGTGGGCTGGTGAGTAAATCAGGACTTAGTTGGAAGGTAGGTCTGTTTCTCAAAGCCAGCCCGAGATGTTGCATCTCTCTTCCTCACCAGCACCCCACATGAACCCAACACTCTCGGGACCCATACAGAGCCATTGAAAATTTCATATAATCTGCCATCTCCACCACAGAGCAGTCCAAAGTCAAATTCGCAAGATAAAACGGTGCCAAGAGCTCATTGCGAAGTTTGCTGGGAATCAGCTCGTTGCATACACTGGACCTTTAGTGATAACATTCCAAATAAAGGGGGTCTGAGCTACACTTTCCAGAAATTGCTTCCTTGGATCCTGTAATCCAGTGGCTTTCCACCCTCAGTTGCACATCTGAATGACCGGGGTAGGGGAGGGAGGGCATTAAAAAAAATGTCCATGCCTGAGTTCCACGTCCAGAGTTTCTGCTTTAATGGTTCTGAGAATGGGGTAGTCTTTGAAAAGCTCTCCAGGTGGTTCTAAGATGCACCTAGGGTGGCAAAACAAGGCATATAACTGAAGGAGCAAGAAAAAATTAAGGCCACAAGTGTGATCACAATTAACTACAAAGATGTTTTCCAAGAAGACACTAGAAGTTTAAAGCACCAGGCCCCTTACTGAAGTCTGGAATATAAAATGGGTCTCACAAAGTGAAGGTTTACAAACCCTAGGCAAAGGGAGTGGAAGTGGCTCAAGCAGTTGGGCACGTGCCTCCTAACGAAGATGAGCAAGGTAGCAAGCTGACGCGATGGGCTGGCGTAGTAGAGAGACACAACGAGGAGACTCAATGAGGATACACAATGAGAGACACGACAAGCAGGGAGCTGATGTGGCTCAAGTGATTGGGCACTTCGCTCCCACATGGGAGGTCCTGGGTTCAGTTCTTGGTGCCTCCTAAAAGAAGATGAGCAGACACAGAGAGCACACAACAGACACAGAGAGCAGACAGCGAGCGAAAACAATTGGGGGGGGGGGGTGTAAATAATTAAATAAATCTTTTTTAAAAAGCCCTAGACAATGCAGCAGGGTATACTGGCAAAGTCCTTATAACCAAGGTGTCCTGGGTTCAAATCCAATCACAGCTCCACCACCAATGGCCACCGATGTGACCATCATCTTCTTTGAGACTCGGTTTCCTCACCCATAAAACAGGATGATACTGTGCAGTGGCTGTAGCTCAGTGGTTGAGCACCTGCTTTGCATGTAGGAGGTCCTGGGTTCAATACCTGGTCCCTCCCAAAAACATTTAAAAAAAAACACGTGATGATGCTGATAAAATTATACAGAGAAAGCCCTGGGGACCCCTTCGAGCATTAAAAAACAAAAAACAAACAAACAAAAAAAACCCAGGCCTTACTTCCTCTTTGACTTCCCTTGAGTTTCCTCTTTATCTTTTGAAATTAAAAATCCCCACCAAGGCAGCGGACCCCGAGAGCCAATTATGCCCCTAGTTCATTATGTGTGACCCAATCCAAAATAAAGCCCACCTGCCGGAAATTCAACCCTAGAAGTTGGACAAACCCTTGTGCAATCAACAGGAATTGAGCTAATTTCCTTTTTCGGTCTTTAAAAACCCTTCGCCAGCCCTGAAACCCCAAAGCAACTTCCTTTCTTGCAAGTGATCTGGCTTCCTTTGCTGCAGCCAAACTTTGGTGTCCCGAATAAAATATCATAGTCTGCAAACTCGACTCCAATTTGTCTTTTGACAATACCGATTTTTAAGCGTGGCCAATGGGTATCAGCATGAGTATCAACTGGGAGCTTGTCAGAAATGCAGAGTCTCAGGCCTGTGAGGTGCAGACCAGACCAACTCAATCAGAATCTGTAATTTAACAAGACCCTGGGACGATACATAAGCACATTAAAGCTGGGAATGCACCCAGCATAGCAGAGGCCAGGTAATGGGTGATACTCAGTATGGGTCCATCCCCTTCTCCACTGAGGCCAAACACCTATTTGGGCAGCAGTTAAATGTATATCAATGGAAACACAGCCAGAGTGTGGTAGTTTGAGTCTTTTGTGGACACCACAAAATTATGTTCTTAAATTGGTCCAACCCTGTGGGTGTGAGACCCTTTGACTGCATTGGATTCAGTTGAGGGCCATTTGATGGGATTGCTTCATTGGGGCATAGTCCAGGGTGAGTCTTGGTCCTTTTGCTGGAATCCTTTATAAACAGGAAAGAGGAGGGTGCAAAGGCAGAGAAAAACTCCTGGAAGCTGAGAGAGAGCCACAGAGGGAGCAGCCAGAGGCTGAAGGCAAAGGAGCCTGAGAGACAAGGCAGACAGCACGATTGTGCTCTGCCACTTGCTTGATCACCCACAGCTGCAGCTCGGGGAGGAAGTATCTCGAGATGAAGCCTTGATTTGGACATTTTTTCAGCCACAAAACTGTGAGCTTTTAAACCAAGAAATCCCTATTGTAAAAGCCAACCCATTTCTAATTTGTTGCCTTGGCAGACTTTAGCAAACTAAAACACAGGGAGTGGAGGAGATTTTTGCTGTGTGACCTTGGGCAAGTCAATTCCCTACCTACTACAAATGAGCAAATGGAATCACACAGTTTAATGCTTAATGAGGTTATTTACAGAATTCAAAGAGATGATGTGGGTGGAAGCATCCAGAACAGTGCCCGTCCCATGCTCGATATTCCCTGAGTATTAACTGAAGCTGGATCCAAATTAACAGGAAGGTATCTTTCCCGAAGGAAATATGTCAGCTACCTCCAATCTTGCTGGTCACACAAAGGTCCACAGGACCTTCATTTTAGTTTTCTAACTAAATTAGGGGGGATGAGCTAAAGGATAAAAAGATGGCTGTACTGCTAAGGGAGTGTCAAGACTGACTTACAAAGGGTATTTCTTCTGGAATGCCATCTGGAATTTTCTGGAATATTCAATTGTGACAGATTTCTTTGGAAAAAAAGTATTTGGGCTCACTTACTTTGTTTTTAATGTGACATGATTCTGACTACAATGTCCTAGGGACTGAAATATCTAGGTAGCCTTTAAAGATGACTTACAGACTGATTCCAGGCATTGTGGCTGCACTAGATTTTGCCCCCTTCCTCCACGTGTGATTAGAGATCACCACTGTCATTCTATAAATGGCCTTCCTCTACAGAAGCAGTAAGCAAAGGCCAGGGTACCCAGATAACATGCTGTCCTATGCTGGTTATTCCAGGCACACTGAGGGGTGTGTGTGTGTGTGTGTGTGTGTGTACATGAGAGAGATTGAGGAAAGGAGGGAATGCTTGTGTGTGAAAGAGTGTGTGTGTGCTGGAGAAAGAATGTGTGTTTTTATGCATGGGTGTGTGTGTATGTGTGTGTGAGGTTAGAGACATACTTTTGCTTTTAATAATTATTAGTACATAAGCTCCTGTTAGGCTTACAGAATGATGTGTCATAGCTACTCACAGAAACCTTCTCGCCGGAAATCTGTTCACCCTTAGACCTTTCTTGGGCAACATGACAGGCTAAATTGCTAGAGAAAGCCTAGTTTCTCGCTCGTTTCCATTTTTAGAGCATGATGCCTCAGATGAACAAAGTTTCCTCGCCCATATGCTATAACGTGCACTCTCAAGCATTACACCCGAGTCTGCCTAGAAGATGTGCTTATCACCACACACTTATTCACACGGCAGGGGCAGGCTTTCTAGAAGGCTTCTGCACGATTATCACTAGTCCCCACGTGGGTTTTGTTTCATGTTTTGAAAGCTAATCTGTGATCCAAATCTCCTAAGCCAAGCAGGAAGGGGGAAGCTTGGTCCTGGTGGCTGCGCCAAATCTCCTGGGAGATCAGAAAATCCCAAATCATGGGCTCTGTGGACCGTCAGAAATATCTTGGTCCTAGTGGCTCCAAAATATATTGCAATGCTGCTTAAAAAGCATATGGCTGGAAGAACAGTCAATGCCATCCAGCTCTCCTCTACCTCTCTACCCCCCCTCCCCCCAGGGATCTAAGTAGCAAGCTCATTTTACTTAACTAACTTTTTAGGAAATACTACCCTTATTTTCAAGCAAGGAGAATTCTCATCTTTCCCCTTCCATACAGTGGTCAATGATTATAAGTGCCTGGATTATCTGTTGGTACATTCCCCAGCAGGACAAGGACTCTGATGAAAAGTCACTCAAATATAATAGTAACCCAGCCCAAAGGCAAAGGCCCACGATTGTGCTGATCTCTAGAGACCATCTCTGGAAAACTATTAAGTGTGCTTATGTCGAATACTATGCGGCATTCCGCACTCCATGGCTGTGCCAGGGGTTAGAGAAGGAATCAAACGAGGAAGAAGGCAGAGGAACGGGCTCTTGCAATTGATCCAACCTGAGTCCCGGCATCTCTGGTTTCATTGTAAATATTCACTGGTTAAATCATTCTCTCCCTAGTTAGTCACAAGCTACATGCGAGCACATCAAAAGGCAGTTAGTTCAATTGGGCCCACTACATCATATTCAACCATTTACAAGCTCAGATGGTCCTCCACACCTCCAGGAAATGCAGCTCTATACACCTCTAGGCTGGAAAGGCATTCCTCCCCCTTAGATACTTCCCAGAGGCACATTTTTGGCTAAGGGAAAGCACTAGAACCAAGGTCAGAATCTAATTCTTGAAATTCTGGAAAGAACGCTAAGAAAGAAACTTTCCAAGTAAGTGGGTTTTTTTTTTCTGCACTTGGGCCTGCTACAGTTTCTAACTCCCCATTCAGTAAATAAAAAGAGCTGGTGCTTCTTCTCAGTGGCCCTGTCCCCGCAGGGACTACAGATGGGAGGGTAAGTTGTGCCAGGTTAGAACCTACGCCAAATTTGTTTGAGAAGAACTTCAAAGCAAATGGTGTTTGAGTTTGTTTACTCTTGGCAGTGTTTCAGTTTAAGAAAAAGGCTTTACGAGGATTTTAAAAAGCCTCGAGCCCTCAAACATCCTTAAAATAGCATTTAATGATTTAGGTGTAAATGAATCATAAACACTGGGATTCAACTTCCCTCTCGTTCCCTAAAAACCCAACTCCTTACCCGAGGTTTTCAAAAAAGAGCACTCAGCCTCCTCCATCTGATTGAGCAAAAGGTCTTCCGGGGTGGGGTCTGAATCGGATTTGGTGTTCATACTCAGAATACTAGGGATTCACAGATTAAAAAAAAAAAAAAAAAAAAAAACAGCGGTAAAACAGAGTGCCTGGTGGGTGCCAGGCTCTTTCACATTGAGAATTTCCTATATTCGACACACAGGGATTCAAAGACGGACTGCCTTCCACAGTTTATACTCTTACCCACCACATCCTATTTCCTGTTTGTTTGCAGAGCTGGGGAAAGCTGAATAATGGACTCTCACAGATGCCCACCCTCTCATCCCAGGAACTCGTGAATATATTAACTTGCTTGGCAAAAGGGAATTGAGGTTGCAGGTGGTTAAGTAAGCAGCTGACTTTAAAATAGGGAGATGAGGGAAGCAGTTGTGGCTCAAGTGACTGGGCTCCCGTCTACCATATAGGAGGTCCAGGGTTCGATTCCTGGGGCCTCCTGGTGAAAAGCAAGCTGGCCCACATGGCGAGCTGGCCCACGCTGAGAGCTGGCCCAGCAAGATGACGCAATAAAAAGAGACACAGAAAAGAGACAATGAGAGACGAAGCAAAATCAGGGAGCTGAGGTAGCACAAGAGATTGAGTAGGCTCTCTCCACTCCGGAAGGTCCCGGGATCGGTTCCCGACGCCGCCTAAGGAGGAGACAGACACAGAAGAACACACAGAGAGCAGACAGCGAAGGCAAAAACAATAGGGAGGGGGTGGGATAAATAAATAAGTCTTTTAAAAAATACAATAAAATAGGGAGATGAGCTGGGGTTTTCTCGGTGGGCCCAATCGGATTACAAGCACTTTTAACATCAAAAGAGGGAAGAGGAAGACTGGGCCAGAAAGATGAAATGGAGGAGGAAGTAGGAGAGAGTCAGAGCATGAGAGAGACTCGGGCTGCCATGGTAAGCCTGGAAGACGAGGAAGTGCATCAAGGGCCACGGAATATGGCTGGCCACAAAAGGTTGGGAAAGGCCCTCCGTGCACAGCCAGCAAGGAAACCGGGGTCTCGATCTCCTACGACCCAAACAAGGAACTGGTTTCTGCCAACAGGCAGAAAGAACAAGGGAATGGATTCTCCACGAGAGCATCCGGAAAGGACAGTCACCCTGTGAACACCTGGGGATTTGGCCCAGTGAGAGCTGTGTCCGAACACTGAGCTGGAATAACATGATAAACGTCAGGTGCTTAAGCCACCATATTTGTGGTCATTTTTCATGGCAACAGTATAAAACGAATACAATATTCCAACCTTAACCCTGAAAACCTTAACTAGGCTCTAAACCCAGGTGCCTTCGATAGTTATTTTAATAATGTCTATGGACTTGCTCTATCTTCACCATCTTTAACTGGAGATGCTTCCTTTGGGATTTTTATTTTCTGTTTCCTCTTATAAGGGTACCTTTCAACATTCTTCCAACCACTACTTATTAGGAACCTACTATATGCCAGGCATGCTGCTAAGCATAGGAAATGCAACGGAGGGGGGAAAAGCAGACAAAATTCCTGGTCATCAAGGAGCTCACATTTTACTGGGGGGGGGGGGGTAAACAGACAGTTAACAAATCAACAACTTGAGACCTCCAAGGGTCTCTCATTCAACCCTTGGAAGGGAGCAGCTCTGAACTGCTACTAAACCCATATGAGCAAGAAATAAAGTCGTGTGAGTTTAAGCCTGGGAGTTCCGTTTTCTTTCTGTTCCCACAGTATAACCTAGCCTAATCCAAATGATACAGAACGCCTCGCTGAGATGGTGAAGTGGGAGGAGCAGCCTGAAAGAGGTGCAGGAGAGAGTGAGCTCTGCAGATATTTAGGGAAAGAGTATTCCAGGTACAGGGAACAAAAACATGCAAAGGTCCTGAGGTAGGAGTGTGATTGGCTGTGTTTGCGGAACAGGAGAGAGGCCAGTGTAGCAGCACCTGAGAAGCTGAGGGGTAGAGGAGGCGGAGCTGATATCAGAAAAGTAACGGGAAGTCAGCTCACGTCGGGTAGAACTTTGCAGGCCACTGTGCTAACTTTGGCTTTCACACTGGGTGATGGGGAGCCTTTGGATGGTTTCAGGCAGAAGAGTGATGTGATCGGACTTAGGCTTTAGAAGGCTTCCTCTTGCTGCTACATAGAGAACAGATTTCCGGGGGCAAGGACAGAACAGAGAGACTGGTTAGGGGGCTACTGCTATCATCTAGGCAAGCAATAAAGGTAGAAATGGCATAAAGGGAGTGGCGGAGGTGAGAAGAAGCGGTTGGATTTGGGATATATCCTCTAAGGATATAGATACCTATGAGGAGAAAACATGTCTAATGGTATGCAGTGCCTGACACCCTTATTTAAAATAGACACTCTCTGATAATGATAATTGCATGGAATACACCCGTCCTGGTGGGAAAAATATTTATGGGTTAACTATTTCTCCTCTTTGGTACTAGGAAGAGAGACACCTCCTCACACTTGGCTCTCCCCATACCATCCCTTTGTACTCTAATATATGCATCTATATAGACTATGCCAAGTAGGTACCCAGCAAATATTAACATTGCAGGAGAGTATTGAAAGCAGAGATGGAGATGATGATGGGCCGTCCGCAAAACAACATCCTTGAGAAACGGATTCGCTTGAGCCTCTACACCGTTCTTGTTTCACTTTTCTGAATCTATTTTCCTTCAGTCTCTATGTCAGAGAGCCCAGCAAACAAATTTAACACGTCAACTGCCGGCGAAGGAGAGGAAGAGTGGGAAATCTACAACCTCAGAACCACAAGGTGCCTGGATTCTGAGTCTAGCTTAGACTCTAACTCTCACTAGTTGTATACCTTGGATAAGATGACAGGGGTCTTCAAAGGGAGTTGACCAGATGACCTTTAACATCATGTTCAGAACTGGCATTTTTGGTGGGGTGGGAGGGTTCCTCCTCCCAGTATCTTTAATAAAGAGGACTAGCCTAGCACTGCTGACCTCTCTCTGCCCGATTATTTTCTTTCTTCTGGGAGAGAGGGGGGTGGTGGCAGTGGTGGCAGTAGTGATGGCAGTGGGGACCGATTGACTTTATGGGGCTGGTAAGTTTTTTGGGAAGAAACTAATATCCCTAGCTCAGCCCCTTCCTTTTCCCTTTCTATTGGGAGCCAGCCCACCCGAGGAAGCATGCATTCTGCTCTGCTACTCCATGCCTTCAGTTTTGCAGGTAGAGGTCTCGTGCCAGGTGGGGGGAGGGAGAAAGGAAGATGGGGGTCTGCCATGATCCAGATTGGCCTGTGATTGAGTGGGTATATCTGTGTAATTCTGGGGTTCATTATTAGAATGCCTACTTCCTCCCGGATAAAAGCCATCTTCCACAATCTTAGCATTATTAGGAATGGGGATATATTGCATTTTATACACACACCATTATCTTTTGTCTTCTTTCTTCATTTGTTCACAAATAGGGCACAGGGAGTAAAAGAGTATGGCTTGTTGGACTCCTAAAACTCCCAGCATTATGAGAGAATGCCAAGAATCATGGCTTCCAGAATATTGGAGAAGTCCTAAAACCTCTATCGAATGTCAAGTTGAGCTCGCTGATCTGGTTCATGATGTTCACACCACTCTTTTCCATGGCCAAGGTCAATTCCAAGAGACGTGCACTCCTGGGACAGGAAAAATAGGAGGGAGGGATGAGGAAAAGGAGAAGCAGCTGGGAGGGGGCAGATGAAGGAGAGCTGGCTTGCTCCCTTCACAGATGGAAGGGGCAGGCGGCCCCGTGAATTTAACAACCTTCTGCTGCCATGGAAATCACTAGTGTATTGACTGATGTTCTCCAAGTCCCACAGAAACCTCTGTCGAAAGTCCTATTGCAAATCACAAGACGACAGTTGGGAGGGGTGATGCAGGTCATAGATGGGACTGGGGAAATTAACATGAGGGAAACGCTGCTGTGAATTCAGGCCTCTTGAATTGCATTAGAGAGCAACGTGACCACATTGAAAGACAGCACGAGCTCCCCAAATCTAACCTCTCTGGAATTTCTCATGATCCTTGCCAGTTAGTGCCCACCTACATGCTCCCAATTTTTTGCAGTAATTAGACTCACACAGAGAAACCTGGTCCTTTGGGGCATGCCTGTTGGCACTTCTACATTCTGGCATCATCTGTTAATTCTAAACCTGCCACTCTTTCCAAGCTTGAAAAACATGTGCTGGGAGAATGGATCATATTGAAGATGGTCCTCTGCCTCCTCCTTAATGGACAGCTAAGTATAATTCAAGATGGCGCACAAAAGAGCCAGTGCAGAAAGTTCCGGGCAAATTCCCTCCCAGCCAATTAAATGTTTACTTTGATGAGTGGTGGAAGAGTCACCTTTAGGGTTCCTATGAAATTCAGAAGAATCAAAATCAGGGCACTTTTAGAGTTGTCAAGAGAGCAGTTCTTTCTCATCGTGGGTAGGCCTGACGTAATCAGGTGAACGCACTGAAAGTGAGCTGCTCCTGCTGGCCTTGAAGTGGGGAGCTGCCAGGTTGTGAGAGGGCCCATGAGTGGGCCACGTGGCAAGGAAATGTGGGCAGTTCCTGGGAGTTGAGAATAGTTTCCAGCTGACAGTGAGCAAGACAATGGCGACATCGGCCCTACAGCCACAAAGAACTGAATGCTGTCAACAATCACTAGCACTTGGAAGCTGAATGAGCTCCAGAAAGGAATGTGGCCTGGTTGACACCCTGAATGCAGCCCTGTGGGACCCTGAGCAGAAGACCCAGCTCAGCTGTGGCCAGACTCCTGACCCAAAGAAACTGTGCGATACCAAATGTCTGTTGTGCTAAGCTCCTAAGTTTGTGCAATTTCTTCCTCAGCAATCAAAAACAAATACATGTCCACTGTACTCACTGCCTTAAATATCTGGGATGCCTCCCCTTGCTCGATTCCACCTGGGAGTTTCTCTGTAGGCTTACTTCAGGGGCAACTCTTTAGCACCTTGCAATCCTTGTCAGAAAATAGAACCCAGTCATTGATCTCCATTCTTGATTGTTTACTTAGGTTGCTTGAAAAGCCCTGGGGGACTGGATGCAGCTCAAGTGGTTGAGCACCTGCTTCCCATGTATGAGGTCCTGGGTTCTATCCCTGGTTCCTCCTACAAACAAAACAAACAAACAAACAAACCAAAAAACCAACTTGGGGGAGCCGGTGTAGCTTAGTAGTTGAGCACTGGCGTCCCACATACAAGGTCCAGAGTTGAACCCCTGGCCCCAGTAAATAAAAAAACAAAAACAAAAACAAAAAAAACCAAAAGCCTGAAAGAAGAGAGATGTTATTCCTACAGAGCTATACAATAATCCTTTTAAGAGTGGAAGTTTGGCACTACCGTGCTGGAACCAAAGACTCTCTGATGAACCAAATTTCTTTCTCTCTCACATATACTCAGAGAAGGCCTGCACAAGTTGTAGCATTGTCGCCTTTGGCATCAGCTGTCCCAGGAGGCCGAGACCCGAGGTATAAGGTCCTTGGCCTCAACAAAGAGGTGTCTACTACAGTATCAACACTGACTTCCTCCCCCTCTTCTGTGCACCAAACAAAGAAAATGAGCCTTGTGCCAACATTCTCTCTAGAACACAAACTTCCTAGAGACTGAAAAAGTAACACCGTCTAGTTTGGTAATCATTCCCAGCTTGATCTCTATCAGCCAGAATTTGTACCCAGTCCTATCTTCAGGCAAAGTATGGGAATCAGGCATTAGGTGGTGGGGGACAGAAGACCAAAGAGCAACATATGTGAGCCTACCTCATCAAAAAGAATTTCAGGTCCACAAGGTGAGCTCATCTCCAACCTGGGAAATTGAGGCTCATACATAGGAAAGAAAGCACAATGGACAAAGGGAAGTTCAATCTCAGCAAGGGGACAGAGGGCATGCCACCGAGGGCTTGGGGGCCCAGATCACTGTCATCAAAAGGCTGACTTCAAACAAGAGAATGAGCTCAGTCACTTCTGGTATGGGGAACAGAAAATCAGAAACCATGCATTCATTCTACAATATTTCTGCAGCAGACTCTGTGAACCAGACAAAAGTTCTAAAGTAGAAATGCCCAGAGCAGTCAGAAGACCACGTGGTTAGGAGAAGCGCAGGATTCTGAGAATCACCCAATGTTGAAACTTATCCCCAGCCAGGCTATGGAATGCCCAAATCTCTGATGACAGTTGAAGAGCCAGAGGGGATGGCCAATAACAAGCAAGAAGTGGCATGGGGCAGCCAGCCCCGGTTCTGATCCTGCTTCTGCCACTCCCTTGCGGTGGGAACCTAGAGTGGGTGAGTTTCTTCTCTGTAAAATGAGATGGTTGGAGACCAAGGCCCTCTCTTCTCACAATCTATGGGAGTACGAACTCAAAAGCAAACAGTAAGCTGGGTGTACGTCCTTGTCTTAGTTTGCCAAAAGATCTGCTGATACAAAGTACCAGAAATCGTCTGGCTTTTATAGAGGAAATTTTATTTAGGGTAAAAGCTTACAGTTCCAAGGCCATGGAATGTCCAAATCAAGTCATCAGCAGAGAAGCTTTCCCACCAAAGTCAGCTACTGGTGATCCTGGCATCCTGCTATGTGGCGATCAGGCATGTGGCAGGGCTTGTCTCCTCAGCCTTGAGCTGCTCCGTGGGCTCAGCCCGTCGGGGGCCTATTTCTGTGTGCTCTGCTGGCTCCCGACTCCAGGACCTATGTCAGCCTCTTAAGACTTCTTTCCTTGAGCTCTGCTGTAGGTGAACCTGGAGCCCTTTCTCTCTCTCTACTTTCTCCTTTCTCTCACAGGGCAGAATCAAAATGGCAGCTTCCTTTTTTCTGTGTCTCCATTTACAAAAAGTTCCAGTAAGAGGGTAGACACCCAACCTGAGTCATGCCTCACCAACATATTTCAGTCAAAAGGGCCCCACACCCACAGGAATGCATTATTTCACGAACAGCACCTTTTTCTTTTTGGGTTCACCAAATTCAAACTGCCAATGTTCTAGTGAGTAGATTGTAAGCATTAACCTCTCTTACATTTGGATGATGATGATGATGATGATAAAGGAACATCAATAATGACAGCAGCTACCATTTATTGAATGCTTACTAGGTACCAAGTATTCTTCCTATGTGATCATTTTTATGCATCTTTCCCAGTACCCTGCCAGAATGCTGGGTGTGGAGAAACCCAAGGAGGCTGGAGCAACCAGGAAATCAAGGAGCACACTCTTCACTATTTTACTTCATCTTCTCTAGATTTGAAAGCGATCCAATATCCAGTCCAATAACACATCTAATATCCATGGGTTCAGGTGCATTTCCCGCCCTCTCCCCTGAACAATCCAAAAGATATGCAGAGGTGGACTCTTTCCCCAAATTCTCTCAGAGCCATGACAGTGTGTATTTTTATTTCCTTAGCAATTGTTTTGTATTCCAATTCATAATCTGTATTCCTGTGTCTATACACACTGGCAAAGGGGGGAAAATCAACACTTCAACATAAATCTGTGCTCTCCAGGCTCTGAGATGATTGTCCTAAATGAAATTTGTCAATAATCAGCATCATTGCCATTGGATACAATCAACATGTTTTGATCCAGAGAGGGAAAAACACTGAATGTTGTCAGCATGATAAAAAAGAAGACATCCCAACACAATGCCACATATAACCAGTAGAATTGTAACCAATCCCACATGTTCAGCCTCTCAATTTAAAAAGCGCTTTCCCATATAGTCCTTCATTTTGATTTTGTTCTCCCCGACAACTCTGTGAAATAAGCAAAGCAAGTGTTATCCTGCTTGCCAAAGTGAGGAAGCTGGGGCTCAGAAGGTCACCCAGAAAATACATGACAGAAATAGGAATGCAAACCAGGTCTCTGAACCCAATTCCAGTATCAAAAAGATACACTTTTTGGGTTCAGTATGCTCATGAGCATGCCCATTTGTTGAGCACCTACTACGTACAAGATACTGTGCTAGACTCTCTGGAGAATACATAGGTGAGTAAGCCACTGAAAGGCGATGAGAGTTAATAAATGAATGAACAAATCTTGAGCTCTTGCAGCCTTGTCATTACACAACTCTCCAGAGAAGAGAAGGTACGTGGGGGGAGGTGGGAGTGGAGCGTGCAATGTGTTGTGATAACAGAGTTTACGGTCTGCGAGGTACCACGCAAGGCACCACACACTAAGTGTGCAACTTGAAAACTTTTTGACTTGGGCAAATCGGGGGCTAGAGGCAAACTTAGAAGCAACCCTGAGAAGGAAAACACCATTAGCCAGGGATTAGTCACCTACAGTCGGTCAGCCTCGGCTGTGGAAAGCAAATTTATTCCACACAACTCAGTTGCTTTTCTTAGTTTTTCCTTTCTGAATTTAAATACAGCCACAACAGCAAGAGTTGAAGAGGGTCCCCCCAAAAAACAGGCTGAGGAACTGCAGTTTCCAGTGGGAAACACAAAGATTTAATCAGCACCTCCCGACACTTAGCTGCCAGCGGAGATGGTAGTACTTTTCCCTATTGAATAAAAAGGCAAAAACTAACCCTCACTCCCCACCCCCATGCTTTGGCAAGAAAATTATAAGTAGTTGTATCCCCTGGATTTGGCATGAATCTAAAGACAGGCAAGTGTAGAAAACCCCAATGTGTGAATGCTGTCATTCAGAGGCAGGCGGGTGACTCAGCATGTGGGGTGACAGGAGGTGTTTGGAGGTGCACGGAGCCCAGGCAGCTGCTTTACAAGGGGGGTCTTGCCCTGGCCAGTCTCCCTCTTCTCCTGCTGGATGGGCATTGCACCAACCTTGTACATGCCTTGGCATCTACGTAGAGGCGTGGTCGACTTTGCTCACACACCCAGCTGCACCATGGTGTTGGTAGCCATTCAGCTTGGCCACTTCATCCACAGCATGGCTGAATTTAAGGTGACAGTTTCAGGCCTCTTATCCCTGTGCCCTGGCCAATCACATCGCCATTGCATATCCCTGGGCGGAAAGACAGGGAATGAAGTGAGAGGGTGAGGATGGCTCCATGCCAACCAAGCCCACTACTGGAAACCTAGGCCATACAGCATCTGAGAAAGCCTAGCAATTATCTGAGCCATTGAGTTTCGGGGAGCTGCCCCAATTTAGGTATGACCAGCTACAATGGGAGCCCATCAAGATCCTCCAGGACAAGGTCCCTGGCAAGTTTCCAAACAGATCCAAAATAAGGGCTCCACCAAGATTTTTATTTTAATTGCTTTCCTTTGGCCATCTTTGAAATAATGGCCACCAGGAGAGGACTCTACCATCTCTGATGCTCTGGATTGTTCAGAATTTTCTACCTTCTTCTACAAGAGGGAAAACAAGAGGCACAGCTGCCAGCTTCTCCATAGGGCAAGAAGAAATATTTGGCCCATTACCTAACGACTTCCCATTTTGCTTCCCTATCCTTCCCAGCCCCACTTTCTATGACTTTGATCATCCAGTTGGACTGGAAGGAAGCTGAGGTGGGCTGGTAGGTTGGTTTGTCAGTTTGCTGGTTTGCTTTTGGCAACTGCTGGGGGAGTAACTGGAGCTTGAGGCTACAGGTCCAGGCAGCAGTGTGAGCAGTTCCCAGGAGTTTGGATCTGCATCCTACACAGCAGATCATGGCATCAATTGATGATATTTCTCAATAACACAGAGCCAGGAGCCAAGGCAAGAAATACAAGGTAGCAAATATGCTGCCAAGTTGAGACGGAGATGGACAAGGACCCAGGTGGCTGTGCAATCGATGAAAAGGAATGCCAAATGAGGCCCAGGAACAAAGCAGCCACCATCCACAAAGTCGGGGCTTACAGAAGTGCTCCGTGGGAAATACAGCCAGCCGCCGGGGGACTTCCATGACGAAAGCACTACCTCGGCAAGTTACTTGGAGAAACCAAAGATTTGGCTTGAGCAGATGAAGATGCATTGGCATCCCTGCAAGCAGCATGAAGTGGAACGACCATATATGGACAAGTATAACGCTAATGATAAGTCCCTGACTTTCCATAACACTATTCTACAGAAGGGCTTAGCAGTCAGAAAACCTGCATTCTACTTCTGAGACTGCCATTTAACCAGCTGTGCGATCTCAAGCGAGTCACGTAAATTTCAGAATCTTTATTTCTTCATCTGCAAAGTGGGGACAATGGCATCTGCCCTGCCTTCTTCAAAGGGTAAGATTAGCAGAGGTGTGGGAGATGGCAACACACCCATCTGAACTACTCTGGATGAGTAACTGGGGGGAAGAGAGAGTAGGACAGAGAGAATTACCTTATTGCATTAAGTTGTCCCAGTCTTTAACCTTAGGAGTGGCCCTGTGAAGGGGGCATCAAATGTCCTCAGGGACAGAGTCAGAAACAGCAACCAAGGTGGGTAGTGGAGGGCCTCAGAGCATCAGAGAGGCCCTACAGGACTTTGGGTTGGCTCATTCACGGGCCACGCCAGGAGAGGGCCTTCAGCTAGAGTTTTCTCATACTACTTGTGAAAGTTCTGATCATCCAGACACTTGCCACCCCAAACGGTTGTTCTCTAGATCTTGACCCTGATAACACTAGTGGGTCACTTGCTGCTATTGAGGTGAGTTCAGATTTTCCAGCCACAACTTTGCTCAACCCTTCTGTTTCAGTTTCCTAGCTTGCCCAAACAAGTGCCATGCAATGGGTCAGGTTAAACAATGGGAATTTATGTGCTCACAGTTTTGAGGCTAAATGAAAATCCAAATCAAGGTGTCATTAAGGATATAGTTTCTCTCCAAAGACTATGGCGATCTGGGGCTGGCTGTTGCCAATATTTGGTTCCTCTGTTATGTGGCAAGGCACATGGCAGCATCTCCTGGTCTCTCCCTTCTCTTCCGGTTTCATTGATGTCCACCCTCTTGCTTGCTGTGGCTTTCTCTCTGTGTGTCTGAATTTCACTCCAGTAATAGGATTAAGACACATCCTGATTGATGTGGGCCACATCTTAACCTCATCGGTAGGTCCTACTTACAATGGGCTCACACCCACCAGAATGAGTTAAGGTTAAGAACATGTTTTTAGGGGTACATACAGCTTCAAACCACCACACCTTCCAAAACAGTCCAGGGACACGTGTGATGTAATACATTGGAATTTCTTGGCGAAGGCCAGATCCTTTATTCACCCACACACAATTTCAAGGGTGCAGGAAGGAGGTCACTGTGCATGGACTAAGATTCCAAATACCTAAATGAGGGATCTCAAGGCCCGTCCTGTGGCTTCACCTACCAAAATCCTAGTTAAACTTCCCTATTCCACTGAGGTGGAGAAACACAAAGACATTCACAGGTGTCAGCAACGCCACCTCTCCTGCTCTCTACTCCACAAAGATATTTTCTGGCAAAAGAGCAAGAATTATCTGCCTCGCCCTCCCCAGCACCTGGCCACCCACTAAAATATAATATTAACCCAAAGTCTATGATTACCAAGAAAAGTCGAGCACATTCAGCTTTCTACAATTGTGTTGTGGAGAGCCTAGTTGTCTTGGGTCAGGTTCCCTAGTAGCAGATCCCAAGATGGGAATTTCTAGGGGGGGAGAATGAGCGGAATGGGAGCAGGAGAGGGCAGGGGCAAGAGCTAATAAGCAAGGCTGGAGTGGAGCTTTACCCTGATCTCACCAGGGAACTCTAGAGCAGGGATTGCCCCACAGGCTTGGGCCCAGCTTGAGGCAAAGGGGTTCAGCTACTCAGTGGCTGTGGTTTGCCAGTGGGGATGGGGGAGAAGAGCTCCTGCTAAGCGGAGGTCAATTCTGCAGAGAAGGGGGCCATACTGCGCCTTAACAACCAACACTTCTGGCAGCTAGGGGATGGGTACAGTGGCCTGAGAAAGGGGATCTGATCAGGCAGGGGCACCAACAGGGTCCAACACGCGAATTGTACAATATACGCCTTGAAAACCACAGAACTTCTCACCTTCCTGGCCACTTCTTTGACCTCATCTCCTACCAGTCTCTCCTTGCTCACTCCTGTCTAGCCACAAAGATCTCCTGGCTGATTCTAGCGGCTGCTCACTGCCTAAGGTCTCTGCAGGGGGCGAACCCTCTGCCAGGAGCTCTCTTTTAATTACCTCCCCTGTTACCTCCATCGGGTCCTTCTTCAGATTCCATCTTCTCCACAGACACACATACTGGCAACCCTAGGAAATGTCCTTGGTTCTGTTTTATCCACAGTGCTTCTCACCCTCTCACATAATATATGTTTTACTTATGTTTATTGTTTCTTTTCCCCTCTTGAATATCAGCTCCAGGAGGACAGGGGTTTTGTCTCTTTTTTTCTTTTGTAAATCCATCACTGTATCCCCAGAACAATGCCTGGCTCATTAAATAGTTGCTGAATCCATGAAATGAGTATATCCCTAATTTGAATGCTCCCTTCCCTAAGCTTGAGCTAACTGTAATATTATTTCCAGTGTTCACATTCTCCCCCGCGAGTTGCATCTACACCACTTCCAGTTCATTAGGTTCGCTTTCAAAAACATTTGCATGGGAAGAAAGCAATGCTCCCCTTTTTCCCCACTTCGTGTTTTCAAATGTTCACCAAATCAACTACAGTCATTGCATCCACATGGTTTATGAGTCATGTTTGTTTTGAAAGGGAAAATGCTTAAGGCTACCAAGCCTGCAAGTCATGAGGGACGAGATACTGTAAGAAAGAATCTGCCAGGACTCACCAAGTGGACACATAAAATTCAAATGGAATGATGTTGTGTTGTACATGCTAAAAGCGACCAGAGCCCCCCATCCCCAATAGCTGTATTTGAATAGGAATCTATGCAGCTTCTAGCAACTAAAGCTATCCATACAGGCGTTTAATTTTAGGAAACCTAGAAAATACTACATGCTACTTTTTGCATTCCATCTATAATATATAATACAGTGTTGCCAAACACAATCAATACTTATTGAATGAGGTTTTTTGATTTGTAATGGAAAAGAAACCTTAGCATATCCCTGTGATCCTGCATACACAGCACATAGTTTGAAAAGTCAAATATTTTCCTAACTGGTTCCTTTCAGGGGGAATCAAAAATCCAAAGTGCAAATTGCGATAGGGATTCCCAAAGAATGGCTCTGCTGTCACCAATGTCCAATGACAAGGGTGCCGAGGAATGGCTCCAAAACCCTTACTAGCAACATGACCTTGGGCTAGCTCAGCCTTAAATGTGTCACCTATAAAACAGGAAGAATCTTTATTGGAGTTGTTGTGAAAAACCCCCAAGGTCAAGGATGGAAAAGGACTTGTGGAAGCACGATACACATACAAGGTTTGAGGTAACGGAAAAGCTGGCATCTCAGCGGTCCCCTACGATTCACCTCCTATAATGGGCTATGTGTCATAGCTTTAATTACCTGGAAAGAACCACTCTAGGAGCATACAAAGGTCTTGTAAATTGTGACAACCAAGCGCTAGGGACACGATGATAGGAGATGAGGATCCAAATCATGTGACAAATGACATCAGCAGAGGTAGTGAATCTGCTTTTAAAAGTCCAGTCGTGTGCTTTTGTATGAGTTAAACAACTATTACCAGGAGCCCTGCCAGAAAGATCTCTGGCCTCTGTCCCAGACATCCGAGCTTGTGTCATCTACTCCATTCCAGTCTGATGAGGAGAGGCACTGCGGCGCAGTGGTGATGAGCATGGGCTACAGAGTCAGACCATGTGAGTTTGCATTCTAGAACCCTGACTCACCAAGCGAGCAAGCTTAGTATTGCTGCACAACCTCTCTACGCATCAGCATCCTCATTTGCAAAATGGGCAAGAGGACGCATGTACATCGTGCATCGGGATATGGTTAGAATTGGATACACGGGGTGTATAAAACCCATAGAAACAACTGTGTGGCAGCTGTGATTGTCACCCAGGGGAGCTGTTGCCCCAAGTCTGCTTTTGTTCAGGCCCTACCTTTTACAGCCCTGGGCACCTGAAGAGCTCAGTGTGCATCAAGGAAACCCTCCCCAGCTACCAGAACAAAAGCTAAGCTACTTCCTTTCGCCGAGTCATGGTGGATGTGCCAGATCAATAAAGCACTGGACTTGGAGTCAGAAGACTTCAAGTTTCAACCCTCTCACTTATCAGCACTGTGACCTGGACTCACCCACTCCATCTCCTCGCTAGAATGTCAGCTCCTAGAGGGCAGGGCCCATATCTAAATGGGTTCATCTTGCACCCATACAGTGTCCGAAAATGAGCAGATGCTCGATAATGACTCGTAAAATCAATTAAAGTCATAAATATAATTCCCTGTGTCTCGATTCCCTTATGCGTTTAAGAGGATACTAGGTGTCCTGCTGATCTCTCAAGGGTGTTTGGGAGACAGGGCCATGGCTCCCAGAGTGCCCTCTCCTTCCTGTCTCCTAGCATTTATCCCATGCGATGGTGACTATGTTAGTTCCCTCTGTCTGGGAGAATGTCTCTCATGATTTCCCTCCTCCTGTTCCTCCCTTCTAGTTAATGCTTCTTTATCCATCAAATCTCAGCTTCTAAGGCCCCATGTCTGCCTCTGCAGAGCTCCTCCTGCTATTACAGCTCTCCCCATCAGTCCTCCATGGAACTTAAAACAACTTGCGGTTATATTTGCACGGTGATTTCATTCCTCCCGATGGCCCGTAAATACCTCCAGGGGCAGGGGCCCTGTCATCTCCCTCACCGCTCTCTTTATTGTGCGCTGGCTAATTGTTAACTTACTTGAACAGCGTAATAAATTTTCATCGGGTAAATGTGTGAATGGGGAAGGGAATGAATGAAGGAGAAGGAAATGAAATGATGGAAATGATCCTGATTTCTGCCCCGCCCTTTGGCAGAATCTTTACCTGTGTGTGTCACTCCATCCCAATGCTCTTAGGAATACCACTTTGCAAGCCCTACTACTAACAGGAGGAAAGAATCTAGAACACAGACCGAAACTGAGAATGCCAGCACTCCACCTAAGTGTTTGTGGGCATCCATCCACCTCATGATGGTCACAAGGGAACATTCCTCTCCTTGGACCACAAGCTGACCCCAATGGTTCTGCCTCTAGGATTTGAGGCCCCAGGATCCCATTTCTCCAGCTTGCCAAGAACCTGGCCTCACTCTTATGTCTTCTGAAACCTATGATAGCATGTCCTCCTCTGGGGTGCTCTCCCTAGACTCCCTGAGATTGGCGGCTGATATGTGGCCCTCCTTTTGGCTTAGCAAGGGCAGTGGGGAAGGGAACGAGGGATAAGCCTGGCTCGCTTCCCTGGGCACTGCCGTTTTCCCTTCTTTCCCATCTTCTTGCCTTTTCAGAGGACAAAGGGTCAGGGGAAAACCAAGATTCTAACGGCCCGATAAAAGTCATGAGCAAGCTACCTTGAGAGGACCTTCCCACTGAATCCTCCCACCTTCAGGGGAATTCAGAAGTATTGCTCCTGTGTTCCAGGTGAAGTCACTCTTTGACCTACCATTCCCTGGCCGCAGTCTCACAAATGCCACGAGTCTTCTGTCATCTTTGTCCACAGGAAGCACTTTACTTCCTGTGAGGCATGGAACTGCAAGTATTGTTTTGGATGTCTGCCATGGGCATTGAAATCAGGCGTCCAACTACTATTTGTTTGAGCACCCACTCTGCTCCCAGCACCATTCTTGTGCTGAGAATAAAGGAGCAGCCAAGACAGAGGCCGGAGGGCAGGAACAAGAGTGGGGGCAGAAGGACAGGCATGACGCTATGGCCAGAGCAGTAATTGTGTAAGTAAAGGATGCTGTGGGGGGGGAAGGAGGTGCAGAAGAGGGTTGGATACCTCAGGCTGGGAGTGGTGATAGTGAGAGAAGGCACTCTTGGCTGCAGTTCAGATAAGGATGCCCCAATCAGAGTAGGAATATAAAGCATCTGCACTCTTTCCCTTGCAAATTATCCATTTAACCAACAGATGTCTATAGCACACCTACTCGGTGCCAAGCATGGTGCCAGGCAGAGGATGCACAGGGAAACTACAAACCGGACTCCTGCCCTGAGATGAGGATTTGGACCAGATGGCCTTGAAGTGGCCTCCCAGCAAGAATGCTTGATGGTTTTTCCTCCCAACAGAACAAAAGTCCTTTGATTTGAAGCTACCCTGACAAACCCCCAGGGTAACAACAGGGAGTCTCTCCAGGATTTGGAGGGCATCTCCTTACAATACTATAAAAAGAAAACCCATCAAATCTCCCCAGTTGTCTTAGAGAAGACGGTGCAGGTGGCTTCCAAGAACCAGCCCATAGCCTGGCTCTCTTCAACAGGCCATTAAGGAAAGGACAGAGACCTGGGAAGCAGCAGGCTTAGAGAGAGCACCAAGAAAAATCATCCTCATTCTTATGCCAGAGAAAGCAATTATTACTGGGGCGGCCTTGCTTTATAAATGCAATCAAGGGTACAGAGAAAGGTCTGTCACCAGACAGGAGCCCTGCTGTGGTCCTGAGCCAGAAATTGGGCTGGGAGAGCTCAGAATGGAGGGAGCAGTTGGATGGTAGTGTGTATTAGCCATCCCCTCAGTTGAAGATGAACGGATGATGTTATCAACCTCCTGCCTTTTAAAGTCTTTTGGAGGAAATATTTGGGCACTATGAGGGTCTGGTATCATTCAGCAATGTGTTCATTCTACACGTATTTTTGTAGTAACTGTTAAGTGCTGTGCTAAGTGACATATGAGCCAGCAGTAGGGCTTCCTTTCATTAGATATGTGGGTCACTGGTGCCATTATCAACACCAGCCCTCTCCATCCTCAGCAGAAAACTTCCATAGAGCTTCCTCTTTGCCAGGTGCTGCTCTAAGTACTTCATCTACGTGGATTTCCTTATTCCTCACCACGACCTAACAAGGGAGGCACCATTATTATTCTCATTTGACTCACTTGACAGATGAGTCCATTAAGGCACAGAGAGGTTAAGTAACCGGCCCGAGTTGGAGGATCCTTTATGCTTCACTATGCAATCTGGTGTTAAAATACATCTCCCAGGAATGTTTCCAGTATACCTACCAAGTGCCCAACTAAAATGGGCCGCACTGGCCCTTTCTGAGATTCAGTAGCTTCTCGATTTATTCTGGAATCAAATGCCCGGCCAAAGTTGAGCACCAAAGATGCTCCTGGCTCCATCACAAGGTGCGAAGGGGGAGATACACGACGTCGGACTCTATCTTCCCAGCTGGAGCGTGAGCTCTTTTCGGACAGGGATTAAGGCCCAATAATGTAGTCCTGAAGAGCATAGGCTTGGAATATTCGTAGGAGAACTGGGTTTAAATTTGTTTCCCCACTTGTGAACTGTGGGACCTGAATCTTACAAAGTGAGTAAAATGAGTGAAATAACAACCCTGAATACGTTTGATGACTGACATAAAAAAACAAGCACAGTGCCTGGCACAAACTAGACACCGTGAGGCGGGTTGAGCTGCGGAGCCCAGGTGGGGCCGCATTGGGATAGGTGAGGGCCTGCGGTAAGTACGGTCTCTTGAAGCTGTTACTTCAGTCAAGGTGCGGCCCCGCTGAATCAGGTGGCGCTGTAATGTACTGGAGTCTTTCACTGGCAGAATGAAATACAGGTAGGGAAAGAGCCCTGGGAAGGAGCTGGACAATAGCGAAGTCCAGAGGAGAAAGGAGAAGACATGGCCATGTGTGGCCAGTCCCAGAATGGCACAGTCTTCAGGGAAAAGGCATCACCTTGTTGATGCCTTGGTTTTGGGCTTCTAGGCTCAAAACCATGAGCGAATCAATTCCTGTTTTCCGGCCATCTCAATCTATGGCATTTCTGACAACAGCTGTCACACACCTGAGAGATACCTGTAGGTCACATATCTGCAGGTCACAGAAGCAGAGAATAATTAAGTGGGGATTCAGTGGTTCAGAGGACAAGTGTTGCAGGAGGTGAGCATAGATGGGACATTATAAAGCATAGGTGTCACACAAGGCTTTCTGGAGGAGGTGGGGATGAAGAATGCTTAAGGAAAAGCAACGTGGGGGAAGAAGGGCATTTCAGAAGGTGTATGCGTGGGCAGGAAATCTGAGCCGATACAGAGTCCTGGGGATGGGAATGAGCAGAAGCCTGCAAGGGGCAACGAGGGGTCAGTCTGCCAGGAATAACTGGCACACAGCAGAGAGCCTCTCCTCATAAACTTGATTGGCTTAGATGAGGCCTTGAATGCCAGGCAGAGGAGTTGAAGGCTTCTATCCCAGCAGGTCCTAGAGAGCTGGGCTCTCTAAATCTATGGATGGGTCATAGATTGAGCTGTCTAAATGTCTAAGTGTTTGTCTGCTCTGAAATCTGAAGTGCCCTGAGAAATAACCCACTCAACATTTACAAAGTACCCCTCCAGGATCCAGCAAGGAAAAGAGAGAGGACTTGAGAGGAGGAGGGAGAAAATGATGGTCATGCATGCAGAAGCTATAAAACAGATAGCAAGGGGCAACAGCCTAGGTAGCTAAACAAATCCATGCACCTCTTGAAGCACAGGCAATGCAAGGGAAAGGGGCCAACAAAGAGACTTCAAGGAGTGTGAGAAGGACCTCAGAAGGACAGGACACTGACTCTGCCTTTTGAGATATCTGCCGGCCCTCCCCACACATGCCGTGCATTTTGGCTATTTGCCTCCCAAATGGGAACCTCAGCAAACTAGGTACATATGTTAGTTTTCGACTGTATGCACCCACAGAAAATCATGTCCTTAAAGCTGGTCCATTCCTGTGTGTGTGAACCTACTGTGGGTGGGAACTTTTGATTAGGTTGCTTCAATCAAGGGCCTTTTATTTAGGTTACTTTAATTACGGCATGGTCCAGGGTGAGTCGTAATCTTCTTCCTGGAATCCTTTATAAGAGAAGGAGGTTCAGACAAAGAGATAAAGCCACAGAAGCAAGAAACTGAAAGCGATAGAACTCTGGAAGAGAAAGGAGAACCCAGTAGACGCGACTACGTGCCTTGCCATGAGGTAGAGGAGTCCAGGATCACAGGAAGGATCAAGGAAGAAAGTGTTGCCTTGATGATGCCTTGATTTGGACATCTTCACAGCCTCAGAACTGTAAGCATGAAAACTAATACATTCTCATTGTTAGAAGCCAACTCATTTCTGGTATATTGCATTTCAGCAGCCCAGCAAACTAAAACAGCACACAAGGCTTTTTCTTGCATTTATAATACTGCCACCTTGTAAGGGCCCTCACATTTATTATCTTTTGAAGACACCACAGCTATCATTGGGTTGGCTGGGAAGAGATTACCACCCCTACTTTACAAATAAGGGAACCAAGGCCTAGAGAGTTGAAATAACTTGCCCCAAACCATGCAACAGTAAGCCAAGAAATGACACAGCAGGTGCTCTAACTTGAAGTTCTGTGCTCCCTCCATCCTACGAGGCCACATCTCTTGTTTTGAGCTTCCCGGCTGTGGGTGACTGCATGGAGCCCATCACTTAGGAGTAGGGAAAAGAAACCCAGCCTCAGAGCCAAGCTTTGCCTTGAGGACCATCTTGCTCAAACTGTGGCTAGGAGGATGATTTTGAGTCATTCTGAGTAAGTCATCTAACCAGCAGGTGAGCCACGTGCTTTTATAGTGCCCAGAAAAGGCACCCGGCCATGGCTCAGAAAACAGTTGCTATTACAACCACCAGCTTCACAATGGTACTGCTGACTCCAGCCTGTTCACAAACTGCCCCTCGGAGCCCTAATCAGAGTAGCAATCTGAATGGACCCACCTGAGGACTGAGCAGGGCACCATTCATCTTCTCATGACACTTTTTATTGGGATAATACAGGGCCCTGTCATACATCGTCAGCCATTCCAAGCTTCAAAACTTCTGGAATCTGAAAGTGGGTGTGTATAATTTTTTGTGGCATTACGTGACCTGAACTGAACGCATTTGACAGCACAATTTGGGCACAACTGCCGTGAGGCTATTTGTTATCTTCATTTATCCCAATTCATGTAAATATGCCTATGTTTCACAGTAGAAATATGTATGTGATATGTATATATCCTGTGCTTTTTTATATTGGCCTAGTGTAAACTGACTACCACTTTATATGGTCTCCTACATGGTAAAATGTATGCGGTGTGTGGCCATGTTTACTAACATTCTAGATAAATAAAATTCTGAAATTAAAAAAAAAAAAAGAAAGAAATATGTATGTGTTTGATTAGGGAGTGCAGCCTCAGACCCCGCTACAACATAATATTTATTATTATTGTTCCAATATCGAAAAGAGTTCTATTTTCCAAAATGCATTGGATCCCAAGGGGTTGGGGAGCAAAGAATGAGGAGCTGTACTACCTTCCCTGTTTACCTTCCAGAATTCTGAGGAGAAAATGAAAATCGGTGTGAACATACTAGGAGTTCAAAGGCAAAAGGGCTTTGTCAAGGTCAAAGTGAATGTTACATAAACTGGCATTGCAGCTGTAAGGCTGAGCCTGTCTTACAATGGGGTCAGTCAAAATGGTTGCAGTGACTATGGGATCCCTTAAAAAGCAAAGATCATCATCAGTTCAGTCCAATAGGAAGGCTGGCGGGCCACTAAGCTGTAAAAAGGATCTAGTAGGTTCACCATAATCTGTGTATTTCACTTCCCCAAGGCTCCTGGAGACTCTCTACCTGAGATGGGATGTACTCAAGTCTAAAGCTGACTCCCCTGGGGTTCTGTTTGCCTTTCAGTTCTTAGTATTTTCACATATTTGCTTTGTAAGAATCTTCCTCCAGGCCCTTCTGACTAATACCAGGCTCCAAACTTCATCAAATAAACAAACACCAAAAAAACAAGAAGAAAAATAGGATCTGAGCTGCCACACCCTACTTGCCAGCTCCATGTTCACAGCATAGAGTTCAAGAAGTATCTCATTATGAAGGCCATGTCGTTATGATTACCAAGGTGAAGGGACAGTTTCACAAATAATTAGAACCTAATTCCCCTAACCAAAAGCAGTGAGCAAAAGGCCTAGTGGGAGGTGTACCCCTCCAGAGCCTGTTTGCTTGGCTGACTCTCCAGTGTACCAAATCGAGCTATTTGCAGCAACTCATTTCAATTTTCCTTGGAATCTGTAGAGTTGTGCTGCATACATGTGCAATCGATATCTCTTAAATGTAATCTGTAATGATGTTTTATGTTTCCAAGCTCATAGAAAAGGAATTAATAGTGTCTTGGTTTTGAATTTAATGGAACCTTTTAGTTCCAACCCATTTATTGGGAAACCATATTCATCCTGCCAAAATGACCCCATAAGTGTACTATTGCAACTGTAATATATTCATAAGTAACACTAGAAAGATCCAATTCAGCAATTCTATGTGGCCTACAAACAATAAATAGCTCAAGGGAGTAGAATGCAAATGGCACATTCAGGGGGGAAAAAAAAGGAAACAAAAGAACAAAATTCATTTGCAAAGGTTCCTGAGGCTTTATTGAAACTTTCTGGCCAATCCAATTTATTTCATATTCATGAAATGTAAATTAAAATAAATAACACCCAACCTACTGCTACCGCCCCAGTAGCTACTCCATTCCAAATACCTTACCTTTGGGAATGATATGCATGAGATCAATAGAGACAAGTACCCAAGAGGGGAAAGCAAGCCCTAACAAATTTCCTTAGCATTTTGGTAGAGGACTGATAGTATTAAGCAAAATGAAATCTAGGATCCCCCTCCCACCGCACATTACTGAAACATAATTGGAAAGGACTTTGTATCCTTCTGTGTCACCAGTCTGTGCCACAGATATATTTAAATTAACTTGTTTCCTGCTTATTAAAGTTGCACTTGCCTACTGTGGAAGATTTGAAAATTAAGGAAAGCATAAAGAAACCAACTGCACACACAACCACCACCCAGAGTTAATCCTAGACATTTGGCCTATTTTCTTCATCTTGTTCTTTTTCTCTAAGTTTCAAACTATTTTATATCCCCATCTTTTCATCTAACCTTATATCATAGGCATTATCCCTAAATTAGTCATAAACTTATTTTTAAGTGGCCACCAATGAATCTCTGAATGTTGAACATCTAGGTTGTTTCCATTTTTTGTTGTAATAAATATGGCAGCAATGAACCTAGAAATCAAAAGATGCAGACAAAAAATGTACAGTGTAATGTTTTAATTTGGGTTCTAGATGTAAAATACAAGGGTCAAAGGATATGTACATTGGAAAGCTTGAGATTATCTTGTCAACATGGTTTCCAGAAAGATTGCTTGAATGTATCTGTAACCAACAGTATACCTCAATACCAGTCTCAACTTAATGTTCTTCAGCAGTGGGTATTGTGACCATTTAAAGCTTTTTGTGGATCCCAGAAATAATCATGTTCTTGAAGTTGATACATTACTGCGTGTGTGGAAACAAATGATTGAATTGGATTCAGTTGGGGGGCCATTGACTGGATTATTTTAGTGAGTGTGACCCAGGGTGGGTCTTGGTCCTCATGCTGGAGTCCATTATAAACGGAGGACTGAAAGAAGCAGAGACACAGAGAAAAAGGTGCAGAGATGGAGAGAAGGAACCCAGGAGCTCAGAGAGGAACCCAGGAGAAAGGAAGGAAAAGATGGAACAGCCAGAAGCTGAAGCAAGGAGACCTGGAAGAGAAGCAGATGCCTCCATGTACCTTTCTACAAGACCGGGATCCCCATCAGTAGACCTTCAGTGAGACAGCATCTCTGATGATGTTTTGATTTGGACGTTTTCACAGCCTCAGAAATTTAAGTGTTTAACCTAATAAATTCCCATTATAAAACCAACACATTTCTCATATATTGCTCCCAGCAGATTTCAGCAAACTAAAACAGGTATCATTAAAATACAAACAAATAAAACCACCTTTTGCCAACTTGATAGCTGTAACATGTATGTACCTTAACAAATTAGATTTCCTTGATTACTAGAGAAGGAAGTTGACCATTTCCACATGGATTTATTGGTTGTTCATAGATTCTATTTTATAAATGATCTCCTTAGGTCTTTTGAGACTGGGGCCATGTAGAAATCAATGAGACACTAAAATTTTTCAAAGAAGAAGAAATGAGGCTTCCTTACTGTTAGGAACCTCCCTGCATCTATCCTAAATACCACATTCTATGGTCTGAAGCTACTTCTCCTTGTGTTTTCTTCAATGTGTTGAGCTCTCAGCCTTCCAGTCTACAGTCTTTTATTTAGTCCAGTCCTTCTCCAGGCTTAGTGTGCATAAAAAAAATCACCTGGGGTGCCTGTTAAAATACAGATTTCCCTGGGCTCTTCCCCAGAGATTCTGAGTCAGCATATTTGTGTACAGGTCAGAAAGCGCATTTTAACAAGCACCCAAGAAATTCTGATGTAGGGGGCCTAAAAGCCATACTTTGGGGAGCACTATTTCAGTCCTCCGTCATAGGTCTTTGGTAACCCCAGAAATCACGTAGGACCTCTCCTGTGCCCCCTCACCAGTTTTCACCCCCTCCAGAATTTCCCAGCAGGATAGATGATTCTTCGTTGATGCAGGATAACCTGCTCAGCACAGATGAGTTGCATCCCTGGTGCCTTCCCACAAAATATCAACAGTTCCCTTCAGTTAGTGTGACAACCTGAAAAACTACCACCACATTTTCAAATGCCCGCCAGGAGGATAAAACTGCTCCTGGGTGAGAAACACAGCCAGAGACCCTCTAGGTCAAAATGTTAGGGCTCATCTGACCACTGCTGAAATCCTGGGAGCCACTCACTCTGGGGGGGGGGGGTCTGAGTGTGTGTCTGCCTTTAACCTGATCAACATCATGTTTGCTTCTTTTTTAACAACCAGAGGTCTAGAGTGAAGCCTCGTTACTCACGGATTTCATCTTTGCAAATTCATCTACTCGTAACAATTTACTTGCAACCCCCAAATCAGGATTTGTGGTGCTTTCAGTTATTAGTGGCCGTGGGCAGAGCGGTGAAAAAATGTGTGCCATCTGACATGCACATTCCCATCTAAGGCCAAACAAGGGGATGTTCTTCCTTCTTGCTTCAGTTCTTAGATGATAAACAAGCACCCTTTCTGCGGTACATTTAGAGCCTTTTTTTTTTTCTTTCTTTTAACGATTTTGTGCTTTTTGTTGGTGGTTTTGATGTTTAAAATGGCCCTAGCCATAGTTCTGAAGTGCTGTTTACTGTTTCAATGCTGTGATGTGCCTTAACGGGGAAAATACGGGTGTTAGGTAAGCTTCATTCGGGCACGTTATAGCTCTAGTGCTGTTGGCCATGAGTTCAATGCTAGTGAGTCAACAATAAAAATTAAATACGGTGCCTTTAGACAGAAACACACAAAAGACAAGGTTATATATTGATTGTTTGATGAAAATGTTATGACCAGGAGCTTGCAGGAACCTAAGACTTTATTTCCCCTAGGAGCAATGGTTTGGTGTTCACTAATTCCATGTTCACAGCGACTTTATAGAATATAACTACTGCGAATAATGAGAATCAACTGTACTGGTTACCCATCGGGCACGATGAAGACCCTTGGCACACCCCCAAGACAGGAGAAGCTGAGCAGAAGGGATCTAGGGAATGAAGATCACACGGCTGCTGTCTATGGCCACTATGGATCAGATCCTGTACAAGCACAATGGAGGAACAATAAGGGTTTGGAAAGCTACACATTGTCGGTTCAAATGCCTCTCAGATAATAAAGCCCTCCCTGCATTCTTTGCCAAAGTTATCATCCCATATCTCCACAGTCTGATTTGGGTAAACAGCTGTCAGAAGACATTGGAAGCTAAGGTATACATGTGGGTGTATGTTTCTTTACAATGCACCACGTGAGGGCAGAGACGGGTCGAACAAGGCAGTGGGTGTACTTTGAGCAGTTCTTGGCAACCAGAAGGCGATTTGTGTGGAAGTGCACTAACATTTTGGTCACTACCATGTTTCAGTGACCCCTGGAGCTTCTTTCACATCCCTCTCAGCAACGAGGGTGGCTCACCACAAAAACACCAAGAAATTAGTCATTGATAATCTGTGATGAAATGGAAAGAATCACTTTGAGCTTTGGTCTATGGAAGCAATGTTCCAGCTTGTATGACTGTCAGCTGCTTGGGTTCCTTTTATTTTTGTCCTAAGTGGGTTGTAGAAGCCAGGCTGAAGAAGGGGCTCTACTAGGGATACCTTCTGGTTAATAAACCTCATGGGGATCCAAGCCCGGGGAAATTGAAAATGCAATGCAGGAAACTTGCCAGGCAGCTGAGAGAGAGCATGCAGGGCCATGGAGTGGGCATTGGGTGTGGGGTGGATATCCTTGCTGCTCCTTCTGCTTCAGCAGCACCATGGGGACGGGCATTTCAGTCCTCTGACTGATGGCAAAATGAAAGGACACCCATGCCAGGAAAGCACTGCCAGATAGTTCGAAGAGCTCCAGAGACCAGGCACCAAAGCAGTAATGATTCGATAAGTGTCCATCAACAAATGAATGGATAAACAAAATGTGGTCCATATACACAAATGAACATTAGTTGGTCATAAGAGCGAAGCTATGAGACATGCTGTAACATGAAAGAATCTTGAAAACATTAGGCTCAATGTTGTAAGTAAGACATACAAGCACAAGTATCGTATGGTATCACTTAGAAATTACTAAAAATAGCAAATCCACAGCGCTAGAAAGCAGAGAAGAGGTTATGGGGGAGGAGGGGCAAAGGGGGAATGTTTGTAAAATAATAATAATAATGACTCAGTAAAGCTATGTGCAACAATGCATCAGGGAGTTCCCACGGGCCTCCTGGTAGCAAGGACAATTAATCAGTCCCTCTCTCTGGGGTTGTCTAGATGACCACGTGGCAGCATATACCACAAATTCTCACTTGTTCCTTCTTTTAGCTCTCCATTCCCTCAGGCTGCACTTTCTTTCTTACCCCTTAAATGGTTCCAATAAGCTCACACTTGCCCATTCAGGATTCTTAACCAGAACAAAATCTTTGCTATTTGTATTCGATTCCTAAGGATACTGGAACAAAAGACCACAAACTAGATGGCTTAAAACAAAGGAAATTTAATTTCTCACAATTCAAAAGGCCAGAAATCCAAAATCAAGGTGTCAGCAGGGTTGGTTCCTTCTAGAGTCTCTAGGAAGGAATCTTTCCAAGCCTGTGCTTCATGTGGCTCCCAGCAACCTTTGGTGTTCAGGGCTTGTAGACACACCACGCCAATCTTGGCCTCCATCTTCGCGGTGCCTTCTCCTCTGTGTGCCTCTGTGTCCTCTCCTCTTCTTTTGACAGCAGTAATTGGATTTTATCTCAAGATCCTTATCTAATTATATCTTCAAAGACCCTATTTCGAAAGAAGGTCTCATTCTGATGTTCCAGGTAGACAGGAATTTGGGGGGACATTAGTCAACCCATGACAGGTATTCATAATTCCAGCAGACAACTGTTTGGGAAGAAGAGCCCAAGCTCCCTACTCTAGAGCTTAGGGAACCGACCTGTTGTACCTTGCCTTACCCAGGCTTCCAGCTAGTGGGAGGGTCAGTGCCTGCCATCCAGACTCTTCTACTGCTCTGAGCTCTCTAGCTACTGGCTACCCTAGCTATCTCATGTTGGGTGACATGCACCCTTTGTCAGCTCCCCTTCACCCTCTAGTAACCTAAAAATAGCTATCAACCTAGGTGAAAGCTTTGATCTTATTGTCTTCACACTCTACATATTTGGCCTTGAAAAAGATCAATGCATCAAGTTTCTCATAATCACCTACCTCTTCCATAATGATGGTTGCCAAATTTTTTACCGCCAGCCCTATTTTTGTAATTTCCAATGTCTGCTAGGCATCTCATCCATACAGGGATGGCCTGGTGGCACCTCAAAACAGGTTTAAAATCGAATTCCTAGGGAAGCGGCTGTGGCTCAATCAGTAGGGCTCCCGTTTACCATATGGGAGGCCCCGGGTTCGGATCCTGGGGCCTCCTGGTGAAGGCAGGCCCGCCCGCGCGACGTGGTTAGCTGACCCAGCGAGCACAAGCAGCAAGGGGGGGGGGATAAATGAATAAATAAATAAAATCTTAAAAAAAAATCGAATTCCTTAAAAGTCACAGACCAATAAAGTCAGAAGGGGCCTCCATGAGCATCTTTTCCCTTTTCGCACTTCTCAGTTTCAGTCTTCATTTCCATTGTTCTCCCAGTCCCCCAGCAGAGTACTTATAAGTATGGACTTTGGAATCCATCAGCTCTGGGTCCAAACGGAGGCTCAGCCTTTTATTGGCTCTGTGTCAAATCATACTACTCCTTTAAAGGTCCATTTCCTCGGCACTGAAATAGGGAAGAAGTGAGAAATGTAGCTAAAGCATGGGCTTAGGTCACAACAGGTTCTCCTTCAATGGCAGCTGTCATCATCCTTAGGCTAATGTTCTTCATGTTTCTCTACTTTAGCCAAATCATTTCCCATCATCCTTTGTTGTCCTTCATTGGCATTCCTTCCTTCTACCAACCTGTATGGGCTTGTGCTTACTACATGCCTGGAACTGGGATGAGCTCAGGGGATAAAGCACCGATCCGAGAGACACAGTTCCTAACAGCTTACAGACCATGGAGGAGGACTGCCTTCAAAAAATAAACTGGGATAAATATCATGAGAGGGTCAGCACACAGTGCAATGGCTTGGCAGGCACTCACATGTCCTAAGTCACATTGCTAAGCCAGCGGGAACATGGCCACTGCATTAGTCTTCCTGAAACACTGCCTTCACCATGTCACTCTCCTGCCTAACGTTTCAATGGCCTGCCCCCCACTCCCAACAAGACAGGTCCAAATCCCTCAACCTGGCCTTTGGGAGGCAGGATGATGTGCAGAAACACAGACTTTGGAGTCTGATGTGGGTTAGAATCCGGGCTCTGCTACTCACGAGGCTGGGTGGCCCTAAACAAGAGTCTGAACTGCTCTAAGTCTTGGTGCTATTATCTGTAAAATGGGGGATCCATTGCCCTTCCATATCTGAGGCTTTTACGTGCTACTCCTCCTACCTGGGATGACATCTCCAACCCTTCCTCTGCCATCTCTGAATGGCTCCTACGTATCCTTCAGGGCATTGCTTCAGTAGCGTATTGGACAGAAAGGAAGTAGGGGAGATTAGAAGGAGGCAGATGGTGGTGAGTATCTTAGTCCCTGGATCCAGTCTAAAGTTTGCGGGGGAGGGTGGTTAGTGATCTATTGATCACTAACAATTAGGTGAGTAGGCCCTGAGGCCGCCACATGATATAAGGCCCAGTTGTCTGCAATCTAGAAGGGAAACTCACTAGTGAAGCATCAGCACCCCAGAGCAAGCCCCAGCAGCTACTGCACAATTGCTGAACCCCTGTCCACCTGGGGCAGCACTGTTTCCCTTGTACTGGGCCCAGGTGCTTTCAGGAGGCTGCCTCGGGCTGGGCACAGCTGCTGATTAACGAGGCACGGCAGCAGCCTGGACACTGTCCAACGCCTGACTCCACAAACCACTCTGTGGCTCACAGGCCTCAGGCCTCACACCACATCTCAGGCCTGCACGGTCCCCCAGGGCAGTTTGTTGAGAGACTGCTCTTCAGTGATAGGCCATGGGTCCAGACGATTCAGGTCTCAACCAGGATGGTTCTCTCCATGATGAAGAAACTCCAAAGCCCATGCCTCTGTTCTCCTTGATGTGACCGCACGTTCATAGGATTCCCACAAACCCTTGCAGCATCTGAGAACACCCGCTCGGGCTTTTCGTAGCACTGTTGACAAATTGGAACACATGTCCAAGGCTTAACTATAACATCAGCTGCCTCTGAAAGTAAATCCCACTTCCCTAAACAAATGCCATGGAATCTTTCTCCAGCTGCAAGAGGCATATTTGTTCTCCTATTTGAAAATGTTTCCTCTGACGTTAACAATAACAACACAAATTAAGATTTCCAAGTGGAGCTGGAGACAAGCAAGGCCAACGGAAGGGAATATGGGCACCGTTGCTTTATTTCATGGCACACCTTTTAAACAGCTGAAGTCTGTGAGGTGTTGGAGGGCAAAGCCCTACTTATATCATTCACCTCTCTCTGTCATCAGTGAATCACACAAGGTCAAAGCTAAGAGCAGTCGATCCAGACCATGAACTTGACTAGGGACTAAACAGGTGCTCTGTAATATGTGTGATGAATTGAATTGATGGCTTTGTCATCGCTTCCTTCCACTCAGTCACCAAAGCACAAGAATCAGTATAAGGAATCTGGAGGGCCCAGCACCCACTTTGGGCCTCAGTTATTGGAGGGAGAAAAACACAAGGGATTTGTTCACCTTCAGTCAAATTATCTGGACTCCCCTTTTTTCCCACTGTGTCTTCATATTATGGAAAAGCTAACTCATAGTTTTTCCTCTTATAGAAGGTTCAAATCAGTTTGAGAGAAGATCCACTGCCCTGAGTTTGGTAGAGAGGGGGGATTCATAAGAGAGAAAGGATAAAAAAAAAAAAAAAAACAGAATTTCTTTTAACATCCTCTTAGAAACTCAGAAGAATTTTAGAGATAGAAAGAAGAAGATTTGCTGTCCAGTTATCAGTTGGCAGTTTGAGGGAGAACTGAGAAAAGCTGTTAGGTGCTCTAATGTCATCCCCCTTCTCTTTTCTTCTATCTTCTCTCTTAGGTGCATTGCTAAGACTCAGGAGAAGATAGGCACACTGAAATTCTTTGGACACTGCCAATAGCTCACAGGCTTCCTGAGGAAAGATCTACCTGGTATTTGCCTTCATGCCCATAGGTTTGGCCCCCCCACCCTGCTTGATCATAATTCCTACAGTCACGTCCACAGAGCTAGAACCATGATTTGATACTTGTGCTCAAGGCCTCAAAACTCTATTCTCCCGCCTTATTAGCTTGACCAGAGTCGGGTGTTGCTGGGGCTGGCAGATTGGAAGGGCTTGGATGAGGAAAAAGAGAAAAGGCTTGGGGTGGGGGTGGGTGGGCTATCAGTCCTGGGAGAAACCCAACACTTACTGGCTGTGGGCTGAGCTTGATATGCGTCAGTAGGAGAAGCATGGGGTAATGGAAACTTATATTTAAATATAGTTTTCAATGTCATGATTGTCAAGCTGCACATCCTGCCCAGACTCTACCCTGCACACACATCCCACAGAGTAGCCTTCCATGCTGGGCCATGTCATCTTTCCAGCAGGGTAATTAGTACGAAAAGCCGAACATGGTGGCGCAATTCTCTCCACTTCCGGGGAAGCGGTTGCCCAACGGGCCATTCCGGAAAAGCCCAGTGAGGTTTCATGAGAAATGGCGGCTGCTTGAATCAAGGGACACCCACCAGGAGGAACCTTCTGGATTGCAAACCAGAAAGTAGCCAGAATGGGAAGAGCAGTTTCAAAACGATGTGTGATAGGCCAGGACAAGAATGAGTTACCCTAAGTATTGGTTTGTTTGCTATATTTAGAGCCTTACTCTGCTGATGTGATTCTCAGCTGAACATTATGTCTGTTGTAACTTTGATAAGCATTTCTACTTTTGTTATTTATTAGTGCTATCTTTTTTTTTGAAGTGTCAAATCTTGTGACTTTAAAATAAAATACCACTGCAAAAAAATTAAAAAAAAAAAAAAAAAAAAAAAAAGAATGAGTTACCCATCCTCCACCTTGGATTGCTCCAAACAAGAAACCAGTAGGCAGTGTCTTCACCAAGAAAAAAAGTCTATCTTAGCCCTTCCTAAACCTGACCTAACAAATGAGTAACTAACACTTATCTCCCCAGGCTGGCAACTGGCTGCAATTCAGAAGCATGAAATAAAGAGTTAGGTCAGTTCCCTAAGGAAGGTCATTCACTTCGGTCAGGAAATTGGAAATTATACAATAGTGTGTGTGTATAAATGTGTCCTGAGGAAGGGAAGAATGTGTGCATGTGTCCTGGGCCATAATCATGGCTGGTGCTAAGAGAGAGAGAGAAAAGGAAGGGAGAAAAAAATAAGAATGTAAATCGTATATGGCCATGCTCTATCGTGCCTGGGAAATCAGCAAGGTTCTTTTTATGTATTGAGAACACAAGGTGAGGCAAAAACCATTTTTACCATACATTGGTCAATATTTGGGGGCTCCCACTGAGTGCACAGCTGCCGTCTACAGACCCCACGCTGATAATGTCACTTAACTAGTGTCCAAACGTGTCCTGACGCAGGGCTTCACACAGGGTCAAGTTGAAGTTCCTATACAACGTGTACTTATTCTCTATCTCTCCAATTCTCATATTCTACCCCTTGGCACATTGAAACCGGAGCTCGTGATGACACTCACCCCTACACCTCTGCTCCTCGCCCCAAATCTCCCATCTCACAAAAATAGTACCACCCAGGAACTCAGTATGTAACCTGCGTTTCTCTTTCCCACAACCTAAACTCCAATCCATCAATAAGTCCTACCTCAAACACATATCCCAAACCCTATCACGTTCACCATCTCCACTGTCACCATCAATAATGGCAACTTACTCTCCATCAACTTATAACCTGTTTGGGGTAGAAAACAGCGTATACTCTTGACTTTTCCTTTGTTCGCATCCCCCATCTGCATGAAAACAACAAACTAGGAAGGATAAAAGGGTTCTGTAAACCCACAACTTCTCCAAAAAAGGGGAAAAGTCATTTAAAAAAAAGAAGAGGACTAACACATCACAGTGATCAAAACCCTGCCTAAGAAACATGTGGGTAGAAATGAATTTAATTGCCCAGACTGCATTTATTCAGGCAGTGGCATTCTGAAATCTATGAAGGCATTCTGCACGTATTTGCTAATGGTCTCTCTATACAAAGCAAACACAAATTGTAAGCAACATCACCTAAATGCCTGAAGAAAATCATAAAATCATTCATAATTGCTTCTAAGGGACCCATCACGACATTTGAATAAACACTTCTAGTCTAAAGAACCAATTAATTAAACATCAAAACAGAATCGACAGACAAAAAAAATAAACAACATTATGGGTCATATAAGGAAAAGAACAGCAGCTGATGATTAATATTCAAATTTAAAGAACTAGATTAGACATAGTCAACTTTTCATCATCTGGTAAGAAAAGGGCTTTGATGAGGATCAGTTTCAAGGAAGATGAGATTTGCTGCTGTTTCTGGGAATAGTGAAGAGAACAAGGAGAAAAAAGGATTTCGTTCCTAGAGAAAGAGTTTCCAGTCCCTAACAGTTTACAAGCAGCCTGACAGTTAAAAACGAAATACTAATTACCAGGTATTGTCATTCACCAAGGGACAAGCTTGATGACTGTCCTTTGCACATGAGCTTCTAGGATGTTAATAAAAAGCAACTCTCTGACAACAACAACAAAGCAACTCTCCAAATTCCCATTACTGAATATGCCAACAGTCAAAATTTAAGGCTGATATACTGCTGGAAAATATTACTGTAGAAAAGAAGACAAGAAAACTGACAAGCCCATAAAAAGTTAAAATTGCAAAACGAGTAGGAACCAACAACCGCTGAAAATCAATCAACCCATTCCAGGAAAGTGATTTTTCCTGGTGCCGAGAGGTCCACATCTGTTAATCCAGCATCCTGAAGTGCTAGAGATGTCCTTTGGAGGCTCCCCATGTATTTCAGCCACGCTGCAGGTCAACCTAAGGATTTCTCTCAAGCAGGTCAAGCACTTTGTTTTCACCCTATTTGTCTCTTGGTTTCTTAAAATGAAAAGGAACAGTTCATTAGACCTCGGGCTACATAATGATCTTGGCTCCTTCCAAACACGACCTTCAACTGCAGACTAGCAGATACGCAGGATACCAGCTCGTGTCAGGATAGGATGACAAGGAAACAGCTCAAATAAGGTTTGCAGAAGCACTTTGAAATTTCTAGGAAGACATGATTTAGTTTGGGGGGGAGGCGGTGTACAAAATGAAGAACCATTTGAATGGCATTGATATTTCTGGCAATGACACAAGGTGACTGGTGCAAATTGAATTATTTGGAGCACCTATTTTCATCAGTATACATTTGTTGAGCATCTACCAGGCCCCAGGCCCTTTGCTTGGCACTAGGGAAACAGAGGCATTCAAATACTGGGGCAGCCCTTAAGTCACTTGTATTCTAGGAAAATGGTTCTGAATCAACTGTCTGCACAGTAGAACTCTCGAGGTGAGGGGGTGATTGTCACAGGAAATTCTGTAATTCAGCGGTTCTAGATCTTGGCTACACATTAAAATCACCTAGGCCTTCACCCTCGGGCATTCTGATTCACTTGGCCTGCAGTGGTGTCTGAATATCGGTAATCTTTAGAAGCCTGCCTAAGGATTTTAATGTGCAGCCAGGGTGAACCCCAGAGCTAGTTGGAAGAAGAGAGGCATGCACCCCTAAGGAACAAAACACATGGGCGACTTTTCTTGACAATTTATGATTGGAAATGACAGAATATGTTGAAAAGTGAAACTTGGTAAAAGATTTTTCCCTACCATCACAGGATTCCAAGTGTTAGGAGTCTGTACTCCATTAAGGATATACTCATTATCAAAAAATCAATAAGAAATACTAAAAATTCATTTGGAATCTCAGTGACTACATAACAGCTGTAAGCACAGTCTTGTCCCAACCAGGCGGAAAAAGGGAGAAATGGCTCAGAAAATCTGTTACTGCACTGAACACCAAAAGGGAAGCTAGGCCACGACTGGGCTGGGTGGCAAAGAATTTCGCTAAAATCTGGGATTCATGGGAGAGCTCTGACTGTGCATGGAGCCCCTGGATTAGATGGGGCTGCGCTTGCCTGTTCTTTGGAAACAAGGCGGTGATCCCTTGAATCGTCCATGAAAAGATGGAATCTTTCTCTCTCACTCCACCATAGGTCTCCTCTAAAAGGAATAGTAGTTCTCTTTAATGGGCTATCTATAATGGAAACAGGGGGTAGACTTGAACCTTCACAAACACCAGATGATGGTGGAACTACCCTGACCAATAATGGTGCCAGGTGCTGCCGGGTGGGTAAGGTATGCTCGGCATGAAAATGAGACTCCATGCCCACCCCATCCCCCCCAGCCGCTACACTGACAGCACCTGGGAGCCCCCAAAAGGAAATGTGCCTCCGCAGGAGCCTTGGCATGTGAGGGGTCACATACAAATATACACTGCACTTGTGGATCCCAGTGTGATGCATGGTGTGGAAGGGGGAAGTCCTAGCCTGGCCTTTCCCTGGGACCCACAAATACATCCTGGGCTCAGGCCCAGGTATGGAGCCTGGCAGGATAAAACACATTCCCGTAGAAGATAAGGGGACGGCGGGTACATTCCCTGCCCAACTGTTCCGAACACATGTAAATACTCACTGGAGGCAGCCTGACTCTGATGGACATGTTTACCACATCCACCTCACACCCTGCTTGTATATCTATCCCTGGCAGGGAGGGAGCAGGGTTCCTCCACTATGGTACCCACACACAAGAGAGGGGTGCTGAGCTTAGGACACCTCCCTGCATAGTCCATGGATTGAGACTCGCTGGCCATGGACAACCGGTGCCCACTAGTGAAGTTGACCTTGATCTTCCTCTTCTCTATGAGAGTAAAACATGGTTCTATCCAGTGCTGTGCGTGAATTGTGCTCTGTCCTGGAGTGGGTTGGCATCACTTTAGGTGTTTCTCCAGTAAGACACGTGGTGGGGTTGTGTGGTTTTGAGGTCCGATTCATTTTGGTTGCATTTTCTTTGTGGAGGAGGGGAGTATATACAAACTGCACTTTCAAAATTGGAGAAAGATATTTTTTTGAGTGAATAGGAAGCCCTAACATATTATAGTTTTGTAAGACATTTTCCCTTTTACTCAGTAAATGAAGACTTCTAAGCCGTGTCTCCAGCAGGAGAACATCAACATTAGAACAGGTCAAAGTAGCCACTAATTCTCATTTCCAAACTCCCAAGAAAAGGGAACCACAGTTCTCCATCTACTCTGGCTTCACCACTAAGCCACAACTGAGCCAAAAAATGTATAATGGGCTCTCTCCTACAGAGAACAGTGAGCTATATTCTGCTGTGCAAGTTTGAGTTGATGATGACAAGTGCATAGGTTATCACAGATTAAGTAAACACAAAGGAAACTTTTCCAACTCATGTGGTCAGTTTAGTGAAAGTGTTTTACGGAGTTGGGTAGGAGTCACGGAAAGACATTTCAAATAGCCCAATTCAATCCTCAGCCTGGAATGGGTAGGAATGATGGGCCCATGACCAAATACTGGTTGGGCCATTTACACACATTGTGAGCCCAAGGTCACAGAGGCATGACACTGAACCCCTGAGTCTCATTATCCTCATCTGCAAAACGGGGATAATGATAGTGTCCTAGTTTGAGTGTTTCGTGGACTCCAGAAATTATGTTCATAAGAAATTCCTGTTCTTGTATGTAGGAACTTTTGGTTAGATTCACTTAAGGAATCAAAAGTGATCCATATGCTTTTAGGATTTGATTTAGAACTTTCCCTAGGAAGAGGCTCAGCGCTTGTTACATGTACTCTTCATTGTGCAGCAGGGAAGAGTGCCAGTTTGTATACCAAGATGTTTGTGACAGTTTGAAGTTTTGTGAATCCCAGAAAAGGTCATGTTCTTGGAACTAATCCATTCCTGTAGACGTGGGACCCTTTGATTGCATTCGATTCATTTAAGGGACCTAGTGATTAGATCACTTTTGATTAGACTGCTTTAACACCTTTGATTGGACTACTTAAGTGAGGTGTGAGCCAGGGTGAACCTAATCCTCTCACTGGAGTCTTATACAAAATAAGGACAGAAAGGACAGATACGCACAGAGGAAGACCAGCACATTTTTACCTGGCAATGGGAGAGGGGACCTCGGGATTGCCTACAGCTGCAGAAAGACAGGAATCACTGAGAGGCCGAGAGAGAGGCCAGAGGCTGGAATCAGTGGAGCAGCAAGGGGGAAGAGGTGATCCTCTACCCTCTCCCCAGCACACAAGATGGCCTGCCATGTGCTTGATCATGGACAGCTGAGCTCTGTGAGAAAGCATCTTTCGATGACGCCACCATCTGCCTGATCGCCCTCACCTGCAATTCGGTGAGACAGCCTCTCTGATGATGCTTTGATTTGGACATTTTCACAGCTTCAGAATTGTAAGCTTGTAATATAATAAATTCCCATTTTAAAAGCCAACCCATATCTGGTATATTGCTCACAGCAGCTTTTAGCAAACTCAAGCACATAGTATGTATGGTACAGGGATGCTAGGAGGATAACATGGGTTGGTGCCCAGCATTCCATAAATATTAACTGCTGTTGCTGTGTTCAGTTGTTGAACTCATTACCTTGTGGTTACTAGGTTCATTCATTCACACAATCCCTTCACCCATCCATCCATTCAGTCAATCATTGGTTCAACAGATATTTCCTGAGCACCTGCCACATGTCAGCTACTGTTCCACATCCTGCAGGCACAGCTGCGAACAAAACCAAGCTCCTGTCCTCTTGGACCTTGCATTCTAGTGGGGGGAGACAGAAAACAGACAAACTAATGAACAGATAAATAATACAGTGTCATTTAGTGATGCATGCAAGAAAGAGCAATGACACAGGATAAAGGGAGAAAGAGTGACGGGGGCTACTTTAAATAGAGTGTCAGGGAACACCTCACCAAGGGTGACGTTTAAGCAGAGACCTGAGGTTCCAAGATTCCTGGAGACTCGGCTGCCTGCGATTTTTGCTCATTCTCTCACTCAGCCATGGTGGTTTAGCATGCTGCCTCAAGCCCCAGTTCTGTGACATGGAGTCCCGTGTCGGCTTTGCCCGGTGTGCATGTTTTGGTGGCCCAGGAATGTGTGATTCTGTGGACAACCTCACACTGAAGCAAGCAAAGAGCCTTATTTGCAGCCCGGGGACAAAAATCTTGAGTGATAAAGTTTGACAGGTCGCCATTCCTCATGCCGATCCCTAAAGAGTAAGCTGTTATCTTTTTTTCCCTTTCCCTCCCCTTCTAAGAATAGATGGCTGCTTCAGTAAGGTGCTGTGTAACAAAGAGGCTGCATCGCATTTACTTCCTATTATTCAAGGACAGAAGACGTGGCGCCTGCCTCCCCAAGGAATTGTGGCCAGCCAGAGAATTGCAGAGAACAACAGGGATATCCCTGCTAAGAAAAGGCATAGGGGACCTTCACTTAAATGAGGAAGCAGGTCGAGGTTCACCTTGGTGGAGGGGGTGGCCTCCTACCCTCTCCCCAGCACACAAGATGGTATAACATCCCCTCCCTTAAGGCAGACTCTACTGCAGGCCACTGTGGCCTCTCTCTAGGGCCTTCTCTCCCCATCCCATGCCAAAGAGACTGGAATCAAGCCTGATAACAAGATTGTGGGTTGGGAAGGGAACAGGGAGTTAGACTGCAGCCTGCAGCTGGAGTTCCAGTAATTCAGCCTTGGGGGAGAGAACAGCTGAGTCAAAATGCCCGAGGGCCTAGGCATTGCCTTCCTCACATTAACAGAACTGTAGGGAGCATCCCACGAGGCCTTTTCATTTTCTGCTCCGTTTCGGAGCTGAGATGAGCACAGGCAGAGAGCCCCTGTTTCAGATGGAGGCCCAGGCCACCTCTGCTTGCTATCCAAGGGCAAGAACAGGGATTCCCCTATCTTCTCTAGGCCAACCTGGTGGTCTGATTTGTTTCTGATTTCTGGGTTAACCCTGTCTTCATAACGAGCCACATACATTTGGGGGCTCGTTGGCAGCTGTACTTGGCTTTGAGAATTTAAAACCTAACTGTTGTTATCAAATACCAAAGAAGGATGCTGATTAGAAAGGCAGCCTGATATGCTTGGGTTTTAATGTTTCCAGCTAGGTAAGAGAATATGCCAAGAGAAAAGACAGAGGAAGGAAAGCCACCAAAATGGTCAGAGTGCATTGGTCTATGGAGTGGGGTTATGAGTGCTGTTTGTCTTCTTTGCTGTTTTCCACGTTTCTTCAAATTTTATCTCATGGGCAAGCATAGCATTTAAAATCAGACAATTTTCATCATATAAGATAAAAAGGCATCATGGTAATGAAATTCAATACACAATCCTGGATGGACTCTCATAAGGGAAAAGTCTCAAAAGGACATTATGGTGCCTTGGGAAAAAACTGGAATATAGCTTTATATCAATGTTAAGTTTCTTGAACTTGATAGCTGCACTTAAGGTGATTACAGAAGTAAATATCCTTTTTCTTAGGAAATTGACATGGCAGGATTAAGGAGCATGATATATACAAACTATCCTCAAATGTTCAGAAAATAGATGATAGATAGATAGAGAGATAGATAGATAGATAGATAGATGATAGATAGATAGATAGGATAATAATGATGATGGATGGATGGATGGATGGATGGATGGATGGATGGATGGATGGATGGAT